>CM065726.1:78936744-78944244 GCA_033310375.1 Conus canariensis | reverse complement strand
TGTGTGTGTGTGTGTGTGTGTGTGCATGAAAGCATGTCTGGCCGACCGATTGATGGCGCCATTTGTGTGTCATATGTGTGGCTGTGTGAACAGACCTTTAGAGGCAACATTTAGGCATGAGAGAGAAAGTTGGGAGGGAGAAGGAGATAAAATATGACCTTCAGTGAGTAAATAAGTAATAACTAAGTAGTAACTCTGGTAGGCGAGCTCTTCATTGGTGTCTGCGTTACTGTAACTTGTGTAAGTGTGCCATTTATTTCAAACTTTAGTGTACAACAAAAATTGTATGCAAAGTGTTTGTGTAAGCTGAGTTTCAAAGCTTTTATGTGTATGTGCGTGCATGTGGTGGGGGAGGGCAAGGGGGGGGGGGGGGGGGGAGATGAAAGGGGAGGAACACCATTCTCAGTCTCTCTGTACTATTTTTTTTTTTTAAACTCTCTTTCTCTCTCTCACTGTTTCTCTTCGTCTCTGCTCTCCCTCCCCCCCCCCCCCCCCCCTCTCTCTCTGTCTCCCTCCATCCATCCATCCCTCTCTCCCTGCTTTCATTTAACTGTGTACATGTAATATATATATATATATATATATATATATATATATATAGCACCCTTATTCACAGTCAGTGAGTGATGTGCATTTGTTACGTGATTTTCAGTTCCTCCAATAATGAACTTTTTTGTGCCTTGCTGCTTTGTTACTTTCTATATCCCTCCCCCCCCCCCTCCCCCGCACACACATACACCTTCCTCCCCATCTCCCGCCCTTTTCCTGTCTCTCACTCACCCACCACCAGTCTGACCCTTACTTACCCAACCCTCTCAACCCTTCTGTCCCCCTCTCACTGCCTCTGCCACGTCCTCTCTCTTCCAATTTTTTTGTTGCCCATACACACACACTGACATTTCATGTATGTTGGATAATCATTTTGGAGTTTTTATGTTTTGTACATTCTGTTCTACTGTCTTTATTCTGCCTCTGTTGTACTGGTCTTAATTTTTTTTTCCATTTTACTTTTCTAAGGGTAAGATGTAAAGAAGGACTTTATGTGCTTTTTCTTCCCCCCCCCCCCCCCCCCCCCCCCCCCCCCCAAAAAAAAACAAAAAAAAATTCATTCGTTGGTTCTCTCTCTCTCTTACTCACTTCTTTTGTCTTTCACTTTCAGTCTCAGGTTCACACACAAACTTACAATGACATTTTGTTTTAAAATACATACACACACACACATGCATGCACACACACACACACATGCATGCACACACACACACATGCACCAACACACACACACACACACACCACACACACACAACACACACACACACTACAACACACACACACACACAATACACACACACACAACACACACACACACACACACACAGCACATACACACACACACACACACATACACACATACACACACACTACACACACACACACACACACACACACACACACACACACACACACACACACACTGTGTGATGCTGTGGCCTGGTTTCAGGCTACATGTTGGTCAGTATCATGTGCCTGCTGTCACTGGTGAAATCATCCTTCACCAACCCCGGCAAGATCCCACCAGTCAGCGAAGAGCCGTGCTACGGTAAGACTGGCAGGAATAATAGGTGTGGACAACCAGTTGGGTAAGCAGGGCTAGACATTCCCACATCATTTTGAGTTGTCCTGGGCGCAAGTTGATGCAAAAAAGTTACTAGCTCCCATTCTTGACCGTCTGAGGTAAAGGGGTAGTATTAAGTTTAAAGAAAGGGACATCCAGAGTTATTTAAAGCATGCTGTATATTTTGCACATGTGTGATCTTCACCAGAGGGGGAAAAAGAAACATTGTGGATCTGTCATTTCTCAGAGTCTGCAATTCGTCATGGAAACGAGGATGCTCACGTAAATCAAAATCGAAAATCGCAAGAAAATTTTTTTTTTCATGTAAAGAAAAATTGACGACCATACTTTTTTCTACAGCCCCTCGGTGTAGCAGACAACTTTGGCAAACTCTTACTCGCCGAAGGAAAGCTCAGTCTAGGCTTAACGCACATGATGCATTGTGGATTGACCTAGATTCGGTCATTTTTTCAAGTTGGTGGACAGGCGAATTGTCAAGTGTGCTGATGTTTTTAATGATTCAAAGACAAAGAATAGTTGGAAATGAAAGTGAATGGAGAGTGAAGTTTTCCTTGTGTTAACTTGTACAGTAGTCTTTTCAGTGTATGTTTTGAGATTGATATTTATTAGGATTTTGTGTGCTAGATTCCTTCAAATTTGCCACCAGAATGCCTCGGATTGCACAGATTTTAGTCTCAATTTTCAAAATTTTCTGGGGGAGCATGCCTGGACCTCCATAGAAATTTCCTCTGTTTATTTTTTCTTTGCAGATCCAAGCTCTGATTTTTCCACTGACCAAGCCTTTTCTAGAATGCATTTGGTTTAAAACCATGCCTTATTTAAGTGAGACAGTATTCTGCTTGGGCTCTGTTCTGAGGAAAACCAGGCAGGGTGGAGGAGGAGGAGGGAAGTGACATCAGTCTGACCGACGCTTACAGCTCAGTCACTCTGTCCTGATACAGTCAGACCTTGGTTTCCCAGGGGACAGTTGGTGAGGGCGTTTCACCCTCCACAAGGTGTGCTGTACCAGCGGAGGTGGGGGTTAGGTTTCTGGAGCCCTGGTGAGCCAGCTGCTCCATGACCTTGGGTCTGATTCATTGTCAGCGTCCCTGTCACCACTCAAAGCATAGATTGTCTAGCATGCAGATCAACATGATACACCAGGGTGACAGGCATTCAGCATGTGCAGAGTGTGATTTCAGTCTTCTTGAGAATGACCCTGATATAAAAACTCGACTGTAGCACGCGCTTTGACTTTCATTATTGAGTAAACAGGAATGCTGTCTGTCAACTGCAGCGTCAAAGTATTCGTTAGGGCAGGATATGCGATGTGAAATTTGCTCTGAAAGATAGGATTAGGTAGAAACTTAGTTTTTAAAAAAAGCTGATCTTGAGTTGGATGTAAATGAAACGGGTCAGAAATGGAAATGCAAAAGAGAGGTTAGTTCTGACCAGTCCCCAAAAAGATGGCAAAGAAGAAAAAGAAACACCCGAAGGTGCTGGGGAGGACCCAGAGAAGCACTGTCTTCACCCGTCTTTTGAGCAGTCCTGTACCACCCTTGGAGGCCTGCGCTGTGTTGACGATGGGTACAGGCACGCGCAGGACACTCCATTAAGATATCAAGGGACATAACTGCTCCTGAACAGAGGTAAATCAGACTACAGGATGCAACTCATAACAGCCTTAAAATAGTATCCCCATGGATGTACCAGCCCGTATTTCATGACTGCAGAGCCCACCAGCAAAAGACACCACCCTCCAGCTGCCGAGCACACCCCACAGACCCAACCACCCCCGCCCACGGACAGATGAAGACAGTGCCACTCCAGACACAGCCAAGCTTTCGCCATACGGTCTTATGTGCCCTCAAGAGAGAATCCAAAGTTGTAGTCTTTCCCACTGTCAACAGGACTTTCCTTGTGGTCAGCGGGTCTTTCCTCACCGTCACTGGACCTTTCTCCAGGGTCAGCCTAGTTAAGGCAAAGGAAATGCAAAGAGAGAAGTTAGTTCTGACCTGTCCCCAAAAAGATGGCAAACAAATTGTTGCTCAGGACAGATTGGAAGCTCTTGTGGCTATTGGCACAAGCTTGTGCTAGTCCATGGCAGTCTAAATCATACATGTGATCTTGCTGCTATTGGCATAAGCTTGTGCTAGTCCATTGGAGTCTATGTTGTATATGTTATCTTGTGGCTATTGGCACAAGGTTGTGCTTGTCTGTTGGTGTCTATACGTGATCTTGTGGCATTGGTACAAGCTTTATGAATGTTAGTCCATTGGAGTCTAAATATATGTGAACTTTTGGCTATTGGCACAAGCTTGTGCTAGTCCATTGGAGTCTAAGTCATATACATGTGAACTTTTGGCTATTGGCACAAGCTAGTGCTAGTTCATTGGAGTCTAAAGTAAATATGTGATTTAATGGAGGTTCATCAGAAAAGGCACTGTATGTTGCTTTTGTTTTTATCTGATTCTTCATCACATTTTTTTTTTTTTATTTCACTCTCTATGACTTTCGACAGTTTTTTTCTTTTTTGAATGAGTTTATTTCCTTTGCTACAACTTCTTTGATTTTTTTAAATAAGCAGCTTTTTTTTTTTTTTTTTTTTGCTTTGACGTGAGCTGATGGAAATAGCCCTGCCACTCTGCTTGATTTGGTTGTGTACACGCCAGGAGTTGTGCACCTTACATGCAGAGCTTCCTCAGGGTATGCATGGTTGAAATGTACACATATATAATTAAAGGCAGTAAAATCAAGTGATTTGGCTTCAACCCCAGGGTGGTTGATCTCTGAAACGTGTCATTTTAACAGATGTACTTTGGTTGTTTTTTGTTCTTTTTTTTTATCCAAGAATAGATCCTAGATGATAACTTACAGTTACATTGTCATTCATATTAAAAGTGAAGCATACATTTGCATGAATCATAGGTGACGGCCTTTGTTTGTATCCTTATTCGATGATACCATACAACTTTTACCATTGTTACAGTGTTAGCTTGTGTTGTTGGTAGTATCATATCGTGCAACTAATGAAATATACCGTTTGATTTCACTCATAAGGTACGCATGTTAAAGAGTGACTCACTTCATTTTTGAGTATAGTATATATTGACCAGAACAAGCTTTCCAGCATCATTTTAATGATGATTTCGTCTGCAGACACATCAGACTGGACATTCTGTCAGGTGTGTAACCGCAAGCGTCCCAGACGAGCCCACCACTGCCGACGATGCCAACAGTGTGTCATGCGCATGGATCATCATTGTCCATGGTGGGTGTGGGGCACTCTTCTCTCTGTCTGTCTGTCTGTCTGTCTGGGAGTGGGGCAGGTAGACAGGGCACCACACTCTTCTCTCTGTCTGTCTGTTTGTCTGGGAATGGGGCAGGTAGACAGGGCACTACACTCTTCTCTCTGTCTGTCTGTCTGGGAATGGGGCAGGTAGACAGGGCACCACACTCTTCTCTCTGTCTGTCTGTCTGTCTGGGAATGGGGCAGGTAGACAGGGCACTACACTCTTCTCTCTGTCTGTCTGTCTGTCTGTCAGGGAATGGGGCAGGTAGACAGGGCACCACACTCTTCTCTCTGTCTGTCTGTCTGTCTGGGAATGGGGCAGGTAGACAGGGCACCACACTCTTCTCTCTGTCTGTCTGTCTGTCTGGGAATGGGGCAGGTAGACAGGGCACCACACTCTTCTCTCTGTCTGTCTGTCTGTCAGGGAATGGGGCAGGTAGACAGGGCACCACACTCTTCTCTCTGTCTGTCTGTCTGTCATGGGAATGGGGCAGGTAGACAGGGCACCACACTCTTCTCTCTGTCTGTCTGTCTGTCAGGGAATGGGGCAGGTAGACAGGGCACCACACTCTTCTCTCTGTCTGTCTGTCTTCTGTCTGGGAATGGGGCAGGTAGACAGGGCACCACACTCTTCTCTCTGTCTGTCTGTCAGGGAATGGGGCAGGTAGACAGGGCACCACACTCTCTCTGTCTGTCTGTCTGTCAGGGAATGGGGCAGGTAGACAGGGCACCACACTCTTCTCTCTGTCTGTCTGTCTCTGATGGGATTTTGACCAGTTTTCCATGAACATTATTATAGGAAAAGTTGTGGAGCGCATCAGATCTTCACCCCTCCCCCCCTCCACCCCAGTCGAGGTGGCTAAAGAATTTGTATGTAGAGGTGCATGGTTGGATGATACAGCTGCTTTTGCCTGTGAAGTGTAGAAAGACGGGAGGACACTCTCAGAAAAGGCGTGGGCCAGGTCCAGTGTTGGCCAGTGGTTGTGATACAGTGATTAGTGTTGTGGGTTAAGGGGTGGGAGGTTGTGGGTTTGAGTCCCGTGAGAGCCAAATGTGCTGTTAGATATTTCAGCCCTTGTCTTGCTACCAAAGACAGAGTGATGGCACCGAGACTGGAACCACAGGAGCCACACAGTCAGGTTGTGTTCACGTCATGCGTTTGGTTCTGACGTTTATAAGAAGTGGGCAACTCACAACACTCCAATATCCTGTGGAGGTCATAAGAATCTACTGGCAACACACACACACACACACACACACACACACACACACACACACACATGCGCGTGCACAACATACACACACAAGCACCATGTCAGTGAGATCACAACAAGCCCCAGTGGACATGGCCGCTGTGACTCTGCAGCAGTGCAGTGTCTTCTGTGGTGAGTGCCTCATGTTGGCCTGACAGTGACAGCTCTGATCTGTAATGCCGCAGAACACACCTGGATGTGACAGTGACAGCTCTGATCTGTAATGCCGCAGAACACACCTGGATGTGACAGTGACAGCTCTGATCTGTAATGCCGCCGAACATGCCTGGATGTGACAGTGACAGCTCTGATCTGTAATGCCGCAGAACACGCCTGGATGTGGCTGTGGCTGTCAGTGGTGAGTGGCCTCACGTTGGTCTGACAGTGACAGCTCTGATCTGTAATGCCGCAGAACACGCCTGGATGTGGCTGTGGCTGTCTGTGGTGAGCGGCCTCACGTTGGCCTGACAGTGACAGCTGTGATCTGTAATGCCGCAGAACATGCCTGGATGTGGCTGTGGCTGTCTGTGGAGGAGGAGGTAAGGTAAGGTAATGTTGCTTATGGCCCAGCCGACCACAAAGGGCCGTATCAGAGCTGTCACCGCGTTAAAATTAACTCACAAGTCGCCGTGGAGGAGGGGCCAGAACCAGTGACAAAAGGGTAAAGCCACTGAGAGAGAGAGAGAGAGAGAGAGGAGAGAGAGAGAGAGAGAGAGGAGCAAGTAAAAAAAAAGAAAAGGAGGGCAGCTAGCAGCGTTTCTTTCTCATGTGTCTGTTTCAGGCCGCTGATAGAGAGCAAGGAAAAGGGCAAGCAAAAAAAAAAAAAAAAAGAAAAAAGAAAATAAAGGCAGCTAGCAGCTTTTGTTTCTCCTGTGTCTGTGTCAGGATCAACAACTGTGTGGGGGACGACAACCACTTTGCCTTCACTCTGCTGCTGCTGTACGCCTTTCTGCTGGGGGCCTACTCCCTGGCCCTTACCATCTTCCACTTCTGGGTGTGGCCCAAGTGCACCTCCTGTGACAGGGTGAGTGTGGCCAGAACACATGCCCCCCCTCCCCCCTTCCCCCCCCCCCCCCTCCCCCCAACTGACTGACGGCTGTTTTCAGGGTGTGGCACAAGACATGTACCTTCTGTTACAGGGTGAGTCCAGCCAGAACACATGGCCCCCAGCTGACGGCCCTCAATCGTTTTTCATCATATTGAATTATTCTAGATCTCAGTGTGGATACAGGTTTCCTTAAAATGGTACTGATTCTGAAGAAAAACAACAAACAAATGGGGCGGGGGGTGCGGGGGGGAGACGTTCGGAGGGGAGGGGAGGGGAGAACATAATTGGTTTGCTT
>CM065726.1:78911744-78931744 GCA_033310375.1 Conus canariensis | reverse complement strand
GGGCATGGATGGGTGTGGGTGTTTCTGTACAATGCAAATGCACCTGCATACCAACATATGTACTGTAGGGATGATTCAGGTTTGCATATGTGTATGTGTGTACATGCGTGCATGCAAAGATGGCTTAGGGTTTTGTTCTTTTTTTCTTTCTGGCAGGAGGTGTTTTACATCAAGCACAGCATCTGGTTCATGTATGTTCTGGTTCTGCTGGCTTCAACATGTTGTTCTTTTTTTTCTTTCCGGCAGGAGGTGTTTTACATCAAGCACAGCATCTGGTTCATGTATGTGCTGGTTCTGCTGGCCTTCAACATGTCGCTGTTGATGTGTCTTCAGCTCTCCTTCCTACACACCAACATCATTCATGTGAGTGTGGGCTACGGCCCTCTCCCTTTCTGTGCATGTGTATGGAGTGTGTGTGTGTGTTGTGTGTGTCTGTGTCTGTCGTGTGTGTGGTGTGGTGTGTGTGAATTGTTGTATCAGTCGTTCCTTAGTTATTCTCTCCTGTATATTCTTCAGCAATTTGTTTGTAAATATCAACTGCCACTCTTTGTGATGATATGTTCCTAGTAACGTTTGTCCCATATACATGTGTTGTGCACAGGTTTTACGTGCGGAAATTCGAGCGGATGTGGAGTATGCATAGTAGTTACCCGTGTACTGCAATGTTGATTGAATGTAGTAGTATGTTGATTGAATGTAATAGTGTGTTGATTGAATGTAACAGTATGTTGATTGAATGTAATAGGTACTTAAGTACTAAACTGTATTTTAGACCACTTGACAGATTCTGATACCCCCCCCCCCCCCATAAAAAATAAAAAAAAACCCTGCTGCTCCAGATCGCTACAAAGGTGTGAAAATGTAGAAATGGATGTAATTAGCGGTGCACGTCACTGATGATCTAATTTGGAGTTCACTCGGAGTAGGACAGGCTTGGGGAGAAAAAACGGACCTTTTCCTGAGTTGGGGGAAGTCCAGGACAAAGGTCATGGGGCTTGAAAAGGTTGGTGAAAAGGAATTTTGCTACTAAAAGTAGTTTCATGATATACTTACCTGTGGTGATATACTTACCTGTCCAAATGGAGGCCTGAATGTGAAAGAGCATGGTGGGCATGAGCTCACCTGAGACCCAAACGACACTTGGGACCAAGGAATGTATGACTGACTGTGACTCCACCAAGAGGCTTGCCTCAAATGGTCAGAAAGGGCCCCAAAGGACTTGGCCCATGTCTGGATGATTGAGCCTAGCCCCCGCTCTCCCTTTAGTGCTTTCTGGAAATTAGACGTATAGGTGCTATCTGACATCTCCTTACCACTGAAGCAACCAAAACTCTCACCACTTCTCTCGTGCTTTCGCGTCTCGATTACTGTAATTCTCTGCTAGCAGGCCTTCCCGACTACCTCACCCAAAAACTTCAGCACGTTCAAAACTGTGCAGCTAGACTAATCCTCAAAGCTCCCTTCAAAGAACACCCTCAACTATTATTACGCAGACTTCACTGGTTGCTGGTCAAAGCCAGGGTGACATATAAAATCGCATGCCTCTGTTTCAACGCTGCTAAATCTGGAACTCCAGCCTATCTGTCCGACCTTCTAAACTCATACTGCCCAGCTAGAACCCTTCGCTCATCTTCTGACTCGTTGCTCCTGGTTCCTCCCAGATTCAAATGCAAAAGAAGGGGGGATCGTTCCTTCTCCTTCCTGGCTCCTAAAACTTGGAATTCTCTTCCACACGACATCAGGCACTGTGACTGTTTTCCAGTTTTTAAAACGAAACTAAAAACCCATCTTTTTACCGTCTATTTTGGCTGATAATTCAAAAGTCCCGGTCATACACAGATGTCAGTTTGTGTTAGTGCGTGTGTGCGAAGGTGTGCCTGAGTGGTTGTGCGTGTCTGCTTTCCCGTGTGTGCTGTGCGCATCTGCTTCCCCGTGCCTGAGTATGCGGTTTGTGCGTATGTGTGTGTGTGTGTGTGCGTGTGCATGTGTGTGTGTGCGTGTGCGTGCGCGTGCGCGCGCTGTGTGTGTGTGTGTGTGTGTGTGTGCGGTGCATGCGTGCGTGTTTTCGTTAGTCCTTGTATTGTAAAGCGCTTAGAGCTAATCTAGGATTTGCGCTATAGAAAATTCATTATTATTATTAACACGTAGTCCAATCATAAAGAAAGAAAAAAAAAGTTCCCCAGAATCAGGAACAGGAGAAGACAGGAGCCAGTGTGGTGGAATGGCCCCAAAGACCAACTGGAATAAGATGGGAATGAAGATAAACTCAGCTACTGAAAGGAAAAAGAAAAAAATGTCCCCAAGTGGAATGAAGGCCATACTCTGAATCTAGTCCAATTACTAAAACACGGGCCAGAATAGCTCAGTTGGTAGAGCGCCAGACTCGTGAGTGATCCTGGGGTTGCGGGTTCAAATTTCGGTACAGGGGGATTTTTCCCTCAGAGTTAACATTGGTTCTGACTCCATTACCCATACAGTCCTTCGAATGAGACTCTAAAGCGAGGTTCTGTGTGTGAACGCACGCACAACATCTTGCACACACATAAAATCCCATCACCAACTTTTGAAAGAGAAGGCCAGTTTGGCCGTTGGTATGGATGACACGTTACACATAGCATGCACCTTCCCCAAAGATGGAGTTTGGCTGCCTTAATGGTGGGATAAAAAAACGGTCATACACACAAAACTCCACTCCCTTTGTTGGGTAGATGGGATTAATCTTTGCCTGTCTATACAGGGAGTGTCTGCAGGAGTATCAGCCTGCATATGCAGAAAGAAAGAAAGATAAAACACAGTGAAGGAGTGTTCCACCCGATGCTCCACAAACAGGTGGCATTCAAGCGTATAAAAGGAGCATAACTCTAAAGACACATCCAGAAACACACATCGACAAAGTGGAAAAGCATGTATATACCAGACCAAAAGTAAAAAAAAAAAAAAAAAAAAAAAAAGCGCTTCCAAACGCTGACTGACAGAGGCCCAGAGGCAAGGCACTCCAGTACAGAGTGGAAGCAAAGCTGTGCCACAAAACACCGACCTTAACCCTTTCACCGCCAGACATTCTATTTTGCATAAATCCCCATCGCCAGCCATTTTTCAAAAAAAGCTCTTATTTTATACCAGCATATGTGAAATGCGGATATCTCTGGAACTAAACAACCAATTCTCATGCTATTTTTTTGTAAAATGGAGGAGATACACTGTACTTTTATTATATCATAACATGTTAGTAATGGTAAGTAAACAACAATTTCAAATTTTTAGTACTTTCAAGTGCAAAAAAAATGCAAAATGAAAAAAAGAATGTTATGTTCCTTCTAAACATAAAAAATGAAGAAAGAATGCCAACAAACTCTCAACAAGGGAGGAAAAATACTCCACGCACAATTGAAGACCAGAAAGTATGATATTTCCAACAGAAAAGTGGAAGAAACAGCCACAAATACAACTACTCCAATAGCAGGGAACAAACACACACACACACACACACACACACACACACACACACACACACACACACACACACATATGCTTATGCCTAACTGATACACATGTAAGAAAAGAAAAAGAGAACACACACACACACGCACGCACGCACGCACGCACACATGCACGCACGCACACATGCACGCATGCACGCACACACACTCACACGCACATACACACACACACACACACACGTCCCTTTCACTCTCAACAGTAATATTTTTTTATGAACACAAAGTCATTCATGTGCCTGTTGGTCTCTGAATCTTTGAGAGCCCTTCAGCTATTCATAAAACCCACCCAACACGTCTCTGTGGCTCGCCTCTCACGTGTCAGACGGCCACGCCCCCTTCAACCTCGACCAGCAAGTGTCGGCCCACAGCGTGTGTGAAGTTCACTGCCTAAAGTATTAGCTCGCCCCCTCACATAACCCATCAGTCAGTCAGTGAACAGTCAGTCAGTGCTGGCTGGCTCAACGCAAAAACACTGGGGCACAGCGGTAGTAAGTGGGCGTCTAGTCTTATCTCTCGTCAGCAAGCCTCCTCTCCCAACTATTTGGCCACGGTCCAACGCTTCACGTTGCAATAATTCGGTCAAGCCCTCACTATCGTTGTTTCCTTGTAACTATCTGGGTCTTCTTCATCTGTGTTAGGAACAACTGACCGTCTATTCAATATTCCCAGCACTTGATCTGTGGTAAATGTACGGCAAGGTCGAGTACGTAAAGTGCTTGGTGGTGACGTCATAGTGAATGGAAAAACAGTCGGAACAAAGTCGATAAAACACTGAACTGAATAGTGTTCTGACAAAGCAAATGGCTGTGAGCACGGGCCAGACCATCCCCCAACTATGACGTTTATTGCTGGCTTTTTATCTCATGAACTTGGATCGTGAGAGTATCTGGAGTTAGGTCACCCTACTTTTTGTCGCCAAATGGTGCCTTCGGCGCTCTGCCCTGTCATCACCAAAAGGCGCCTATGGCGGTGAAAGGGTTAAGTGGTAGGAAATCATATCCAGTCAGCCTTATGATCCAAAGGCTCCAGCCAGAGAACATACCCAACAAAAGATGTGAGAGTGAGCCATGACACGTAACAAAAAGTGGCTTTCAAATGAACACGCCGAGGCACGATGTAACGAGGCTGACATAAGGGAAAAACATGAGAGTGTGCCATAAAACATGCAGGCTGTGTGTGGCTGGAGTAAGATTTCCTTTCCTTCTGTCTGTCATTTATTTGATTGTAAATGGACAGAGCATGAATTTGACACTAGATTGATTAAACTTTTCTTTGTTTTTTTTTTAGTTTTTTTTTTTTATCTCTATCTCTTTTATTATAAAGATTAATGTAATATGTAGGGCTAAGTGATGCGTCAAATTCTGTGAAGCTCCTTGCAATTGGTAGAGAGAGCTGTGGGCAGTGACCTGTTGCTACACGTGCCTGACATTTGCCAAAGCATTAAACTGTGAACTCCATGAAGATCTTTTCCCATGATCAACCATCTTATGTAAAGAAAAAATAAATAGGAGAACTCTTGTTCCAGTGATGAAAGAATTACAGGCTCGTAACTCTGAGTGAATACTGCGTGTGACTCCAAATCGCCTAGCAGAAATAACATCACAGAGCACACAGAAGGAGACATCTACCATCTGCCTTGGCAAAGTGGTTGGCATCGTGGATGCCCGGCTGGGAGGTTGTGGGGTTTGATTCCCATCAGAGCCATGTGTGATTTTTCTTCCCTGAATGGCTCCTACCCAGAATTGAGTTTGACATGGGCTGAGTTGGGAAGACTGGGACCACAAAGCTGAGTTTCATCCACTTAATGGATGCATCTCTGAGAGTGTTGCTCAAATTTCCTGACCAACACTGCAGGTGTCTGTATCTCTCGGGCCTGGCTGATGCCGGGATATATCATGAAAGCAAGCGCAGAGTTCAGCCTTGTCATGAACGGAATGGAAATCTGCAGCATCATCCTCATCATCCTCATTCTCATTGATCAGCATTGAAAAAAGAAAGTTTTAAATTCTGTGGCCCTTCATGCCCTGCTGTCATGGTGACCTCAGTTTCAATGTCCTCTCCATGTCTGTGGCCTTGGTTTGATTCCGTTGGTGTCACCAGTGTCGGCAAATTCATTGGGACTGTCGTTGGACAGACATGGTGGCACCCTCCGGAGGGAGAGCTCACTCATGCCGGCTCTGCAGTTAAGCAATTATTGTTGTCAGCAGGGGGCTTAGTAGGTGGTGTCCTGCATATGTTAGATCAGAACAGGCGCCACTGAACACCACTGAAGTGACTTGGCAGCAGTGCAGTGTCTCCTCTGGTGTGTTGCCTCTTGACGGCTTGACATCGACTGCTCCCTGTGGATTGCCAGTGCCAGGGCTGTGGTGAGCCACGCTGGGCTGTGTCTGCAGATGGGGGGTGGGGTGGGGGGGGGGGGGGGGGGGAATGAGTGATGTGGATGCAGTGCTACTGAGGTGGCACAAAAGATGGGACAGCAAAAAACAAAACAAAAAAAAAACAGAAAATGAAAAAAAAAAAAACCCAGGGAGACAGCTCAGAAGAAAAGGATGTTCCAAGCTTGCCGATATACCCTGTACATCACATCTACACAGCAACAGCAGCTGGAGAAATGAACAAATGCAAAGTAGTATTTATTCAAGTCTGGCACAGCCATTTTGATCTTCTTCATAGTCAAACGCACGGACACACAGAACAAGGACAGGTAACTTCAGTCTGATTGGTATGACAGGAAATCTTAAATGAGGCAGGGAATAGCCAACAGTGGATAACAAACAAGTAGTGTAGTTCTTGCTCCCTCATGTGGGCAATTGTCAGTCATGGAAAGACAGTAACATTATTCATTTCATGGGGTTGGTATGGGTATAATGAAAATGAAGGATTTAAATCTGTCCTTGGAGTTTTAGGAATCACACCAGGTTGAGATGTCCTGTTTGAGTTTTAGGAATCACCCCAGGTTGAGATCTGTCCTTTTGAGTTTTAGGAATCGCCCCAGGTTGAGATCTGTCCTTGGAGCTTTAGGAATCAGTTCAGGTTATGTTCTAACATTGGGGGTTTTTTTGTGTGTGTAGTTTGATTTGTAAAGTTAGGCTGGAATCCTGCTTGTGGCCTCCATGGTCAGTTGTTTTTTTTTGGCTTTGAGTATGATGATTAGAGGAATGGACAGAAACAGAGTGGAACCTGTCTGACTGTGGCTGATTTATTGTGTGCAGGACAGAACGACCCTGGAAAACATGCAGATGGGGGGGCAGGTGTATGGCCAGCAGTATGTGATTTTTCTGTTGTTGATACTGATGAGCACACACACACACGCACGCACACATGCGCGCGCATGCATGCACACACTCACACACACACACACACACACACACACACACACTCACACACACACACAGTCATCCACCCAAACACACACAGTCATCCACCCAAACACACACAGTCATCCACCCAAACACACACACACACCACACACACACACACACACACACACACACACACACACACACACACACACACACACACACATATGCAGGCACTCACACACACACACACACACACACACACACACACACACACACACACACACACACTCAAACACACACACACACACACACACACACACACACACACCACATATGCGCACGTCCATGCACACACACACACACACACACACACACACACACACACACACACACACACACACACACACCACACAACGCACACACACACACACACACACACACACACACATACATACACACGCCCACACATGCGTGCGCACACACACACACACGCACACACATTCATTCAACACTTTATAGAAATTTTCAACCATTTTTTTCCTTCTGTTAACAGTTCATGTGGTTCATAAGCAGTGATTAGTAGTTTCCAACCTTTTTTCAAATGTTGTTTGAAAGGCACATTACATTGATTTGCCTTGAAAAGAGTTTAATCAATGTGATAATATGTCTCAAAAGTAGTTCCAGACGTGCATCTTGTTTGTTGATGTTTTTTTCAGGATTGCATCTTAAGGAGGGTGTCGGCTGTGTTACAGGGTTGGGGGGTCGAGCACTGTTCAGTTTCAGGACTGAGAATGGGGGCCGAAATAGCTCAGTGGTAGAGCGCCAGACTCGTAATCCTGGTGATCCAGGGGTTGCGGGTTTGAATCTCCTCCAGGCTGTTTTCAATACAGAGGGATTTTTCCCTCAGAGTCAACTTTGGTTCTGACTCAAATTTCCTATACAGTCCTTCGAATGAGACTATAAACTGAGGTTCCGTGTGTGAACTCACGCATAACATCTTGTGCACACGTCAAATTCCATCAGCAACTTTCGGAAGAGAAGGCCAGTTTGGCTGTTGGTATGGATGACACGTTACACATAGCATGCACCTTCCCCGAAGTTGGAGAAGGGCTGCCTTAATGGCGGGATTAAAATAAAAAAAAAGTCATACACACAAAACTCCACTCCCTTTGTTGGGTGGATGTGATTAATCCTTGCCTGTCTGTACAGGGAGTGTCCACAGGAGTATCAGCCTGTCTATACAGGGAGAGTCCGCAGGAGTATCAGCCTGTCTATACAGGGAGTGTCAGCAGGAGTATCAGCCTGTCTATACAGGGAGCGTCCGCAGGAGTATCAGCCTGTCTATACAGGGAGTGTCTGCAGGAGTTTTAGCCTGTGTACGCAGAAAAAAACAAAAAGGACTGAGGACTTTGGAGGCTCCCATGCCCCCATGAAGGTTCAGTCTGTATTTTTCGTCTTTTACCATTTTTTTTTTAGGAAGTATCTTCATCCGTCTGATTTTTAGTCATTTTGTTTGTGTGTTGTTTTTTTTCATAAAAGAAACCATTTCAATGAAGAAAGGAGTATATTTTGTCTAGCCCCATTTCGTGTTCAATGAACTGTAAGGAATATCATGTTCAGCTGCGTGCAATACTGATATGTTTCAGAATGAAGTTCCAGCGGATGTACACAGCATACCGTGAGCTTTGTGGCCGAGTGCCCGTGCTGTGTTGGTTGTGGCCATGTCGACGACGACAGTCATCGTTTCAGCCTTACACAAACTCCCCTGTTTAGTGGCTCATGTTGATTTGTGTAGTTTTTTTTTTTTTAATTGTTGCTGTTGTTTTAGCCTTTATGTGGAAGTGTGTGTTTGTGTGTGCGTGCACGTGCATGTGTGTCTGCCTGTGTGCATGCGTGCATGTTAATCCACATCCTATTTCGACTTCTCATATCATTTGTTGTTGACCCTGTCGACACATGCTCTAGCACCTGACATAATGAACTGGTAACTCTCAATCACAGAGCTGACTTTCCCGTCAGACAGATCATTTTTTTTTTTTTTTTACATTTGTAATTAACGGTTCTGTCAACCGCTTCAGAACACTGTGATTGACCTGCTCACATGCTGAAACAAAAAAACAAACAAACGAAAAAAAGAGGAACGTTCTGCCTTTCCAAGTCATGCTTGGTTGTGTGTGATTTTGAAGTGACCATTTTCTTGTCATTTTGTTGTTGTTGTTGTTAGGAGCATTTGCCTGAACCGTTCAGAAGGTCTGTATCGAGAACCTTCCACGCAGTGTCTGTGGCCTGAACCGTTCAGAAGGTCTGTCTCGAGAACCTTCTACACTGTCTGTGGCCTGAACCGTTCAGAAGGTCTGTCTCGAGAACCTTCTACACTGTCTGTGGCCTGAACCGTTTAGAATGTCTGTCTTGAGACCGTTCAGAATGTCTGTCTTGAGAACCTTCTACACTGTGTCTGTGGCCTGAACCGTTCAGAAGGTCTGTCTTGAGAACCTTCTACACTGTGTCTGTGGCCTGAACTGTTCAGAAGGCCTGTCTTGAGAACCTTCTACACTGTCTGTGGCCTGAACCGTTCAGAAGGTGTGTCTTGAGAACCTTCTACACGGTGTGTGTGGCCTGAACCGTTCAGAAGGTGTGTCTTGAGAACCTTCTACACGGTGTGTGTGGCCTGAACCATTCAGAAGGTCTGTCGTGAGAGCCTTCTACACTGTGTCTTTGGTCTGAACCATTCAGAAGGTCTGTCTTGAGAACCTTCTACACTGTGTCTGTGGCCTGGCCGGCTGTGCCCAGTACCACCTCACTGTGTCTCCTGCTGCCATGGTGTTCACCACATGGGGGGGCAATACATTGGAACTCCTGCTTCATCTTATTTTGCCTCTCCTGACTACTGCCTGATCTCTCGACTCTTGTGTCTTTTTTCGCTGAATGAACTCCCAACACATCCTTTTCGTGACTCCTGCTGTCTTTCCGCTCTTTGACCTGTGCCTGTTCTCCTTGGACTGCTGTAAGCCCTGTCTGGACTCTCTGCTTATTCTCTGTCTGTCCTCGCTTCCTTTGTGTCTGTCCTTTCTGGACTCTTTTGTCTATCCCCGGGGGCCACCCCCCGGACTTCCGCGGTTTCTGTCTTGACTGCTCTCTGTCCTCTCTTCACTTAGACTGCATGTCTTCTCTGGACCCACGTCTCTCCTCTCTTGTCTCCTGACCATCTTCTCTTGTCTATCTTGTCTTGTCTCTCCTCTCTTGTCTCTTGTCTGCCCATCTTCTCTTGAGCACTGTCTATCGTCTCTTGAGCACTGTCTATCCTCTCTTGAGCACTGTCTATCGTCTCTTGCTCAAGAGAGGATAGACAGTCTGTCTGTCCTCTCCCAACTCCTGCAAAATCCATTCCTACCTTTTCTGTATTGTTGTTGACTTGCTTATTTAATATAAATGCCGATCTTTTCATATCAAGTGATTGTTTGGATCATGGAGTACAAAATGGTTGTGTTAAAGATTCTTTGACCTGAGATGGAAGCTGATGTTGATTCCATTGATGAGCTTTGCACATGTGTCTGTAAACACGTTGCTTTCTGGATTTTTTTTTTTAAAAAGGTGGTTTACTTAATGCAGCTATACTTTGTAAGTTTATTCACTGTCACAGCAATAGTTTGTTGTTGTTGTTGTTGTTGTTGTTGTTGTTGTTGTTGTTGTTGTTTTGTTAACTGCTGCTGTTGGTTTTTCTTTCTTTTTCTTTTTTTTTTTTATCCAATATTGGCATTGGTTTTAACTTTGTTGCAAAGAATAATCTATCCGTATTTCATTTAATGAGAAATCTTTCACAATTCATACTGCTGCATGTTGTGTGCTCCTGGAAGAAATGATCAGATTCTTTTTACAAAATGTGCGTGGCGTCAGGCTGCTGGACTGGGTTTTGAACCTTGCAAGACTGGGTGCCTTTATTGTGTTGGGGAAGATTTGAGTTCCAGTATGAGTGAGTGGACCATGCTTTACATTGACCACCTACCACTTTCCAGTCATGGCGAAATCAAGTCTGCTTTTGCTTAGATTAGACAAGGGCCGTTCATTATATAAGGTGAATTGTCATAAATGAGGACTTCTGATACAGATGGAAGCTTACTCTTTTTTATTTAATTTTAACTGTTTTTGCTGTCATTTGTTTTATTTAATCTCATTATGTTTTATTTTTTTGTTTTCGGTTTTCAGATCACACAAAATGGCCGACCAAGAAACATGCTCTAGGATTGCACAGAGATCAGTAATAACATTTTGGGTAGGTGAACAGTGCAAACCAAGTGAAAACCACAGAACAATGTCTGCTGTGTGTGGAACAGCATGTGTCAGCCCCCCCCCCCCCCCCCCCCCCCAAAAAAAAAAAATCTACATATGGCCCCTTAAAGAGTTCACAAGAGGAAGAAAGTTCACCTGTGACGAAGAGATCAAGACCCCTGTGAGCGATTGGCTGAAAAGTCAAAGATTTCTATGCAGAAGGCAGACACAAACTCGTACACCAATGGCAGAAAGGGTGTGGCAGTGTTGGGAGAGTATGTAGAAAAATTTTTTAAAAAGAGGTAAGCTTCTACCTGTATCAGAAGTCCTTTTACAGGACAGTTCACCTTGTATATTGAAAGACCCTTGTGTTGCAGATGAGGTCAACTGCTGTGAGCCAGTGAGGAAGAAAGGCTGATGTGTGGGTGTGCTGAGAAAAGGCATCCTTTTTTTGGCTTTGGTTTCTTTTATTTGTTTGCTTGTGTCACACACACACACACACACACACACACACACACACACACACACACACACACGCACACACAAAGCGATTTCTTATTGTTGTGATGAAGATGAGACGCTGCTGTATAATCTTTTACATGGTCGTAGAACTGCTGGAACTTACTGTACGGGGGACTCTCTGCAGCATTAAGATCTGTGGAGATCTGTGGCATGTACATCCTGTGGTGATTGCAGTTGTTTTGTCTGCTGATTTTTTTTTTTTTTTTTTTTTTTTTTTTTTTTTTTTTTTTTTTTTGGGGGTGGGGGTGGGGTCTTAATCAGTGTATTTGCAATTGCGTACACTCTTTTTTTCACATGATGTGAGGGTATCTTATTGACCTTCGTTTGACGTGTGTCATCTGTAGGGATTATTCTCTGGCAGCAGTTTTTAAGGGCATAATGTCTGCAGACCTGTGTTTTGGATGTTGCTGATCGGTTGACAGTGTTCCATCGTCTGGAATGTCCTCTGTATGTCTGCTGTCCTCTGTATGTCCACTGTCCTGTGTATATCTGCTGTCCTCTGTATGTCCACTGTCCTCTGTATGTCTGCTGTCCTCTATATGTCTGCTGTCCTCTGTATGTCCGCTGTCCTCTGTATGTCTGCTGTCTTCTATATGTCTGCTGTCCTCTGTATGTCTGCTGTCCTCTATGTCTGCTGTCCTCTATATGTCTGCTGTCCTCTGTATGTCTGCTGTCCTCTGTATGTCCACTGTCCTCTGTATGTCTGCTGTCCTCTATATGTCTGCTGTCCTCTGTATGTCCAATGTCCTCTGTATATCTGCTGTCCTCTATATGTCTGCTGTCCTCTGTATGTCCGCTGTCCTCTGTATGTCTGCTGTCTTCTATATGTCTGCTGTCCTCTGTATGTCCGCTGTCCTCTATGTCTGCTGTCCTCTATATGTCTGCTGTCCTCTGTATGTCTGCTGTCCTCTATATGTCTGCTGTCCTCTGTATGTCTGCTGTCCTCTGTGTGTCCGCTGTCCTGTGTATGTCTGCTGTCCTGTGTATGTCCGCTGTCCTCTGTATGTCTGCTTTCCTCTGTATGTCTGCTGTCCTCTGTATGTCCGCTGACAGCTGAACAGAGCAGGCAGACCTGTCCAAGGTCAGCTGTGGTCAAGTCATCATTCAGCTGGCTGGAAAAAAAAAATCTGCCACCCAAAAAATGATTGCTGGGGATTAAAAAGAGAAAAATGAAAGTTGTCTTAATGCTTACTTTTACTGCAGTGGATTTGTCTTATTCAAATTAGGTTATACATGCCCGTTCAGAGCTAATAAGTTATGTCAAAAAGAAACTCTAAAGCTTTGGGGCGTCACTCCCTGAGCCCCACAGGCTGGAGGCGCTGCCCTTTGACCCTGCCCTGCCGGCCTGGATGGCACACAACCAGAAGAACAACGTAGGTGATTGGCAGGATTCAGGAAACGGTGAAGAGGGGGGAACTGATGGGGGCCGGAATAGCTCGATTGGCAGAGCATTGGACTCATAATCTTGGCGATCCTGGGGTTGCGGGTTCGAATCTCCTTAGGGCCTTTTCGGTATAGGGGAATTTTTTTCCTTCGGAGTTGACATTGGTTCTGACTCCATTTCCCTTACAGTCCTTCGAATGAGACTGTAAACCAAGGTTCCGTTTGTGAACACACGCCTAACATCTTGCACACACGTCAAATCCCATCACCAACTTTCGGAAGAGAACGCCAGTCTGGCTGTTGGTATGGATGACATGTTACATATAGTAATGCGCTCTGCGTGGAAAATGGAAAGAAAGAAAGAGTTGTTAGATTGAAAGAACGATATTGACTGAATGACATGGGGAAACGACTGAATGAAGCGCCAGCAGGCAGCTCTTCAGTTGGCTCTACCCATGTAGGCAGCCTGTTGGGTAAAGGAGAATGTGAATGGTAAAGTGCATAGAGCTTGGTCTCTGGCAGGGGATAGGTGCTATATATAAAGTACTCTCTTTAAAACAAACTGTTGAGGTTTTTCAGCAGCTTGTATGTTGTGCTGCAGGTTTAACCTTTACCGTGCTTCCTGGGTCTTCCACAACCCAGTGACTCAATGAAAACATCATATCTTATGAACGGATAGAGTTATGCTCATGAAATCTTAGGAGTTCCTCAACAATCTTAATAGCGATTGGTCAACGAAATTTCGTGTATGGGCACTATCAGTTATCAGCGTAATCAGTAGCGGTTCCCACAGGACCTATATATTTTAATGGGTTGCACATGACCCACGCCATCGGGTGAGGAATAAGTGGCTGAACTGCTCTTTATCAGGTTTGGGTCTTACGGGACCCATGCAATCTGAATGGGGATAAGCAATAGGAAAAGCCTCTACAAAAATGTGTGGGTCTCAGGTGACCAGCACGATCGGGTCTGTGTGGTCAAAAACGTCATCCAGTAAAGGTTAACAGTGGGCACCAAATTGTTTGTTGATGTTGCAATTTTGACATTTCTTCTTCTTTTCTGAGCAACTTTGAGAATCGATACTTTGAGACTGCTTGGGAGCAATCTGCACTGTATAGAGTGAGCGGATTGGGAAGAACAGTCTGACATCAAGCTTCTGTCATGTTGATCCTACAGAGACAGTGACATGAACATAGCAAGTGAACTGTAGCAGTACATTCCCTGACGTGTGGGGGTTCATGTTGACATTGCAGTGACATGAACATAGCAGGTGAACTGTAGCAGTACATTCCCTGATGTTTGGGGGTTCATGTTGACATTGCAGTCCATTCCCTGACGTGTGGGGGTTCATGTTGACATTGCAGTCCATTCCCTGACGTGTGGGGGTTCATGTTGACACTACAGCGAAGGGTCAATGTCCCGAATGCTGCACTGACATCAGCATGATTTGAAAGACCAGCGTCTCTCTCAGCTTGGGCGAGTGGGATCGTCCATCTCTGAGGCGGTGACCTAGTTTTTGAGGTGCTTCTAGATGGCGCCGCTGTCACCCGTTTCTGTACATGAGTTCACAACATTTGGACCAGTCCTGCTCCTGATTGTCGCAAAATGAAAATGGTCGGTGAAAATACAAAACGTGTCCTTCAGTGGGTCCCTGCCCAGTGTGGGATCCCTGGCAATGAGGAGGTGGACAGACTGGCCAAGGAAGGGGGACAGCTGGAACAACATGACACAGAGGTCTCCTGCCCTGAGGAGAAGACATCCATTGAAACACTCTACAGGAGGACATGGAAACAGCAACACCCAAATTCCAACCAGGCCGACTGCTACTACCACGACCTAAGCAGAGAAGATCAAGTGCCACTGTTCAGACTAAGGACTGGGCATAACAGACTGAATGCACACATGTATGAAAAGTACAAGATTGGCCAGTCTGCGATGTGCCCATGCAGAGAGGCCGAAATGGACACCAAGCACATACTACAGGACTGTCACCTCCATGCTACAGCCAGGCAGGACACATGGCCGGAGCCAGTGGCTCTGAGGGCCAAGCTCTACGGGGACCTGGCGGACCTTCGAAGGACAGCCAACTTCGTGCGGGCAACTGGCATCACCATCTGAGTGTTGGAGAAGAAGAGGATTGTGGCCCCTCCTGTTCCCCATCCCAATGGCATGGTCAGCGACCAGTTTGTTGGGCAGGTGTGCATGGTGTGGAGGGCTGAAGGCGCTGCCTGTCGCAGTCAATCGGATGGAAGTAGTTAAGGGTGTTGACTGGCCTGTACTGTATTGCTATGGTTTCATGGTGAACTGAACAGTCTTAGCTATGTCAGTGTGTGTGTGTGTGTGTGTGCGTGTTTTCCATCAAAGTCCAATGCTTGTGGTGAACTGAACAGTCTTAGCTATGTCAGCGTGTGTGTGTGTGTGTGTGTGTGTGCGTGTTTTCCATCAAAGTCCAATGCTTGTGGTGAACTGAACAGTCTTAGCTATGTCAGCGTGTGTGTGTGTGTGTTTTCCATGAACCTCCAGTACTGGTGGTGAACTGGACTTGGGGATAGGGGGTCACTGGACGTGGTCAGAGCTGAAATCAAAACAGGGAGATCTCACCCACACTGTAGGATACACTTTTCTGGAAGGTCAGATTTCTTGCATTCTGGATTCATGTCTTGCTCAAGACAGGTCTGTTTTGTGGTTTCTTGGGGGGGAGGTGGGGGGTGGGAGTTGCTTTTCCCATCTTGTCCACAAGACTTGACTGGGAATTGTGCCACATGTGCCTATCAGCTTTTTTTTGTTGTTTTTTTCTTTTGTAAACTTTGATTTGTTATCAGAGCTTTCGTTTTTGTTTGCATTCTTGGAACAGAACTGAAAGGTTTGATGTGTAGATGATTAACGTTTTGATAGAGGAAGTATGCTGGATATGACATAATCACCAATCACAGGAAGCAGTCTGACATTTTATCGTGGTGTTTGTGCATATCATGTCTTGTTGGTAGAGAAAGAGGGTGTACGTGTCTTCGAGTGCGTCTGTGTACGTGTGGGTGTGTGTGCGTTGTATATGCATGTACGTTTATGTGTCCATGTTACACATGGTTTTGAACATTGTGAAGGCTTCTAGTGTTGCAGAAAAGACACAGTGTAATAGTTATTAGTTGACTGGGGGGGGGGGGGGGGGGGGATGTTGTGTGTTGAGAGCTGGTGCCAAGTCATGATCTGCTTCTTTGTGACAGTTCACCAGATGTTTCCACAGAGTTCAGGTTTATGTAGGGGCTTGGTTTTGATCATTCACAAATTGTAGCAACAACAACCGGCTTTTTATAGTCTCTTGTTTTGTTTTGTAATTGGTGCTAAAACCTGTAGAAATAAAATAAAATTCAGATCGGTGGAGTTGCTGTGTTTCTCTTGGTATTGTTGTCTCCTCTTCTGTGCCTCCCCCCTCCCCCCTCCCCCCAGCTTTCGGTGGCAATATATCCTATGCTAACCCCCCCCCCCCCCCCCCCCCCTCCTCCCACTCACGTACGTCAGTGAGAAGACCGGTGTACAACCCACCGTTCTTGAGCTGTCAAACAGTAATAATTTTTTACTACTTTGAAGCCTAAGTACATACTGAATCATTTTATTCTATTTGAAAAGGAAAACCAAAAAGAACAAGAAATACAGATCATTTTTACTATTTTGACACCTAAGTCCATCCTTCACCAAAATGCATGGCAGGGTTGGTTGGTTGTTTATTTCTTTTGTATATTCATTTTTTGTTTTTTTCCTGTCTTGCTATTCACTTTGTAAATTCATCAGTCGACTTAAGTTTACTTCTGTTATTTTGGCTTGCCCTTCTTTTTAAAAGCATTTACAGGCTTGAATTGTTTTGTTGTTCTTTTTCTTTCAAATGTATTCAGATTTTCTTTTTTTTTTTTTTTCTTTTTTTTTTTGTTAATCTTTTTTTTTTCTTGTTGCTAATCTCGCATGTTTTCTGCCTCTCTTTTTTTTCTTCTCTCTTGGCTATGTCTTGTTCATCACACTGTTGGTTTGTTGGTTGGTTGGTTGGTTTGTAGGTTGGTTGGTTTGTTGGTTTTCCATTCTGAATATTGCTGAACACCACCTGCTGAACAGACTGTTAGTTGGTGTGGTTGGGTTGTGAAAAGAGGAGGATCTGTCGTTTCTTTCCTTGTTGCGTTTATGGTAATCTTATTTTGATGTTACCGGTCATTGTCTTTACAGAATGATCTTTTTTTCTCATGGGAAACAACACGTGTCCATACCCTGCAATATGCTGCTCGCTGATGCTCAGCTAACACACAGGCTGCGAAATCAATTTTTAGCAATCTCTTTGTTTCAAACTTCATGTATTTATTTCCAAAGTGCCATGGTTTGAATATTCCAGTTGTTGTTGTTGTCATACCCTGGCTAAAAGACGCCAGGGATCATCCGAACAGCCGAAGCACTTGAACTGAATATTCCAGTCATACTAGATGAAATGTTTGCTTGGGAATGGAGAGCACAAATTGAGGTCAGCCAATGAGAAATCAGATTCAGCAGAGGAGAGCTTTGATGTACTTAGTTCGTGCAGGAACAGGACCAGGTCCAAGAGCATGCTGGGTGATCTCGGTCACCACACATCTCGGATGGTTAGGGTAACTCGACCATCTTCATTGTGACCTGAAAAGCTTGTGCGGTAGAGAACAAAGGAAATATTGTCAAGGTTGCCCAGTGACATGATCTTGGATCATAAAGTGAAAGTTTTGTCTGATAAAAAACAGCTTCAATGGTGCTTTCTGTTGGCCAGCAACAGTCGCTCCACTGCCAGTAACAGCAGTCCTGACTCATGAATCATATGGAGAGAGAGGTACTTCAATGTATCGTCAACAACCTTGTGTTGTTTTGTCAGTGGAGCCTGGATTGTGCCCGTGAGTCCCCCAGACACTTCGTGGAAGGAGAAGTAAGGATCGGCTTTTTTTTGTTTTCTGACTGGGAGGTCTCGGAGTAAACATAGACCTCTGCATGTTGGGGACTGTAGGCTCAGGCTGGTGCCACAATTCTCCAGTGGGAAATGTTAACCAACCATGACTACGTGATCAGTGGAAAGCTTATGTGGTGGTGACAGTAGACAGTGATTTGTCTGTGTGTAGGTGACTTTGTGAACAGTCTTGATAATGTAGAGTGTAATGTTGTGGTGGTCACAAAGGATTGTATGTAAGAAACATTGAGAACAGATGTTACATACAGAGTGGAATATTGTGGTGGTCATAATGGACAGTAATTTGATAATGTAGAGTGTAATGTTGTGATGGTCACAAAGGTCTATGTGAAAGAAACATTGTGAACAGATATTACAGTGTAACATTGTGGTGGTCATAATGGACAGTAATTTGATAATGTAGAGTGTAATGTTGTGATGGTCACAAAGGTCTATGTGAAAGAAACATTGTGAACAGATATTACAGTGTAATATTGTGGTGGTCATAATGGACAGTAATTTGATAATGTAGAGTGTAATGTTGTGATGGTCACAAAGGACTATATGAAAGAAACATTGAGAACACATAATGTATTACATACAGAGTGTAATATTGTGGTGGTCTTTATGGACAGTAATTTGATAAAAGAGAGTGTAATGTTGTGATGGTCACAAAGGACTATATAAGTAAGAAACACTGAACAGATATTACATACAGAGTGTAATATTGTGGTGGTCATAATGGACAGTAATTTAGCTGTATGTAGGAACATGTTCAACAGTCTTAAAGTACATTGAGTGTAATATTACGGTGATCATATTCACAGTAATTTGGCAGTATTCAAGAAACATTGTGAACAGACTTGATGATATAGAGTGTTTTGGACAGTTTATTTGGCTGTAGGCTGAAGACATTGTGAACAGACTTGATTAAATCGTGTGTGACACTGATGGGTTCACAGTAGAAAAACGCTTTTGCTGTATGTAGGAAACGTCGTAAACAGTCCTCATCATGTCAAGTGCAATATCATGGTGGTCATGTGGGACAGTGATTTGGCTGTACAAAAGGAAACATGGTTAGCACAGTCTTGAAGATGATAGTTTCAGTGAAATTTGGCTGTCTGTGGGAAAACATTGTGAACAGGCCAGGTGTATACAAGTGTGTGTGAATTGCTGATGGTCACAGAGAACAGTGATTGGGGATGTTTGTAGGGGACTTAATGAACATTGAAGATGTGGACTGTAATGTTGCAGGGGTCAGTCAGTACGGAGAGTCATTGGCGGGTCGGTGTTTTGTGACTAGACATTGTCATATGCTGATGGGTTTTTGTTGTTGTTATTTTTAACACTTCCTTCCTTCCTTCCCTTTCTATCCCATCTTCTGTACAATTTCCGCTGCATTTTTCCCACCCTGCTCCTTCCTGCTCCCCGTCCACACAGCTACATCCAGGCTTGTCTCACTGCAGCCCCAGCACTGGTAAATGCACAGGGAGCGAGCAGTCAAGGTCAACTCATGGTGCAACCTACCCAAGGAGACTGACCCGCTGATGAGTCACTGTGGTGGCATTCATTGGTGCCTGTTTTGATCCAACATAAGCAGGACACCACCAGGGACCTTAATGACGATGGTACTTACTTAAACGCCAAGCAAGCGTGCGTGAGCATCAGCATGTCCGTCCAGTGACAGCCATCATGAACTTGCCAATACCGGCAACCGTAACAGGAACTTACCAAGGGCAAAGTCGTGAAGAGGAAACAAATTTTAAAGAAAAAAATACTGTTTCGTCGCTGGACGAAACCAACCAACAAATTACAAGACAAAACATGCTTTTCCGACTTCTTGGGTCTACTTCAGGCGAGATGAACAACGTTCAGGACGATGGAAAATGAAGAATGACCAATCGCTTATCTCCTCAAAAAATGGGGCGCAAAATTGACGTTGCAGGAAATCAAAAACTAAGGTCACCATGAGAGAGGAGCGTGAAGGGCCTCAGAATTTGAGGTTTTTGCGATGCTGATCGATGAGGAGATCGATTGTTTTGAAAATTGATGTGACTCTGTATTGTTATTTGAAGGTTTGTG
>CM065726.1:78876744-78906744 GCA_033310375.1 Conus canariensis | reverse complement strand
AGACAAATTGTCAGGCCAAGAGCATTTGACAACAGACAAATTGTCAGGCCAAGAGCAATTGGCAAACAGACGAATGTCAGGCCAAGAGCATTTGACAAACAGACAAATTGTCAGGCCAAGAGCATTTGACAAACAGACAAATTGTCAGGCCAAGAGCATTTGACAAACAGACGAACTGTCAGGCCAAGAGCATTTGACAAACGGACAAATTGTCAGGCCAAGAGCATTTGACAAACAGACAAATTGTCAGGCCAAGAGCATTTGACAAACAGACGAACTGTCAGGCAAGAGCATTTGAAAATTGTCAGGCCAAGAGCATTTGACAAACGGACAAATTGTCAGGCCAAGAGCATTTGACAAACAGACGAACTGTCAGGCCAAGAGCATTTGACAAACAGACAAATTGTCAGGCCAAGAGCATTTGACAAACAGACGAACTGTCAGGTCAAGAGCATTTGACAAACAGACAAATTGTCAGGTCAAGAGCATTTGACAAACAGGCGAACTGTCAGGCCAAGAGCATTTGACAAACAGACGAACTGTCAGGCCAAGAGCTTTTGACAAAGAGACGAATTGTCAGGCCAAGAGTATTTGACAAAGGTCAGGAGCATTTGACAAAGGTCAAGAGCATTTGACAAACAGGTAAATTGTCAGGCCAAGAGCATTTGACAAAGAGACGAACTGTCAGGCCGAGAGCATTTGACAAAGGTCAGGAGCATTTGACAAACAGGTGAATTGTCAGGCAAAGAGCATTTGACGAACGGATGAATTGTCGCTAAGCTGCGCTCGCTATCTACGTGAACGCCAAAAAGAATATCAGCAATATGAATTAATGAAAACAAAACAAAACATACACACACAAACAAGTACAAGCAATATTTGGTAGACAGATATTCATTGTTTTTCCAAGAATAAAATTTAAGTGTTTTGGCACAAAAGTATTAGAGAGAGAGAGAGAGAGAGAGAGAGAGGAGAGAGAAGAGAGAGAGAGAGAGAGAGAGAGGACACTAAGTTGATGTATCATACCTTTCCAATTGTTGGACGAACAGTTATTGTGACACATTGGACACGTGGAAGTAAAAAGAAAAAGAAGAAAAAGAAAAAAGACACACAAGTTTCTTTGTTCTCTCTGTTTCTGAATTAAGAGCAAAGCGTTTGCTGCTGTTATTGTCGTTGTTGTTGTCGTACCCTGGCTAAAAGACTCCAAGGATCATCCGAAAAACCGGAGAAATTTAACACTATGGTACAAATGCATCAGCTAGGGATGAGAATATTACGTGTATGACCGTTTTTGATTACCCCCGCCACGTGGGCAGCCACACTCCGACTTCGGGGGATTTTGGAGACTGATAATGTTATGCTAGGAGCTTGTCACGACTGAAGACAATCCCCGCGTAACTATGCAGAGCACAACATTTTGATGTAGCCTTGGTGTTCTAGCCTGTGTCCATTGGTCTGACACAGCCTTAAGCCAAGGCGACGCTGATGTTGTAAAGTGTTTGGTGGTCTCTTTGGATTAATCCTATGAAAGAGCTGTATTATTATTCCTTCTGTCTGTTTCTTTGGTTTTATTGGTGACGTCCATTTCTTGGGATGATTTTGCAGCAGAGTAAAGATCTGGCTGCTATGTTCTCAATTCAATCCGTTACCAGAAACTAGTCGGTCTGTTTACATTTTGCAACTGGCAGCGAAGACTGGATAAAGAGTCATTTACCGACACTTCGGTTGTTTACTTACTATTATTATCATTAGTTTCTTCTTCTTTTTTTAAGAAGGAGAAAGAGTATTTTGAAGAAAAAAGAGAGAAAGATGGGGCACGTGAGAGAGAGAGAGAGAGAGAGAGAGAGAGAGAGAGAGAGAGAGAGGACAGCAGAGACGAAAAGAAGAGGCACCCGGAGAAGACAAAGCAAGACAGGAAAATTTCAAGAAGAAGAAGAAGAGAAAACAAATGAAGGACGAGAAGAACGTAGAAAGACTAAACTGAAAAAGGAATCCAAGAAAGCCGCTAAACAATAGGGGGGGGGGGGGGGGGGGGGGGGAGGGGGGGCGCTAAACAGACGAACAGCTTGAGAAACAGCCTTACAAAGTTAAGCAGTACAGACCTATCACGCGACATTTTCAGGCCGAAGTCTATCGACACGCACGCATCTAGCCGCTCAGAGCAGGTGGAATCAGACAACGGATGAACGCCTATGTTCTTTTATCTACCCCGGCATCTATCGTCGCACTCTCCGACTAGGCCTCTTCGGCACAGCAGCCCCCATGTGCATCCCTTTCATATTGATCCCCCGGTATTATTTTTAAGTATGGTAATTGTATGATGTTGATTTCACAAAGGCGTTCCCACTCCCCCCCCCACCCCCCATCCCCTCCCCCACCTACGTCTCATCACCGAACGACCCTCAGCTCTGTTTGTCTGTTTTTTGTTGTTGTTGTTGTTGTTTTTCTCTCTCTCTCTGGTTTTTCTCTCTCTCTCTCCCTCTCTCTCTCCCTCTCCTCTCTCACGCACGCACACGACAAACACACACACACACACACACACACACCACACACATGCGCACGCGCGCACACATGCACACACATTTGCTTGCGCATGCGCAGTATGCGTACACGCCATATAGCCTACGCACCATTACGAACATGCGCGCGTGCGCACGCACGCACAAGCACACACCAATGCTTGCGCTTGTGCGATATGCTGTACGCGGCATTAATGCATTCAGAACGAACTACACGAAACGCGTCACTACGACAAGTACCATTTAACAGCACACACTACACGGAAGCCACTATTCCACCACACACACAAAACCACAACACACCATCTACATGCACTGAACTCAGGCAGAGCTGGTGAAAAGTCCCATGCAGGAGTACGGTGCACCACCGCCCACCCGCCACTTCTATAACTGACCCATACTTCCGCGTGTCATACAATCCTGTTCTGGCAGGCGTAAGCATCCGTGTTAAAATAAAAAGAAAAAAAAAGAAGAGCCAGTGTTTAGGTCAATGAAAGAAGGCGGGACAAGGGGAAGAGTAGAATAAGATCCTTCTTCATGTTGCATGGCGCTACTGCAACCCTACGATCCATTTTTATGTTGTATGAGGATAAAAGGCCATTGTCTTTATTTCCTGACTAGTCTCCTTTCAGTCAAGCACCACCACCACATCTAAAGATGCCGTCATCATAATTAGCACACTCCCATTGTCTTATGTTCGTCAGAGAGAGGGGGTCTCGAATCTAGCGCCGAGGACCATGTCTTCTATGTTGTCAGTGGGGGGAGGGGTGGGTAGGATGGGTGTGCATGTGGGTTTGTTGTCTGGGATGTGACTCAGGTGTGCATGTGGGTCTTTATGTGTCTGGGGATGTAGCCATGCTGCACAGAAAGAAAATGCCGGGGCTCTATGTTCAGCTGGAAGGGACTAAATTGTCATTGATCTTTGTTGTCATGGGGAGAGGGGAGGTAGAATGAAGAGTGTGCCATGTGGGTCTTTATGTTGTCAATGGGGGGAGGCGTAAGAAGAGGCCATGTGGCTTAGTTGTCAATGGGAGAGGGGAATGAAGTGTGCATGTGGGTCTTTATGTTGTCAATGGGGGAGAGGGAGGTAGAATGAAGAGTGTGCCATGTGGGTCTTTCATGTTGTCAATGGGGGAGGAGGGGGTAGATATGTGAGGTCATCAGGGGAGAAGTTAGATGAAAGTGTGCCATTGGGTCTTTATGTTGTCAATGGGGGAGAGGTGAGTAGAATGAAGAGTGTGCATGTGGGTCTTTATGTTGTCAATGGGGGAGAGGGGGGTAGAATGAAGAGTGTGCCATGTGGGTCTTTATGTTGTCAATGGGGGAGAGGGCAGGTAGACAAAGAGGTGCCATGTGGGTCTTATGTGTCAATGGTCGAGAGGGTGGGTGAACTGAGAGTGGCCATGTGGTCTTTATGTTGTATGGGGGGAGGGGTGACAGAGTGTGCCAGTGGGTCTTATGTGTCATGGGGGAGAGGGGGAGGTGATGACTAGGTGTGTCAGTGGGCGGTATGGGGTGAGGCGTAGAATGAAGATGTGCATGTGGGTCTTTATGTTGTCAATGGGGGAGGGGGTAGAATGAAGAGTGTGCCATGTGGGTCTTTATGTTGTCAATGGGGGAGAGGGTGGTAGATGAAGAGTGTGCCATGTGGGTCTTTATGTTGTCAATGGGGGAGAGGGGGAGGTAGAATGAAGAGTGTGCCATGTGGGTCTTTATGTTGTCAATGGGGGAGAGGGGGGGTAGAATGAAGAGTGTGCCATGTGGGTCTTTATGTTGTCAATGGGGGAGAGGGGCAGGTAGAATGAAGAGTGTGCCATGTGGGTCTTTATGTTGTCAATGGGGAGAGGGTGGGTAGAGAAGAGTGTGCATGTGGGTCTTTATGTTGTCAATGGGGGAGAGGGGAGGTAGAATGAAGAGTGTGCCATGTGGGTCTTTATGTTGTCAATGGGGGAGAGGGGTGGTAGAATGAAGAGTGTGCCATGTGGGTCTTATGTTGTCAATGGGGGAGAGGGGAGGTTAGAATGAAGAGTGTGCCATGTGGGTCTTTATGTTGTCAATGGGGGAGAGGGTGGGTAGAATGAAGAGTGTGCCATGTGGGTCTTTATGTTGTCAATGGGGGAGAGGGGGGTAGAATGAAGAGTGTGCATGTGGGTCTTTATGTTGTCAATGGGGGAGAGGGAGGTTAGAATGAAGAGTGTGCCATGTGGGTCTTTATGTTGTCATGGGGGAGAGGGTGGGTAGACTGAAGAGTGTGCCATGTGGGTCTTTATGTTGTCAATGGGGGAGAGGGGGGTAGATGAAGAGTGTGCCATGTGGGTCTTTATGTTGTCAATGGGGGAGAGGGGGGTAGAATGAAGAGTGTGCATGTGGGTCTTTATGTTGTCAATGGGGGAAGGGGTGGGTAGACATGAAGAGTGTGCCATGTGGGTCTTATGTTGTCAATGGGGGAGAGGGGTGGGTAGAATGAAGAGTGTGCCATGTGGGTCTTTATGTTGTCAATGGGGGAGAGGGGTGGGTAGATGAAGAGTGTGTCCATGTGGGTCTTTATGTTGTCAATGGGGGAGAGGGGGGTAGACTGAAGAGTGTGCCATGTGGGTCTTATGATGTCAGTGGGAGGGGTGGGTAGAGAAGGGGCTGTGGGTCTTATGTTGTCAATGGGAGAGGGGAGGTTAGAATGAAGAGTGTGTCATGTGGGTCTTTATGTTGTCAATGGGGGAGAGGGGTGGGTAGACCGAAGAGTGTGTCATGTGGGTCTTCATGTTGTCAGGGGGGAGAGGGGTGGGTAGACTGAAGAGTGTGCCATGTGGGTCTTTATGTTGTCAATGGGGGAGAGGGGTGGGTAGACTGAAGAGTGTGCCATGTGGGTCTTTATGTTGTCAGTGGGGGAGAGGGCAGGTAGAATGACTTACTTAGACTTAGTCCTCTGAATTCCCTGGGGAACATAGGGCCGCAACCACACTCTTCCAGCGGACACGGTTTTGGGAGATCTTCTTCAGCTCGGCCCACGTCATTCCGGCGGCCTTCACTTCCGCGTCGGTTCTCCTTCGCCATGTCTGTCTTGGTCTTCCCACTTTTCTTTTGCCCTGAGGGTTCCTTTCAAGGGCTTGTCTTGTTATGTTGGATGGAGACTTTCTGAGGGTGTGGCCAATCCACCCCCACTTCCGTTTTCTGATTTCTAATTCTATTGGAACTTGCTTGGTCTTGTTCCACAGTTCTGTGTTGGCAATAACATCTGGCCATCTGATGTTCACAATGTTTCGCAGACATCTGCTGATAAATGTTCGGAGTTTGTGGGTGTTTGTCTTTGTTGTTCGCCACGTTTCAGAAACATACAGAAGGACAGATTTCACATTTGAGTTGAAGATTCTGATCTTGTGGAGTGAGAGGGCAGAGGAATTCCAGATAGGTCGCAGCGTAGTAAAGGTGTGCCTGGCTTTATTGATGCGGCTCTTGATATCCTCATCTGTACCTCCATCTTTGCTGACCACACTGCCGAGGTAGACAAACTTGTCAACTTCAATGATGTCTTCCTGTTGTAGTCGTAGTGGGTCTCGTTGCTGGTTGTTGACTCTCATGGCTTCTGTTTTCTTTGTGTTGATTTGGAGGCCTGTCTTTCCTGCTTCTTCTGCTACCCGGCACAGCTTCTCTTGTGCGTCTTGCTGAGGTAGAGAGGAATTGGTGTCTATAGAGGAAAGAGAGAGACGAAAGGGTGTCTATAGAGGAAAGAGGAGAGCGAGAGAAAAAAGGGTGTCTATACAGGAAAAGAGAGAGAGATAAAGATGTCTATAGAGGAAAGAGAGAGATATAAAGATGTCTACAGAGAAAAGAGGGGAGCGAGGGAGAAAAGGTTGTCTATAGAGGAAAGAGAGAGAGGAAAGGGTGTCTATAGAGGAAAGGGTTCTATAGAGGAAAGGGTGTCTATAGAGGAAAGAGGGAGAGGAAAGGGTGTCTATAGAGGAAAGAGAGAGAGGAAAGGGTGTCTATAGAGGAAAGGGTGTCTATAGAGGAAAGAGAGAGAGGAAAGGGTGTCTATAGAGGAAAGGGTGTCTATAGAGGAAAGAGGGAGAGGAAAGGGTGTCTACACAGAAAAGAGGGAGAGGAAAGGGTGTCTTAGAGGAAAGGGTGTCTATAGAGGAAAGAGAGAGAGGAAAGGGTGTCTATAGAGGAAAGGGTGTCTATAGAGGAAAGAGAGAGAGAAAGGGTGTCTATAGAGGAAAGAGGGAAAGGAAAGGGTGTCTACACAGAAAAGAGGGAGAGGAAAGGGTGTCTATAGAGGAAAGAGGGAAAGGAAAGGGTGTCTACACAGAAAGAGGGAGAGGAAAGGGTGTCTATAGAGGAAAGAGAGAGAGGAAAGGGTGTCTATAGAGGAAAAGGTGTCTATAGAGGAAAGGGTGTCTATAGAGGAAAGAGGGAGAGGAAAGAGTGTCTGTAGAGAAAAGGGAGAGGAAAGGGTGTCTATAGAGCAAAGAGGGAGAGGAAAGGGTGTCTATAGAGGAAAGGGGAGAGCGAGAGAGGAAGGGTTGTCTATAGAGGAAAGAGAGAGGAAAGGGGAAGGGAGAGAGGAAAGGGTTGTCTATAGAGGAAAGAGAGAGGAAAGGGGGAAGGGAGAGAGGAAAGGGTGTCTATAGAGGAAAGGGGGGAGCGAGAGAGGAAAGGGTTGTCTATAGAGGAAAGAGGAGAGGAAAGGGTGTCTACACAGAAAAGAGGGAGAGGAAAGGGTGTCTATAGAGCAAAGAGAGAGCGGAAAGGGTGTCTATAGAGGAAAGGGGGGAGCGAGAGAGGAAAGGGTGTCTATAGAGGAAAGAGAGAGGAAAGGGGGAAGGGAGAGAGGAAAGGGTGTCTATAGAGGAAAGCGGGGAGCGAGAGAGGAAAGGGTGTCTATAGAGGAAAGAGAGAGGAAAGGGGGAAGGGAGAGAGGAAAGGGTGTCTATAGAGGAAAGGGGGAGCGAGAGAGGAAAGGGTGTCTATAGAGGAAAGAGAGAGGAAAGGGTGTCTATAGAGGATAGAGAGAGGAAAGGGTGTATATAGAGGAAAGAGAGAGGAAAGGATATCTATAGAGGAAAAAGAAAGAGAGGAAAGAGTGTCTATAGAGGAAAGAGAGAGAGAGGAAAGGGTGTCTATAGAGGAAAGAGAGAGAGAGAGAGAGAGGAAAGGGTGTCTGTAGAGGAAAGAGAGAGAGAGAGAGAGAGAGAGAGAGAGAGAGAGAGAGAGAGAGAGAGAGAGAGAGAGAGAGACGAAAGGGTGTCTATAGAGGAAAGAGAGAGAGGAAAGCTATAGGAAAGGAGGAGAGGGAGAGAGAGAGAGAGAGAGAGAGAGAGAGAGAGAGAGAGGAAAGCGTGTCTATAGAGGAAAGACAGAGAGGAAAGGGTGTCTATAGAGGAAAGAGAAATATTGATTGGACTGTAAAAGAAGTAAGAGGGGAAAGAGAGAGTTTAAAAGTGAGAACTAAGAACAGCTGAAGACATTGATACTACTGATAGGAATCATCTTATAATTCTGTCAATCATTGTAAGCTTAAATAAAGTTGTTGTTGTTTTCACAAATTAAAAATATCAAAATATAATTTCTTACAGTAACTGTTGTGTTAAGAAACTTGAAGGTGGGGGCACGTAGTAGATTTGGATTAAAATTTATGCGTACTCATCCAATGGATACAAGGGCATGCACTCTGCAGAAGGCGAGAGAATAAATGATTGACTCCGAGCATTGTATGTTTATTGTTAGTGCGTTCTTATTCTCTTGTAGTACATCAAGATGTGAGGTCATTTATTACGTCATGAGGGAGGGAGGGAGGGTGGGGGGGGGAGGTGAGGTGTTTCATTACGTAGTGAGTGGAAAGATACGGGGTTCTAAAATAGGCCGTGGATAGATACAAGAATGAGGAAAGAAAATGGGGAGATTGGGGTACTTTTTAAAGTCATGAAGGAGGGTGTGTCAGGTCTTTTGATTATGTCATGAATGGAGGGAGAGGGAGGTGAAGAAGAAGGAGGTCGCTGATTTGGTCATGAACGGAAAGAGGCATCATGGAGGGAGGTAGAGTACGCTGGCTCTAAACTTCCATATCACGAATTTGACTCACGTAGTCTGATTTTGTCAGGGGGAAAACAAAATAAGTGGGGCGGATGATAAGTCTGCTATTCACGCAAGAATAGGTCAGCGTGTTTGAAATGACTTTGATTGGGAATCTAACTGAGGAAGGAGAGCAAAGTCACCTGTAGTCAGTCATAATGTATGCTGCAGTCCCTCAAGCAAGTTACACGGAGTGATGGGATTAGTATCCACACTTGGGCGGTCCATTTTTTTTTTTTTTTTTTTTTCTCGTTTTCCTCTTTCCGTTACACTCCTGGTTCCTCCCAAATTCCTGTCTCGTCTACTTCGTGTCCTTCCTCTCTCTCTCTCTCTCTCTCTCTCTCTCTCTCTCTTCTCTCTCTCTCTCTCTCTCTCTCTCTCTCTCGCACACACACACACACACACACACACACACGCACGCACGCACGCACGCACGCACCACACACACACACACACACACACTGCGCGCGCGCACACACACACACACACACACACACACACACACACACACACACACACACACACACACACAACTTGCTTTCAAAAAGAAAGAAAGAAATCTTTGCTGAGTCATTAGCATATTCATTATGATGAATTGTTTTCCTCCGTTTAATTTCCTTTGCTGCTGATCCATTCCATGTGGGTTTGAAAGATAAGTTCATTGATTGGTTGATTAACTGATTGCTTAACTCTTCGAATTACCTCCACTTCACTATCCTTAGTACTGTAAACTGTAAATTGTATTACGTAAAATCATTATCATCGTCGTTGTCGTTATTGTTCTACCCTCATCATTCTCGTCATCCAATGTTATTTAATTTTTTCTTTCTTTTTTTGTGTGTGTGTGTGTTGAGACATGGACAAAGACGGCTAATCATGAATTAAAGGACTTTTAGCAGTGAAGGTCCTGACACAAACCCTCTATAACTAGCTGACCTGGCACCAGAGGTGTCTGCTGATTAGTTTTTGGCGGTGGCGCAAATTTCGGCGTCAATAGGTTCCTGATTTGCTGCTTCACCGGGCAAAGCTGTGGCCTGTACCCTCCTTCAATTTGTACCCCTGGTGGATAAATTTGAAATGTGTCTTTGATGGAGAAGATTCGTAAAGGTCAGGTTAGTTTCATTTCTCTTTTGTTTCAGAGATTATATTCCTCTTTAGTTTGTTGTTTCATGCAGCCCTGTTTTCTTAAAAAAAACAAAAAAAACTCTCTGCTGTGTGTGTGTGTGTGTGTGTGTGTGTGTGTGTGTGTGTGTGTTGTGTGTGTGTTGCGTGAGTTAGTGTGTTTGGGACAGACAAACAGACAGACAGACAGGAAGGATGGGTGGAGCAATGATACTGAATATGTCTATAAAAACAAAAAAAGATTAATATCCCCGTTTACCGAGTCAGTGTCAATGTACTTTATCATCTCAACGACAAAGTGACGATTAGATGATCCCACAACTTGTCCTTTCTGATGAACTTAAAGCTGTTTGATCTCTTACTCATAGCGAAGCTGACCACATGCTCATACTGCGTCAGTGCTCTGATATAATCCGTGTAAAATTCTATCAAAATGAAGTCTTGACAGTCTATGACTTTTTCTTTTCTTTCTTTTTTTTTTATGGCTCTTTTGGGGTAAAAACGCACGGATAAAATCAAACAAGCAACAGATACTATGGAACTTAAATCAAGGCATTATACACACCGTTAATGCCCGGTGTCAGTAGAACTGGTAAGATTTCTCTCCTCCAGTGTCCTGGGTGTGTTTATAATCCCCATCAGTGGAATCACTGAGACTGGTGTCCGTTTTACATGTAACCTATCTTTTGAAAAAGAAAAAAAGTTCAAAAGAGATGCGAACATTTTTTTTTAAATAGTGATAATGATTTTCATTATCATCATCATTTTTTTTTCATGACCTACTTACTACTCCCACGCTCCTCACCCCCCCCCCCCCTCCCCCCAATGCACAGCTACACACAGACTGGCTCTCTGTTGATGTCCCAGCTCCGGGGAATCTACAAGGGGCAGTGATCATCAGTATCAGAGTCATTCCCATCGGAGGAGACACTGCCACTGAACCACGTGGGAGAAGTCAAAAGAGCAGGTTGTGATACACCGTGCTGAGAACACTGATGCTAGTTCTCCAGTCTGCTTCTGACAGCGATTGTCCGAGGAGGGAGGGGGGTGGGGTGGAGGCAGCCTGAGTGAACGTCACTATGAAGAGGGAGACACCCCCCCCCCACCTTGTCTCTCCAAGGACACACTCCCTGTACCGGCCTAGTCTGAAAAGTGTGACACGTCGTCAACATTCTTCTTTCTTCTTCTTCTTCTTCTTCTTCTTCTTCTTCTTCTTCTTCTTCTTCTTCTTCTTCTTCTTCTCCTCCTCCTCCTCCTCCTCCTCCTCCTCTTCTTATCCTCCTCCTCCTTCTTCTTTTCTTCTTTCTTCTTCTTCTTCTTCTTCTTCTTCTTCTTCTTCTTCTTCTCTCAATTCCGTAAGGCATCACAACAAGGACCAGTTCACCTATGGCCTTCTCTTCTGTCGGTTGTTGTCAAGGGTCTCTGCAGATGTTTTTCCCTGTCTCTTCCGCAAGTTTCACATTCCATCGTTTTCTTTTTTTCTCTCTCTCTCTTTCTTCTGTCTTCTGCTCCGTCTTCTGCTCCCTCAAGGTCAATGGATGTCGTTGAACTGCCACCCAACGCCAGTTTCGTTCTCTGAACTAATGTCAGTGGGTCTTCCTATGGTCCAGTGTGCTGCCTGATGTTTTGACGCACCTGTTGATTGGCGATAGGATGGTTTGGCGCACCTGTTGATTGGCGATATGATGGTTTGACGCACCTGTTGATTGGCGACATGATGGTTTGACACACCTGTTGATTGGCGATATGATGGTTTGACGCACCTGTTGATTGGCGATATGATGGTTTGACGCACCTGTTGATTGGCGATATGATGGTTTGACGCACCTATTGATTGGCGATATGATGGTTTGACGCACCTATTGATTGGCGATATGATCAGTGTGTCTGAAGCTTAATACCTTGCGGTAACATCTCATACCTTCGATTTTTTTTTTTTTTTTTTTTGAGGTTGGGGGGGGGGGGGGGGGGGGGAGGGGGGGGAAGCTCAGTGGTACATCGCCGGACTCGTAATCTTGGTGATCCTGGAGCTGCGAACTCGAATCTCCGCCAGGCCGTTTCGGCACAGGGGGATTTTTTCCCTCGGAGTTAACATTGGTTCTGACTCCATTTCCCATACAGTCCTTCCAATGAGACTATAAACCGAGGTTCCGTGTGTGAACGCACGCATAACATCTTGCACACACGTCAAATTCCCATCACCAACTTTCGGAAGAGAAGGCCAGTTTGGCCGTTGGTATGGATGACACGTTACACACAGCAAGCACCTTCCCGAAGTTGGAGTATGGCTGCCTTAATGACAGGTAAAAAGAATGGTCATACACACAAAACTCCAGTCGGTAGATGGATTAATCCGTGCCTGTCTATACAGGGAGTGTCCGCAGGAGTATCAGCCTACGCACGCGGGAAAGGAAACGAAAAGTTTTTTTTTTTCCAGATCTGCTGAGGGGCTCAATTCCTGGCGTACAGGCAGATAGAATTTACAAGTGCAACTAGAAGCCCAACCTTGTGTTCCATGACGACCTCATTGATGTCAGCCAGGACATTGCCCATGCACACAAGCAAGGGTGAACTCATACTGCTAAACATGCTCTCCAAGATTTACCACCTGGGGTAAGAATAAAGGAGAGGGGTGGTTACACGTTCACCCCATCTCCTACCTGTTTAGCAGGTGTGCTGCCAACTTTTCAGTCAGCTGGTTAGCTGATAGACAGGTAGGTCTGTACGAAGTACCAACAACATACATGCAGGTGAGAGAGAGACTAGCCCACTCGGATTCAGCAGTAGTGGTTACAAGTGTGTGACGCGCGGGTGTCTGGGGTGTAGCTTGGATGATACTGTTCAAATCTGCTGGGCAGCTTTCTCGGTGATAGATACGATTTGTACACGTTGTTGTGAAGCTTCTGCGCTTGAGACATCTCAGCTTAGCAAAACAATTACAAAAATTGTTTTAAAATTGCTGCTAGATATCTGGATCGCCCTGTTTTCTTCGATTACATTTGTAGATGGTTAAATGGCATTACAGCGACGGATTTCCACTATTTCCAACGAAATGGTTGTACAATGATAATGAGGCCATGGCCTTTAATAGAAAAAAGCTGCTCCAATTGTCAGGTTCTGTCGAAAGCCTGTAAATCTTTTTTCTTTGTTCCTTTGTCTGTTTCGCTTTGTTGTTCATGACAATTGGTTGAATATTTCTGTTCATAGTTTATAATCTCTTTATTTTGTTACGCTTGCCACTTTCTTTGTAAACTAACAATTCGATTCTTTTTGACGTGGACAAGATGGTGATCGCTTAGCGTGGTCGAAAATTCCTGTTTTGTCGGTTCAGCGAAAATGTTCCCCTGTTTATTGACACGTTTGAGTATTTAGTGATTAATCGTAAGAAGGGTAAAAAGGAATTTCTTCACAGTAAGCTTACACGTTCAATTGAATGTTCAATGGAAACATGCCAAAGGCCTAACCAGTTGAACTGACGATTTTCTCAGCCATTCGTGCAGTCTTGTTGATCTCATTGATCAGTATTTCACTCTCTCATACCGCCCTGGCCTAGGTCGTTCAGTTCCACCAAGGACCCCACTGGTTCCACTGCCTGTACTGATGGCGTAGGGAATGAGTTCGATTCTACCGTTGTTTGTACGAACGGAAACTTCATGGCACATCGTCGTTCTGGAGTTCAGTCAGTGTCTTTGAAATTTGTCTTTGTTGTTGTTGTTGTTGTTGTGTTGTTGTTGTTGTTGTTGTTGTCGTCGTTGTCGTTGTTGTTGTAGTCGTTGTTGTTGTCGTCGTTGTTGTTGTTGTTGTCGTTCTTGTTGTTGTCGTTCTTGTTGTTGTTGTCGTTCCTTACGAAGAAGGGGTGGAGGTTATAGGTGGTAGGCAGGGTTTGTTTTTGTTGTTGTTGTTGTTGTTGTTGTTGTTGTTGTTGTTGCTGTTGTTTGTGCTATTTCTACAGGTAGGCCTACTCCACAAAATGAAAAGTCATTGGGTTGTTTGTCGTCTTCCCAGTTAGGATGTTCCTACAGCGTTTACTTTGTTTCGCACACGGACAATCTAAAAGTCGTCTTCTGGAAAACATAGTAAATAAGTGTCTCTTGTTCTTTCCGATTCTTTCCAAATGAGCAGGCCAACATCGCGTTTGCGTTTCTGTAGCGAGTTATCGATGCGTATAAATAAAAAAAAAAAAAAGGGGGGGGGGGGGGAATGTTAATGTGAGCTCAGCCAGGGACGGATCGGTAGGGGTGAGCACGTAACTTATTCTTCTCGTGAAAACCATGCAGTCACAGGAATACTATCCTGGGGTTGCGGGTTCGAATCTCCGCCGGGTCGTTTCGGTACAGGGGGATTTTTCCCTCGGAGTTAACATTGATTCTGACTCCATTCCCCATCCATTCCTTCGAATGAGACTATAAACCGAGGTTCCGTGTGTGAACGCACGCCTAACATCTTGCACACACGTCAAATCCCATCAGCAACTTTCGGAAGAGAAGGCCAGTTTTGGCCGTTGGTATGGGTCACACGTTACACATAGCATGCACCTTCCCCGAAGTTGAAGTATGGCTGCTTTAATGGCAGGGGGAAAAAATGGTCATACACACAAAACTCCACTCCCTTTGTTGGGTAGATGGGATTAATCCTTGCCTGTCTATACAGGGAGTGTCTGCAGGAGTATCAACCTGCGTACGTAGAAAACGCAAAAAAAAAAAAAAAAAAAAAAAAAAAAACCACCAGAATACAGATGCCCTGTCTGCACTGGGCACAATGGAGTGTCTTCTATAAGGGCAAACTGGTGAAGAGAGAGCACGTGTTCTCTTTCTGTTGTCAGGTTTCAGAAAGGCCTTTGGCTTTAATACATAGTGATCTGGTCTGTACCGGTGATCTAATCATCACCGCCACGGTGGTAGATGTGCTGTGATTAGTGATGCTGATTGTAGGTCATGTCAACCGGGATACTGTTTGGATACATTTTGAATGATGCTGACATGCTGCTCTGTGTGCAGTACCCCTAGCTGAGGTAATGTGGATGAAGCATACACTGTGACGTACTCTGGCCATGAGATAATGTGTATGAAGCATACGCTCTGGCATACTCTCTACCCTCTGGCCATGAGATAATGTGTATAAAGCATACACTGTAACATACTCTCTACCCTCTGGCCATGAGATAATGTGTATAAAGCATACGCTGTGACATACTCTGGCCATGAGATAATGTGTATGAAGCATACGCTGTGATAATTATACTCTTTACCCTCTGGCCATGAGGTAATGTTTATGAAGCATACACCGTGATATGCTCTTTACCCTCTGGCCATAAGAATAATGTTGATGAAGCATACACTGTGAAGTACTCTCTACCCGCTGGCCATGAGATAACGTGTATGAAACATACACAGACATACTCTCTACCCTCTGGCCATGAGATAATGTGTATGAAGCATACACTGCGACATACTCTGGCCATGAGATAATATGTATGAAGCATACACTGTGACGTACTCTCTACCCTCTGGCCATGAGATAACGTGTATGAAGCATACACAGACATACTGTCTGCCCTCTGGCCATGAGATAATGTGTATGAAGCATACACTGACGTACTCTCTACCCTCTAGCCATAGTGATCATGGGCCTTTGGCGGGGGCAGGGTGGGGATGGGTGGGTGTGGTGAGCTATTCTCCCCTCAGTTTGTTTTGGTGCGATCAGCACGCTGTGGCCGTGACGGAAGATGAAGAGGTCTTTCAACCTGTCTAGGGTGAAAACAGTGCTTACACTACTATGCAGTACAGCGTAACACTACCAACCTGTTAAACATCATATAATACTGCGTACACAGGCTGATACTCCTGCGGACACTCCCTGTATAGACAAGGCAAAGATTAATCCCATCTAACCACCAAAGGGAGTGCAGCTTTGTGTGTATGATCGTTTTTTTTTCTTTTCCCATCATTAAGGCAGCCGTACTCCAACTTCGGGGAAGGTGCATGCTATGTGTACCATGTCATCCATACCAACGGCCAAACTGGCCTTCTGTTCTGAAAGTTGCTGATGGGATTTAACATGTGTACGAGATGTCATGCGTGCGTTCACACACGGAACCTCGGTTTATAGTCTTATTCGAAGGACTGTATGGGAAATGAAGTCAGAACCAATGTTAAGTCCGAGGGGAAAATCCCCCTGTACCAAAACGGCCCGGCGGAGATTCGAACCCGCAACCCCAGGATCACCAAGATTACGAGTCCGGCGCTCTACCACTGAGCTATTCCACCCCCCCCCCCCCCCTAACATTACATAATACTGCGTAATACCTCTATCGGTAACAACATTACGTAAACATCCCAATCTGCGACAACATCATTTTATGCTCTGTAAGACTTCCGTCTGTGTCAATATTATCTTAAACTGTGTAAAATCTCTAATCTGTGTAAACTTGACATAGTACAGCAGTAGGATCCCTGTGTAACAACATTACACATTGCTAAGTAAGACCCCTGTGCGTGACATCATTACATAGTACTCCGTAAGAAATCTTTCTGGTGACAATATTGCATAATATCGTGTGAGACACATGCATCTGAGAACATTATGTAGTATTATGTAAGCCCCCTGCCTGTGACAACATTTCACAATAGCGTAAAGACCCCTGCTTGTGACAGCATTGCATGACACTGTGTATGACATACACATCCGACGACAATACATAATAATATTAGAGAGAGAGAGAGAGAGAGAGAGAGAGAGAGAGAGAGAGAGAAACAAAAGTAACAGCATTACATGTTACTTCGTGAAAATGTGTATCTGTGACCACTTGACATAGTACTGTGTAAAATCCCCGCCCTGGCAATGTTACATAACATACCTAAACCTTCTCTCTCTGAAAATATTACTCAAACTGTATAGATCTCTGTCGCTGTTTTGTACCGAACAGTGTTGTAGCTCCTTAGAGTGTATCATGCCGGGCAGTGTTGTAGAGACTATACGAAAGATAATGCAGTACTACAGAACACTGCAGAGACTATAGGAGAGATAATGCAGTGCTACAGAACACTGCAGAGACTATAGGAGAGATAATGCAGTGCTACAGAACACTGCAGAGACTATAGGAGAGATAATGCAGTGCTACAGAACACTGCAGAGACTATAGGAGAGATAATGCAGTGCTACAGAACACTGCAGAGACTATAGGAGAGATAATGCAGTGCTACAGAACACTGCAGAGACTATAGGAGAGATAATGCTGTACTACAGAACACTGCAGAGACTATAGGAGAGATAATGCAGTGCTACAGAACACTGCAGAGACTATAGGAGAGATAATGCAGTGCTACAGAACACTGCAGAGACTATAGGAGAGATAATGCTGTGCTACAGAACACTGCAGAGACTATAGGAGAGATAATGCTGTGCTACAGAACACTGCAGAGACTATAGGAGAGATAATGCAGTACTACAGAACACTGCAGAGACTATAGGAGAGATAATGTAGTACCACAGAACACTGCAGAGACCATAGGAGAGATAATGTACTACAGAACACTGCAGAGACCATAGGAGAGATAATGTACTACAGAACACTGCAGAGGCTATAGGAAAGATAATGTACTACAGAACACTGCAGAGACCATAGGAGAGATAATGTACTACAGAACACTGCAGAGGCTATAGGAAAGATAATGTACTACAGAACACTGCAGAGGCTACGAGAAGGAGGATGTACAGAGTATTATAGAACCTGTGGGTAGGGCACTGTACAGAACATCATACAGGCTATAGGAAGAACAGAACACTGGAGATATTGCAGGGAAGATATTGTAAAGAACATCGTAGTGGCTATATAAGAACGTTGTATAGAACATTGCATGGGCTATAGGAATACTGCACAGAACATTGTGGAGTATCTTGTACAGGACACTGATGTGACTACTGTGAGTGTGTTGTACAGAACACTGTTGTGACTACTGTGAGTGTATTGTACAGACCACTGTTGTGACTATTGTGAGTGTATTGTACAGAATGTTGTAGCGACTCAGTGTGATTATCCTGAAGAGACAGGGTATATTGTATAGAAACTTGTGAGTAAATTGTAGAAAAAATTATACTGGCCGCAGTGAATACACTGGACAGAACAGACTCGGCGAATTTGTTGTATAAAACATTTTGTAATTTGATGGAGTGTTTAATCTAGAAAGTGATGATGGTTCTTGGTAATACATGCGTACATACAAACATACATACATACATATCAATTAATTTCATGCATTAACTTGTCAAATCAGCAACTATGCACAGTAGTCCAGATTGCAGGCGCATCGATAAAAGCTATCTTTCACATACTCACTCTCTTCTCTCTCTCTCTCTCTCTCTCTCTCTCTCTCTCTCTCTCTCTATTCCCCTCTTTCTCTCTCTGTCCCCACGTCCTTCTTTCTCTCTCTGGCTAGCTCCAATTCTTTGCCAGTGCTTTAGTCAGCCTTATACATCTAATACACACATACATCATTCACGCGTATCACACACACACACACACACACACACACACACACACACACACACACACACACACACACACACACCTTTCTCTCTCTAGAGAGAGAGACATACAGAATAGTAGTAGAAGTAGTAGAAGTAGTAGTGGTAGTAGTAGTAGTAGTAGTAGTAGTAGTAGTAGTAGTAGTAGTAGTAGTAGTAGTAGTAGTAGTCACCAATGTCCAAACGAAAATGATCATAGCTGCATTGAATACATGGCACAAGAATCATTGTGACTTATTGTTTAGAAACTACCGTGGCTTGGGGGCAATATATTTTATAATACAGGAACCATCGGTGGCTCCGTTGACGAGACCATGGTAGATGTGTTGCTGGGGTCCCGTTGCATGTACCGCGCAGAGACCGAAACAGATTGGTAATTTAAAGGTGCAGAAATCATCACTGCTCCACTGAAAAGACTATAGAATGAACATTACTTTAGCTCAGCATCTATGTTTTATGCATGCATGCATGTATGTATGTATGTGTATGTATGTATGTATGTATGTATGTGTGTATATATGTATGTATGTGTGTGTATGTATATATGTATGTAGGCCTATGTATGTATGTACGTATGTATGTATATATGTATATGCATGTATGTATGTAGGCCTATCTATTTATATCTATCTATTTATCTATCTATCTATCAATTGATATGGACGTGGCGTTTGTAGAGTGTTGAACAGAAAGGATTTTTAGATCAGATGACGCACAAGCATATATTAATGTGTAAAAACCAACGTGGCTCCTGTGACTCGTCACTATAGACATTTTGTCTCCAGCGAGTTAGACTTGCAATGCGGCTAGCACCATGGGCATGGCAAGGGGAACACGGCTCTGACTCTGCCGCTAAGTCTGTCCCCACTGGGTTCCTTAATTCCTTGTAGTCACTGCTTCCCAGCCGTTGTCTGACGTGCACGGCGACACAGGATGGCAGCAATCATGACCTGGTGTCCAGGTGCATCCAGTCACTCCATGATCCCACGTGCTGACTGTCGCTCCTATCAGCGGGTTTTTGTTGGACGTTCATTTCGCTGAGATGGAGGAGTGGTAGTAAACGCTGTGGCGCCGGTGAATGAACCATGTTTCCTGCGGTGCTCGCTCAGCTGAATTGGAAGCTGACATTATGTCCCAGCCCCGGTGAATAGAATTGGTCTTTCGTTTGTGGCTCTAGTGAATAAAATCCGATTTTCGTAGTGGATTGCAAGTTAATAAATCGTATATTATGTTGTCGCTTCTGTGAATAACCATGTATCATGTTGTGCTCCGATGAATAAATCGTGAATTCGGATGTGTCTCTGGCAGTGAATGAATGGTGTCCAGACTGTGGCTCCACTGACACAAGGATTCTGAAACATCGTTGACGTTACAGTGAGTGCAGCTCTTACATACAGCGCTTTCCGGCGGCTCCCGCGGTTCGACAATCGCAACAAACACGCAGTCGGGGTGATCTTATCACAATGGGTCGTGGCCCCTGGCGAGCGTGACGCACGTGCGGACACACGTCAGGAAACCTCCCCGAGCAGGCATCATGCACCACATGCCCGTGTGTTCACGGAAGAAGATGCAGCGAGCAGCCAAGCGTGGAGGACTACTCACCAGCGGGCCAGCGGAGCGGAGCAGGGCCAGGCCATGATACGCCTCACTGACTGCCACCCCCCACACGGCTTGGGCAGGCCTCTCCCCCCTCCTCCTCCTCCTCCACTGCCTCCTCCGCTTCACCCCTGCCTGCCCTTTGACCCCTATCCTGCAAGCGTGAGTCCATCAACTTTTTATTCCTTTTTTTCATCCTTTTTTCTCTCTCTCTGGAACTGACACATTTTGTGTGTGAAGTCATGTCTAGGTGACTTTGTTTGTGACTTCGAGTTGTTGTTCTAATTTGTTGTTTACATTGCCTACTCTGTTATTTGATCTTTAATGCACTGTACTTCACGGAAAAGTGTCACTACGTTGAAGAGATAGAATACAAAGCCTATGCTTTACTCTTGTAGAGTAGAACTCTTATGTCGTGAAAGTCATTTTCAAGTTCAAACTTAAACCACTAACAACACACTGTATGTTAATAAGACTCCTTTAAAATATTACTTAATGAATCCATCACAACGAATGACTGAAGAAACAAGATGATTTAGGAGAACACATGGGAGAGTGTAGACCTCCGCCAGAACGGAATGGACGCTGGTTACATACACCCTGTGAGGTCAATCCACGTGACGCAGCCACAGTGAACGGTGTCGTTTTTGAGCTCAACGCTGTCTTTCCTTCAAGTTCGGTTTCCATCGTTTAAGTAGGTTTTTTTTTTGCATAGTAATCTGTCCAGCAAGTGTCGTTATGGGAACATTTTGTGTGGTTATTTTTTCGCTGTATCGATCCAATCTGTTTGGTAGATTTTGCATAATAATCTGTCCACTAGATTTCGTTAAATCAGTTTAATAGTTATTGCGTGATTATCTTTTCACCAAGTTTTGGGTGCAATCGGTTTGGTAATTTTGGCGTAATAATCTTTCCAAATTAGGTTACAGTCAGTTTGGTAGTTTTTGCGTCATTGTTTTCCTGCCAAGTTTGATTACAATTGATGTGGTAATTTTTGCAAAATTACTTTTCTACCAACTTTGGTTACAATCGGTTTTGTAATATTTTTCTTCCAATTTTGGATACAATCCGTTTAGTAGTTTTTACGAAATTATTTTTCTACCAACTTTGGTTACAATCATTTTTTGAATTTTTGCTAAATCATCTTTCTACCCACTTTGGTTAAAAATCGGTTTGGTAATTTTTGCCAAATTATCTTTCTACCAACTCTGCTTACAATTGGTTTGGTAATTTTTGCGAAATTATTTTTCTTCCAACTTTGGTTACAATTGGTTTGGTAATTTTTACCAAATTATTTTTCTTCCAACTTTGGTTACATTCAGATTGACAGTTTTTGCGAGGTCATCTTTCTTCCAACTTTGATTACAATTGGTATGGTAACTTTTGCCAAATTATCTTTCTACCAACTTTGCTTACAATTGGTTTGGTCATTTTTTGCGAAATTATCTTTCTACCAACTTTGATTAAAATCGGTTTGGTAATTTTTGCCAAATTATCCTTCTACCAACTTTGCTTACAATTGGTTTGGTAATTTTTGCGAAATTGTTTTTCTTCCAACTTTGGTTGCAATCAGTTTGGTAATTTTTGCGAATTTTTTTTTTCACCAACGTTGGTTACAATTGGTTTGATAATTTTTTTTTTTTTTTTTTTTTTTTTTAGGGCATGGGGTAAAAAAGCTGTCAGCTTATCTATTCTACCCTCAATAAAAAAAAATATATTCGTATTCGTATTCGTATTCTCTCTCTCTCTCTCTCTCTCTCTCTCTCTCTCTCTCTCTCTCTCTCTTTCTCTCTCTCTCTCGGGGGGGGGGGGGGGGGGGTCATCCGTTTATCAACACTTCGTTATTCTTTTGTAAATGTCCGATGAATTCATTTGTGCCCGCTGATTCACAGTTGCGGCACATGTCATCACTTAAATGCTCTGTCTCCTGGATATGTTTTCCTCTGTATCCCCCCCCCCACCCCCTCTCCATCCTGATCCCCACCCCCACACACCCCCCTCCAGGTGCAGCCGATCGTGTTTCGTTTTGTAGGTCCTCTATGTTAGTTGGTAAGACATCACGGTCATCACTCACTGTTACCAATTGATGGCATGCGTCGGTCACAGCAGCAGATGGTGGACTGTTTTGTTTGACAACGCGTGTTGCACGTGCATATTTCTCCGGAATAGCTCAGGGGTAGAGCGCCGGACTCGTAATCTTGGTGATCCTGGAGTTGCGGGTTCGAATCTTCACCGGGCCGTTTCGGTACAGGGGGGATTTTTCCCTCGGAGTGGACATTGGTTCTGACTCCAGTTCCCATACAGTCCTTCCAATGAGACTATAAACCGAGGTTCCGTGTGTGAACGCACGCATAACATCTTGAACACACGTCAAATCCCATCAGCAACTTTCGGAAGAGAAGGCCAGTTTGGCCGTTGGTATGGATGACACGTTACACATAGCATGCACCCTGCGTGAGAAATGGAAGGAATAAAAGAAGTAAGGAAATGGAGTGAACGATATTGACTGGATGACATGGGAAACGACTGAATAAAGCGCCAGCTGGCAGCTCTTCAGTCGGCACTACCCAGGTAGGCAGCCACGTTGTGTAAACGAGTGTGGATTGTAAAGCGCTTAGAGCTTGGTCTCTAGCCGAGGATAGGCGCTATATAAGTAGTCATAACAGTAATAACAATAATCCACTGCTAGGAATGTCGTCCACCAACTATCAGTCTGACACAGTGGCACTTTCTGTGGCCAGAAAACAAAAATGGCGGAATGGGGAGACACAGGCCAGTGACAGATGAGGGAAAAGCTGTCATCTGTCACTGAACTGTGCATCTGGGGCCAGAATCTGTCATCTATCACTGAACTGTGCATCTGGGGCCAGAATCTGTCATCTGTCTCTGAACTGTGCATCTGGGGGCAGAAACTGTCATCTGTCATTGAACTGTGCATCTGGGGCCAGAATCTGTCATCTATCACTGAACTGTGCATCTGGGACCAGAATCTGTCATCTGTCTCTGAACTGTGCATCTGGGGCCAGAATATGTCATCTGTCACTGAACTGTACATCTGGGGCCAGAATCTGTCATCTATCACTGAACTGTGCATCTGGGACCAGAATCTGTCATCTGTCACTGAACTGTGCATCTGGGGCCAGGATCTGTCATCTGTCACTGAACTGTACATCTGGGGCCAGAATATGCCATCTGTCACTGAACTGTACATCTGGGGCCAGAATCTCTCATCTGTCACTGAACTGTGCATCTGGGGCCAGAATCTGTCACCTATCACTGAACTGTACATTTGGGGCCAGAATCTGTCATCTGTCACTGAATTGTCCATCTGGGCCAGAATCTGCATCTGTCACTGAACTGTGCATCTGGGCCAGAATCTGTCATCTGTCACTGAACTGTGCATCTGGGGCCAGAATATGCCATCTGTCACTGAACTGTGCATCTGGGGCTAGAATCCGTCATCTGTCACTGAACTGTGCATCTGGGACCGTCTCCTGCCCTTGGAGAGACAGAAGGAGGGTGAGGGCGGAAGGAGCGAGCATGGAGCCAGGGAGGGAAGGGGGGCGGTGTAGGGGGAAGACATAAAGCAAATAATTGATTTGTGGGGAGATAACCTATTGCATTTCAGTTTACTATTGTTGTTGTTGTTGTTGTTCAAAATCCAGTCCTCGCTTCCAATGCCCACGCCAGACAGGTTAGGTGCGTAATGGGGCTCGGGGGGACGGGGATGGGGGCTGTGGGGGGGGGGGGGGGGGAGCGGGGTGGAGAAGGGGATTGTTTGTGCATGATGGACGGAGGTGGGGGTGGGGATGGGGAAACGAGTGTACAAGAAGAAGGTAGAAGGGTTTGCTTAAGTGTAGCGTGTGTGGAGAGAGAGAGAGAGAGAGAGAGAGAGAGAGAGAGAGAGAGAGAGAGAGAGAGAGAGAGAGAGAGGGGATGGGGTGCGGATGCGAATACGGATATGGATACAGTTACGGATACGATACAGAAGATTTATTCATTATAGTCCGTGATCCCGAGAGAGAGAGAGAGAGAGAGAGAGAGAGAGAGAGAGAGAGAGAGAGAGAGAGAGAGAGAGACAGTCAGACAGACAGACAGACAGACGGACAGAGAGACAGAACATAGAAACTGAGAGGGAGAAGAATATGACTGATTGATTAATTGATTGATAATCTTTGTTCCCAAGGGTAGCAGATAAGCAACAAAGAAAGCATGCAAAAGTGACTAGAACTACAATACAATACGGGATTTAAAAAAGAGAGAGAGAGAGAGAGAGAGAGAGAGAGAGGAGAGAGAGAGAGAGAGAGAGAGAGAAAAGACGCAGGAGCGAAGGGAGTGCAGGGTAAGTCTGCAGAGAGAGAGAGGAGAGAGAGGAGGAGAGAGAGAGAGAGAGAGAGAGAGAGAGAGAGAGAGGAGAGAGAGAGAAGAGAGAGAGAGATGGACATAGAACACATACACCACACACACACACACACACACACACACACACACACCACACCACACCACCACCACCACCACACACCACACACATCACACCACACCACACATACACACACACAATTACACGCACACGCACGCGCGCGCGCGCGCGCACACACACACACACCACACACACGCACACACACAGATACACACACCACTACCCCCCCCCCCCCCCCACACACACACACACACCACACCACACTACACTACACACACACACACACACACCACACCACCACCACCACCACCACACACCACACACACACACACACACCACACACACACACATGCACACACATACATACACACCACCACCACCACCACACACCATACCATACCACACACACACACACACACACACAAGATGGCGCCTGCAGACAACAACTGATAGTTCAGTGCTGTGGATGCTGTTATGTTCCGTACAAAACAAACAAGAGACTCTCAAACCAGTATCCGGAAAAGCTGCATACCAATACTGTGTGCAAAAGGATGCACTGAGGATGTGCTAACAAAGCACGGAAACGATGAGGGGACAAATCGCAATTCGGAGTTGAGGAGGCCGTTCAGTTTGTCCGTCGTCAAGGATGGGCTGGAGTCTAGGCCAAGAAACAACAATGGTCCTACAGACAACATCAACTTCGTGAGTACCACACAGACCTTCGCTAAAATCGAAGGCACAATTACCTCTCTGTGTGATATAGTAGCGAAGCTGGAAGGGCAAATAAGATCTCTGCATGCCAAAATCGATAGATCTAGAAAGGACTCGGCTAGCATAGGAACACAGACAGAGCCCTTCCACTACCTCTCCTATGCAGAAGTGGCTAGGATCTCAACACCGTCGAGAACAACTCCTCCGGATGATCTGCCTGTCGAAACAAACAAAACAGAAAAAAAGCAGAATAGAAATGTACAGCAAAATGATAAAAACAAAAAAAATAGAAGAAAATGATAACGCAAACAAATATGACGTCAAAGCTTCTTTGCGTCACAAGCCGAAGTCTAAGGAACAGTGCAAGAAAAATGACAACAATAACTTTAAGGCCGAGTCCAGAGACAAACAAAACGTCAAAGACATAAAGGCCAAGTCCAGAGAGAAACCAAATCCAACTTTAAAGGGCCTTCCCAACATTTTATATGTAAATGACCCTATCATAAAGAAAGTCAACACCAACAGACTAGGGAAGTCCTACGGATGTAAGCTGCATCAGAGTTATGCAAGAACAATGAAGGACATCAAACCAGCAGTGGCCAAAGCAAGTGCATCTGTCAGGACACCTCCTGATGCTTTACTCATACATGTTGGATCGAAGGACCTAGAAACAGAATCAGCAGCAACATGTTCCGGAAAAATGGCAAAGTGCGTGAAGAGTATCAAAGAAGAAAATCCTGATCTGGCCATCATAATCAGTAAGATGGCTCCTACATCAGACCCTGAACTCAATATCAAAGGGGACTTGTACAACGCACTTTTGGTGTCAGAGCTGAATGATGAGAAAAACATCACCTTCATCACTCACTCCAACCTACAAGCCGCCCGCTTCAACCTCCGTGATGGGCTACATCCCACTGCCAGAGGAGCTAGCATCCTAGCGGGGAATATTGGCCGGCATCTGAGGAACCTCTTCTGGGAACGGCCCCGGAAGACTGTGCGACGTCCCCGGTACCTGCGCCCCACTCCCTTCCCTGAGGATTCCTTCTACGGCTCTGCCTGGTCCAATAGGTTCAATGTTTTATACAACTGGTGACATTTTTTGTTGCTTTTGTTCGGAACAAATACAGCATACCAGCCTACGTCTGTGTGTAGCTAAGCTCCAATTGTGTTGAAGCAAAATATTTTTATTTGTTTAGTTATCTGTGGGTTTTTTTAAACATGAAATTCAGCAACAACATAAAAATACTGCAGTGGAATTGCCGCTCTCTCTATTCTAATATTGACTGCTTACGTCAATTTTTAGTGTCATCTGTCTGCCATGTTCTCTTATTCCAGTCTGTTAATATCAGTAAGAACAAACTGCCAAGATTGGAACAGTACTACTATCCACCAGTAGTAGATACAGATGAAAATGGTGATAGAGTAAATTGTGCTATCTATATTCACACTGGACTACAGTATTGTGACAAACAATCACCTGTGCCTAGTGGATTACATGGGATTTTTTCATGTGCTGTAACTGTCAAGTTTTCGGACTCCTTAGAAGTAAACTGTGCTTCTGTATATTTACCTAAGGGTCCAGATGAAGCTAATACTGAATGGATGAAAAATATCAAGAATGATAATGGTAAATGGTTAGTAGGAGGGGATTTTAATGCTCATTCTCCTTTCTGGGAAAAAGAGAGCACACAGGTCAGTAGCAATAGGTTTGTGGAAAATGTTGTAGACTCAACTTTATGTCTACTCAATAATGGTTCTTATACCAGAGTTCCTGATATATCAACACATAGACCTACTGCTATTGATTTAACTTTGGTTTCACCTAAAATGGCTTTGTCGTGTGCATGGGAAACTTATAGTGAAACTCTTGGGAGTGATCACATACCAATCATTATTACAATTAATCAGTCCCCTGATTTTGAAGACACAAAACCTGATGATGCAATCCCAAGATTTGATTATAAAAATGCCAAATGGTCTCAGTTTTACGACAGACTTAAAGATCTAGACATAAGCTTGTCCCCAGATGATGATATTGATACAATGTATGACACGTTTTGTACTTCTGTTCTAAAAGTGTCTGGTTCATGTATTCCTAAATTGAAGAATCAGGGTTCTAAAGGGGGTAAACATCTCGGTAATGTTTGGTGGACTGAAGATTGCGATAAGGCAGTTAATGAGAAAAAACGGTTATTCAAGGAATACGTGCACACTAAGAAAAGTCAAGATAAGAAAATGGTACATGAAAAATTTAAGGAAATGAAACACTCAAATGTACATAGTAATAGAGTTATGGAACAAGCCAAAAAGGATCATTGGGATAATTTCTGCAAGAGAAACACATTCGATCATAAAGATAGTAGAATGGTATGGAAAGAGATAAAAACGATGAAAAATGGAATCAAACTCCCAGAATATCCTATCATTCTTGATAATAACAAATTACCATCATCCACAGACAAAGCAGAAGCGTTTGTCGACCAGTTTGCTAAAGTAAGCAGGTTAGATGGGTTGTCTGAAAACCAAAGAAAATTCAGAGAGGATAAAGAATGTACCCATGTCTTTAATGATGTATCTGATAACGACACGTGCGACATCAACGCCCCAGTTACATTACAAGAGGTGAAAGACGCCATAGATTCTCTCCCAAACAAAAAGACAGCTGTTGGGACTGACGCCATTTCAAATGAAATGATTAAGCATTTTCCAGACAAATGGATAAGCATTTTACTTAGTATATTTAAAAAATGCTGGAGCTCAGGTCATTTGCCACAAATATGGAAAGAATCAGTAATAGTACCAATTCACAAGGAAGGTAAACTGAAAGAAAGTATAGATAGTTACAGACCTATTTCATTAACTTCTCATGTCTGTAAACTTTATGAAACAATTGTTTTAAATAGACTAAACTACTTTTGTGAAAAGAACAAAGTTATCCCAACAAACCAAGCAGGTTTTCGAAAGGGTAGAAGTGCTATTGAACACTTGGTCAAACTTACCACTCAAATTAAACATCAGTTTTCCAGGAGAAAATGTTTGCTAGCAACCTTTTTTGATATCACTAAAGCTTACGATCAAGTATGGCACTCTCGTTTGCTTTATAAACAAAGAGATTGGGTTGTCAGGAAACATTTATGATTTTATTAGAAACTTCTTAGAAAATAGATATATTAGAACGAAGGTAGGGAACTCCTATTCTACGAGAAGAAAATTACACATGGGTATTCCTCAGGGGTCTGTTATTGCCCCTTTACTGTTTAGCATTCTAATGTACGATTTACCCTCAAAAATTGCTAAAAACATAGAACTAGCCCAACATGCAGATGACATATGCATATGGATGAAAGTGACATTAAAAAAAAGTACATCTGTCAGATCACAAAACTATATTAAAAAGTTATATCAAAAAGAACTAAATACCTTTTCTGATTATATGACTGAAAATGGTTTGCAAATATCAACTGAAAAAACACACATGATGTTATTTAATACTGGATCTGATCCAGTTAATATGCCTTTATTTCAAGTCAACGGCATACCCATCAAATATACAAAAATAGTTAAATTCCTTGGAGTAAATTTAACATCAAAGTTGTCATGGAATTTCCATATAGAACATGTTCTGACAAAAGCTCGAAAAACTTTAAATCTGTTAAAGATTATTAGCAAGCATGCTTGGGCTCAGGACACAGTTACTCTTTTGCACCTTTCTACTGCACTGGTTAGATCAAAATTAACGTATGCACAAGAGGTGTTCTTCAGTGCACCCAAATACTTATTGAAAAAACTTCAAAGTATTGATTCCAAAGCGTATAAGATAGCCATGGGACTACCAGTCCATACCTCTTGTACAAAAGCATACAGTGCTGCTGGGATATTACCACTGGAAGAATATAGGAATCTTGCATGCACCAAATTTGTTATAAGAAGTTCTACTATAGACAACAATATAAGCCCTGAAATAAATATTAAATCAGACACTGATTTTCCCAAAAGGGCTAAAAACATATCATCCCAAATGACTCTAAGAACATATACTTCCTCGATTTTAGATTCCTCAGATATCAAACTAACATCTATTGCAAAAAGATCTATTGTGTCTCCTATCCCTCCCTGGAAACTAGTACGAGCACATTTGATATTGAGCATACAGATATAACAAAGGCTGAAAATACTAATTTGTTATTATGCAATATGAAAATGCATTTGCATGATCACTACTCCAACCATTTTAAGATATACACTGATGGATCATTAATCAATGAACATGCAGGTGCAGCATACATTATCCCAGGCCTTAACAAAGAAAAGTCCTATTATCTCGGAAAAAACAAATCTATATTCACTGCTGAGTTAACTGCCATAATTATGGCCTTAAAGTTTGTTGTTGATTACCCTCAAAATTTATTTAAAGTTGTTTTATGCGTAGATTCTAAGTCAGTTCTTACTGCAATGAAGAATTTTAAATTAAAAGTTCGACCTGAGATGATCACTGAAATAAATAACTTAGTCCATTTCCTCTCAGTTAGAGACACTGAAGTAACATTTCTTTGGGTGCCCTCCCACTGTGGGTTATATTATAATGAAAAGGTTGATGTTCTAGCAAAGAGAGGAGCAAAACGATCTTCAGATTCGCATTTTTTGAACTTCTGCATGTCAGTGCAAGAGTGCTATACTTTGGCAGAAAAAGTGCAATTTTCTAATTTTCATTTGATAGAAAGAGAAACTGGGTGTTTTGGTTTACATGATGAAATGAAAAATATTCATGAAAAGTTAAGTAAGTACGATCAAAACATTTATCGTAGACGACAGATAAGTTCCTTGATCTGTAGATGGAAACTGGATTGCTTTAAAACAAAGTATGTCAAAAATATACATTGTATATGTGGTCATAGCATATCAACTGATCACATTCTTTTGTGTGACTTAATGAAAAAATTCATTCCAAATACGTCTGTACAGTCTATTCAAAATGTTTTCCTGTCACCAAGTGAAACATATCTTTTCTTTTTACACTTAGCTAAAAGTCCAATTGGC
>CM065726.1:78859244-78864244 GCA_033310375.1 Conus canariensis | reverse complement strand
ATTAACTTTAATTCATTATATCTTATTCAAATTCTTACTTTTCCCTTTCTTGAGACTAGACACTTGCATTCAGAAAACGGAAAGGTAGGAATGAAATTGAACAAGAGTAGCGACACAAAAGGAGTAAACATCAATCTGAGAATTAAAAAAGAAAGGCGGGGGTGGGGTTGGATGGGGGAACTCCGCAGCCTCTGCATGCATAGCAACAGAGCAACGACAGATACAAACCTACTGAAAATATGATGTACCTTAAAAACAACAACAATGATAACGGAAACCCTATTCCCTCCCTGTCCCCTCTTTCGACGCTTGTGTTGGTAAACTTGTGGCCAAAGCCCGTACACTTAACCATCTCTTCTCTCTCTCTCTCTCTCTCTCTCTCTCTCTCTCTCTCTCTCTCTCTCTCTCTCTCTCTCTATTGATCATGTATACACTAACAACAAATCTGCAATACTAGATGTTTCAGTGGTACATTCTGGTATTAGTGATCACTGTCCAGTTTTCTGCACGTGGTCCTTAAGGCTCCCAAAACCACCACCCAAAGGTCACACGAACCATCCAATACCGCTCTTTCAAAAAGTTTAATGAAGCAGCATACCTCTATGACTTAAACATTTCCCCATTTCACTTAACTTATAATTACTCAGACGTCAATGATGCACTGTCCTTCTGGTACCAAACATTCCTCACCATCATAAATAAACACGCGCCGTTACATCAAAAAAGATATAGGCATCCGCAGATGAACCCGTGGTTAACGCCAGAATTGCTGCAAGAAATGGTACTACGTGACCAACTCAAGGCAGCAAATTTGTTTGACGAATATAAAGAGCAGAGAAACTTTGTTTCAAACGAAGTTGAAAAAGTCAAACGAGACTACTTCAGTCAAATGATAACGGACGCAAAATCCACAGCGCCAATGTGGAGGGCAATAAACACTACTGTACGCAACAAGCGTACAGATTCACAAAATTCAAGCACAAACATCACCCCGGACAAATTTAATACCCACTTTCTGTCATTATCAGATACCTTTACTCAAGCTTCACAGACTATAAGAGCACCAAATGAATATACATGCCCGACTTCCCTAATATCATTTTGCAAACAAAAACTTGGATCCAGTAACTCAGTCAAAATTCCCCTTCTTGCTGTACATGAAGTAGGTATGCACATAGCGCAATTAAAGAATAAAAAATCCATGGGTCCTGATAACATACCCGCATTTCTTCTCAAACTCGCTCTACCTTACATTGTTGAGCCTCTTACATACATATATAATTTATCCATTGAAACTAATGTTTCCCTCAGGCGTTCAAAAACGCCAAAGTGATCCCCCTTCCAAAATCAAATGATTTGTCGGATCCAAATAATTTCAGACCTATATCTTTACTTTCGATTCTATCCAAACCCCTTGAAAGACACATACACACACACGTATCTCAGTTCATGGAGAAAAACAAACTATTTCACCCACTCCAATCTGGATTCCGATCTAATCATTCCTGCCACACAGCATTATCACGAATGTGTGACTCATGGCTTTCAAATATGAACCAATCACAAATGACAGGGGTTGTCTTTCTTGACTTCAAAAAGGCGTTTGATCTTGTTGATCATTCCATTCTTCTAAAGAAACTATCTGTCTACTTGAACCATACCCCGACAATCTCATTATTCCAATCATACTTGAACGATAGGACTCAGTATGTGGTGCTTAATGGCAAAACCTCCGCTTCAGACTTCGTCAGACATGGAGTCCCACAGGGCTCTGTACTAGGCCCTCTACTATTCTGCATCTTCATCAATGATTTACCATTGTCCGTATCAGATGAAAAGGTCACGACAGATTTATTTGCTGATGACTCGTCACTCCAAACGAATGGTAGTGATCTACATACAATAGAAACTTCTCTCCAGGAAAGTCTAAACGACGTGTCAGACTGGTGTCATTCAAACTCAATGGTCATACACCCAGCCAAAACCAAATCTATGATTATAGCTACCCGCCAAAAACACCAGTTGACTCCTCTTTGCCTAAAACTTCAGTTGAATGGCACTTCTATCGAGGAGGTAGACGAGCATCGTGTTTTAGGGTTAACGATAGATAAAGAATTGAAATGGCAATCTCATCTTAATAACGTTTGCAAGGTAGTCTCAAAACATCTTTTCCTGTTATCTCAATTAAAGCGCTACGTCAACAGTAATGTGCTTAAACTTTTCTTCAATGCACACATAATGTCACGTATCAATTACGCCTCAACAGTGTGGGACGGCAGTAGTGACGTCCACAAAAAAAGGCTGAATTCTCTCCATAGACGTGCAGCAAAGCTACTCCATCCAGCTGTATCTCTAACAACAGACGAAAAACTAAAAGCGCTGAACATACTTCCTCTGAATAGGCAATTGGAATTCAACAAGGCATCATTTATGTTTACAATCTTGACAGATACTATGCCATGTTATATCAATGCCCTTTTTACAAGATCGAACAGCTTTTCTGGCTCGACGAAATTCCTTCTTCCCTACCCACGCATTGATCTATACAAAACAAGCCTAGCTTACTCTGGACCATATGTCTGGAACTCACTTCCACCGAATCTACAAAACATGAATACTTTAAAACTTTTCAAGGAACATTTGCATAAACATTTTATGTCTCAGTAATTAAATTATTCAATTACAATGATTAGCGCCCATTCGCAAAGTCTGTGAACCATACTTTGAATAAACCGTCTAAACATAAAACCTACTCCGTTAAAATCGCTCATCCCCACTCCCACTCTGTCTACCATCCCTTTTCTCCTCCCCCTATCTACCATTCTCTCTTCCCCACCCTCCTCTGACCTCTCTCTCTGTAGTTTTGTTTGTTTGTTTGTAAGTTTCCTTCTGTTTTACCATCCCCCATCTCATTAGTGCTTTTATGAATTGTTTGCTTATCATTGTAGAATTAGATTACCATGTTGTTATGTTGAATTGTCGGTATGAATGATATGTGCTGAAATAATGTATGCATGACAAGGACAGATTGTAAGACTAGGCTTTGGCCTAAAATCTCCATCCTTGTGTATTAAAGATCAATCAATCAATCAATCTCTCTCTCTCTCTCTCTCTCTCTCTCTCTCTCTCTCTCTCTAAAGCCTGTACACTAAACCATCTCTCTCTCTCTCTCTCTCTCTCTCTCTCTCTCTCTCTCTCTCTCTCTCTCAAGCCCGTACACTAAACCATCTCTCTCTCTCTCTCTCTCTCTCTCTCTGTTTAATAAGCGATCTATACCCTGGTCGTGTGCTTTGCTGCCAGTTGATAAAATAATGACACTTCATCTGACAGAGAAACTTGTGATGGCTGCCTTTCGTGATTCAAGTTACGCAAATATGGCAGCTGCAAGTTATTACCGAGAGTCAATTCCTCATGGCATTCACCGAAGCCTGTTGCATATATACCGAATGCGAGAGAATGCCTACAATGACTTTTCACTCAAAACTGCCCGAGATATATTTAGACCTCCATTACATTCCAGAAGAACACAGGCCCTGAAACCGAAAGTAGAACCGATGGCAATGATCACCACACGAGAAGCCAGGGCCCATCTTCATGATTCTGTATAACATCACATTTTCTAAATTCACCCATCACACAAACTGCGATTATATCCACTCACGCTATATTTACCACGCTTTCTTGGGAACGGATGCACCACATGCTCAACGTCGGAACGAAACGAGAAATGAAGATGATGAAACCCACCGAGTAATCCACTATCTATGTAGAGCACTGCCGCACACATAGCAGCTCACGCACGCAAAATGGGCGGAGCTTATTTATGTTTCCGCACTGCGATAGTTGATGCCGATCTGGTCTTTTCTTCATCAGCTACTTTGTACATTATCGCAGAACGGAGAATGAACACGTTCACTCTGTCGTATTGATTCTTCTGAAACTCCTCTTTGGAATTGCCAGCGAAATTTTTAAATGACATTTTAACAAGACTGTCAATCTCCGATCCGAAGCCACACATACCCATTCATTTCATTGGCTGACATGGCGACGTGGATTGCCTTACTTTCCAAAAATGGAAATCGACAACAACAACACCTCCATGTCTAAGAAGCACACCATCCAAGAAACAGCGAGGTAAAAGAGGTGTCAGGAAGTGGCCGAATTTCGCATGACCCGTTCGTTTAGCCCAGCTCTCTGTGTTGAAAAAGTTGTGAAAGCTACTGGAAAGTTAACCACGATGAGAGGGCTGATGCTTTACCCGCTCCATGGCTGCTAACACAGTGACTGTCCGAGTGGAAAATGACCATGGTAAGTTTTGCCCCATGATGATCATGAAGGGGCCCAGCCTTCTGCTCTCATACGATCATTTCGCAGATTCTTCAGTTATGTAGTTTTTGAACCTTTTGTGAACACAGTGACCTCCTTCTGTGTCTGAAGGACCGGATAGGTTTGATGCGGAGCACATAGGACCTGTCCGTGTTGGCTTTTCGTCCAGGACTATTTTCCAAGATGGCTGCCACGTTCGTTGAAGCCTATCGTGTTATGACGTGCTTCGTAAGCTTTTGCAACGGGCAGCATTTTTGTCTGCACATTCAAAACCGCATTTAACAACTAAGCACTTTGGCCTGCTCTTACGATCTTGTTTTGAGTAATAGGGGAATTGTCTTTGTTACTTGGAGGTGGGGTGTAGCAATGTTCGTGCAACTGACTGTTGTCCCGTCTGCTGTGTGTGCACTGTCACTGTGCACTGTTTGTTAGATGGTCTTTACCCTGCCCCCAACGGTCACAGTATATTGTATAGAAATAACTTACTTTGTGTTGCAGTTTAGTGCATACTGGGTGGGCTAGGGGACGTAGGAGGATAATGCATACTTGGTGCAAACGTTTTGTTTCAGTGTTTAAAAACCTGGAAATAGAGCAAGTTCAACAATTTCATTTTGAACATGGCCAAGTCACATAACTGATGATGCAATTGGTACATGCTTTATTGTTTTATGCTT
>CM065726.1:78846744-78849244 GCA_033310375.1 Conus canariensis | reverse complement strand
GTTGGATGGGTTGTAGGAAAGATGGGTGCAATAGGGGAGAAACAGGAAAGGGGTTGGATGGGTTGTAGGAAAGATGGGTGCAATAGGGGAGAAACAGGAAAGGGGTTGGATGGGTTGTAGGAAAGATGGGTGCAATAGGGGGAGAAACAGGAAAGGGTTGGATGGGTTGTAGGAAAGATGGGTGCAATAGGGGAGAAACAGGAAAGGGGTTGGATGGGTTGTAGGAAAGATGGGTGCAATAGGGGAGAAACAGGAAAGGGGTTGGATGGGTTGTAGGAAAGATGGGTGCCATGGGGGAGAAACAGGAAAGGGGTTGGATGGGTTATAGGAAAGATGGGTGCCATGGGGGAGAAACAGGAAAGGGGTTGGATGGGTTGTAGGAACGATGGGTGCAATAGGGGAGAAACAGGAAAGGCATTGGATGGGTTGTAGGAAAGATGGGTGCAATAGGGGGGAGAGAAACAGGAAAGGGGTTGGATGGGTTGTAGGAACGATGGGTGCAATAGGGGGAGAAACAGGAAAGGCATTGGATGGGTTGTAGGAAAGATGGGTGCAATAGGGGGAGAAACAGGAAAGGCAGTTAGATGGGTTGTAGGAAAGATGGGTGCAATAGGGGAGAAACAGGAAAGGCATTGGATGGGTTGTAGGAAAGATGGGTGCAATAGGGGAGAAACAGGAAAGGCAGTAGATGGGTTGTAGGAAAGATGGGTGCAATAGGGGAGAAACAGGAAAGGCATTGGATGGGTGGATGAAAATGGGTGCAATAGGGAGAAAACAGGAAAGGCATTGGATGGGTTGTAGGAAAGATGGGTGCAATAGGGGGAGAAACAGGAAAGGGGTTGGATGGGTTGTAGGAAAAGATGGGGCAGAAGCCCTGTGGATAGAGTCTTCAGGAGAGAACAGAAAGGGACTGAAATGAGTGAAGGAACTCAGACAACTGCAATGTAAGGGACTGAATGAGTGAAGGAACTCAGACAACTGCAATGTAAGGAAGGGAACTGAATGAGTGAAGGAACCCAGACAACTGCAATGTAAGGGACTGAATGAGTGAAGGAACCCAGACAACTGCAATGTAAGGGGACTGAATGAGTGAAGGACCTCAGACAACTGCAATGTAAGGAAGGGACTGAATGAGTGAAGGACCTCAGACAACTGCAATGTAAGGAAGGGACTGAATGAGTGAAGGACCTCAGACAACTGCAGTGTAAGGAAGGGACTGAATGAGTGAAGGACCTCAGGCAACTGCAATGTAAGGAAGGGACTGAATGAGTGAAGGAACTCAGACAACTGCAATGTAAGGAAGGGATTGAATGAGTGAAGGCCCTCAGACAACTGCAATGTAAGGGACTGTATGAGTGAAGGAACTCAGACAACTGCAATGTAAGGGACTGAATGAGTGAAGGACCTCAGACAACTGCAATGTAAGGGACTGAATGAGTGAAGGAACCCAGACAACTGCAATGTAAGGGGACTGAATGAGTGAAGGACCTCAGACAACTGCAATGTAAGGAAGGGACTGAATGAGTGAAGGAACTCAGACAACTGCAATGTAAGGAAGGGACTGAATGAGTGAAGGAACTCAGACAACTGCAATGTAAGGAAGGGACTGAATGAGTGAAGGAACTCAGAAAACTGCAGTGTAAGGAAGGGACTGAATGAGTGAAGGAACTCAGACAACTGCAATGTAAGGAAGGGACTGAATGAGTGAAGGAACTCAGACAACTGCAATGTAAGGGGACTGAATGAGTGAAGGAACTCAGACAACTGCAATGTAAGGAAGGGACTGAATGAGTGAAGGAACTCAGACAACTGCAGTGTAAGGAAGGGACTGAATGAGTGAAGGAACTCAGACAACTGCAATGTAAGGGGACTGAATGAGTGAAGGACCTCAGACAACTGCAATGTAAGGAAGGGACTGAATGAGTGAAGGAACTCAGACAACTGCAATGTAAGGGGACTGAATGAGTGAAGGAACTCAGACAACTGCAATGTAAGGAAGGGACTGAATGAGTGAAGGAACTCAGACAACTGCAATGTAAGGAAGAGACTGAATGAGTGAAGGAACTCAGACAACTGCAATGTAAGGAAGGGACTGAATGAGTGAAGGAACCCAGACAACTGCAGTGTAAGGGGACTGAATGAGTGAAGGAACTCAGACAACTGCAATGGAAGGAAGGGACTGAATGAGTGAAGGAACTCAGACAACTGCAATGTAAGGGGACTGAATGAGTGAAGGACCTCAGACAACTGCAATGTAAGGAAGTGACTGAATGAGTGAAGGACCTCAGACAACTGCAGTGTAAGGAAGGGACTGAATGAGTGAAGGAACTCAGACAACTGCAGTGTAAGGGACTGAATGAGTGAAGGAACTCAGACAACTGCAATGTAAGGGGACTGAATGAGTGAAGGAACTCAGACAACTGCAATGTAAGGAAGGGACTGAATGAGTGAAGGAACTCAGACAACTGTAGTGTAAGGAAGGGACTGAATGAGTGAAGGA
>CM065726.1:78836744-78839244 GCA_033310375.1 Conus canariensis | reverse complement strand
GTTGGTCAGTCAGTGTCAGGCTGTACATCATTCTCTAAGTGTGTGAAAGTATCTGTCTGTATTGATATATCTACCCATATATATATATGTCTGGCTGCTTATCTACCTATCTCTTTATCTGCATATCTTCCCTCCAGAGAGAGAGAGAGAGAGAGAGAGAGATGGAGATGTGTAAGATACGGATTGCCTTGCCTCAGATCACAAAGATCCCAGATACCTGTGTTCATGTCCATGGTCGGGGGGGCTGGAACAGCTCGGTGGTAGAGCGCCTGACTCATTATCTTGGTGATCCTGGAGTTGCGGGTTTGAATCTCCGGTAGGCTGTTTCAGTACAGGGGGATTTTTCCTTCGGAGTAAACATTGGTTCTGACTCCATTTCCCATACAGTCCTTGGAATGAGACTATAAAGCGAGGTTCCGTGTGTGAACGCACGCATAACATCTTGCCCACACGTCAAATCCCATCACCAACTTTCGTAAGAGAAAGCCAGTTTGGCGGTTGGTATGGATGACAAGTTACACACAGCATGCATCTTCCATGAAGTTGGAGTGTGGCTGCCTTAATGGCGGGATAAAAAAAACGGTCATTCACACATAACTCCACTCCCCTTGCTGGGTAGATGGGATTAATCCTTGCCTGTCTATACAGGGAGTGTCCACAGGAGTATCAGCCTGCATATGCAGAGAGAGAAAAAGAAAGGAAAAAAAAGGAAAAAAGGGGGAAAAAAATGTCCATGGTCCTTTAGCTGTGCACTGCCCCCCCCCCCCCCCCCCCCCTCACACACACCCACTCTTAAACCAAAAGTTAATGATTATGTCAGAGACCTTGCAGGAGGATTGGAATACACAGACGGACAACAAACGCTTTCAGATCCGTCCAAACCGAAAAGAGTTCCTCTCATCTACCTCTGGTGGCTGCATAGAAGAAACGGTTCTATGCCGGCTGCACACCAGCCATTCGTATTTTACTCATTCATACCTTTTAAAGAGTGAAGAAGCTCCATGGTGCATTCCATGTCATGTGCATTCACAATGAAACATCTTCTTTTAGAGTGTTGTGACTTGCATGATGTGAGACATAAACATTTTACAGCAGATTTCATGAAAATCTTGTTCAGAGATGTTCCACCTGATGTGATCTTTGAATACTTGAAAGAGATTAACATTTTTTTTCATACGGATGTGAGATTTTATAGTGGAAAGATTTTTTAACAAAATTTGGGGTGGGTTTTTAGAAGATGTATTTTAAAGAGTTGTGTGAATGAATGATTTGTGAGTTGACTTCAATGCGGTGACAGCCCTGATATGACCCTTTGCGGTTGGCTGGGCTGTAAGCAACATTACCTTACCTTGCCCCCCCCCCCCCTCCTCAGTGCTAGGTACCATCTACCCCTCAGTGCACCCTTTTCCCGCCCCCTCTCTCCTCAACCTCTGCCCACCCTTCCCTGGCTTTCCCATCCTTACCCCTAACCCTTCTTCCTCTTTTATTTCAGTGGGTGGTCACCATCACATTGAGAGCTAAAAACCTGCAGTGTTGCCTTTGGTGGCCTGTCTGCTCCATGAATACACCAACGATTTCTGAGTGCTCCATGCATACAGAAATTGCCCTGACCACTCCATGAATACACCAACGATTTCTAAGTGCTCCAAGCATACAGCAATTTCACTGACTGCTCCATGAATACACCAACGATTTCTAAGTGCTCCACGCATACAGCAATTTCACTGACTGCTCCATGAATACACTGACAATTTCTAAGTGCTCCACGCATACAGCAATTTCAGTAACTGCTCCATGAATACACCAGCAATTTCTGAGTGCTCCATGAATACAGCAATTTCACTGACTGCTCCATGAATACAGTAATTTCCCTGACTGCTCCATGAATACACCAATGATTTCAAAGTGCTCCATGCATACAGCAATTGCCCTGACCACTCCATGAATACACCGACAATTTCTGAGTGCTCCACGCATACGGCAATTTCACTAACTGCTCCATGATTACACTGACAATTTCTAAGTGCTCCACGCATACAGCAATTTCACTGACTGCTCCATGATTACACCAACGATTTCTGAGTGCTCCACGAATACAGCAATTTCACTGACTGCTCCATGAATACAGCTATTTCCCTGACTGCTCCATGTATACAGCAGTAATTCATGACATCTCCATGTATACAGCAGTAATCCATGACTGCTCCATGTATACAGCAGTAATCTCTGACTGCTCCATGTATACAGCAGTAATCCATGACTGCTCCATGTATACAGCAATGACCCATGACTGCTCCATGTATACAGCAGTAATCCATGACTGTTCCATGTATACAGCAGTAATCTCTGACTGCTCCATGTATACAGCAGTAATCCATGACTGCTCCATGTATACAGCAATGACCCATGACTGCTCCATGTATACAGCAGTAATCCATGACTGTTCCATGTATACAGCAGTAATCTCTGACTGCTCCATGTATACAGCAGTAATCTCTGA
>CM065726.1:78821744-78831744 GCA_033310375.1 Conus canariensis | reverse complement strand
TTTGTTGTTGTTGTTGCAGGATGAATTTCATCAATGCCCTTTGTTGTTGTTGTTGTTGTTGTTGTTGCAGGATGAATTTCATCAATGCTCTTTGTTGTTGTTGTTGCAGGATGAATTTCATCAGTGCCCTTTGTTGTTGTTGCAGGATGAATTTCATCAGTGCCCTTTGTTGTTGTTGCAGGATGAATTTCATCAATGCCCTTTGTTGTTGTTGTTGCAGGATGAATTTCATCAATGCCCTTTGTTGTTGTTGTTGTTGTTGTTGTTGTTGTTGCAGGATGAATTTCATCAATGCTCTTTGTTGTTGTTGTTGCAGGATGAATTTCATCAGTGCCCTTTGTTGTTGTTGTTGTTGTTACAGGATGAATTTCATCAATGCCCTTTGTTGTTGTTGCAGGATGAATTTCATCAATGCCATGTGTTGTTGTTGCAGGATGAATTTCATCAATGCCCTTTGTTGTGTTGTTGTTGTTGCAGGATGAATTTCATCAATGCCCTTTGTTGTGTTGTTGTTGTTGCAGGATGAATTTCATCAGCGCCCTTTGTTGTTGTTGTTGCAGGATGAATTTCATCAATGCCCTTTGTTGTGTTGTTGTTGTTGCAGGATGAATTTCATCAATGCCCTTTGTTGTGTTGTTGTTGTTGCAGGATGAATTTCATCAATGCCCTTTGTTGTTGTTGTTGCAGGATGAATTTCATCAATGCCGTTTGTTGTTGTTGTTGTTGCAGGATGAATTTCATCAATGCTCTTTGTTGTTGTTGTTGTTGCAGGATGAATTTCATCAGTGCCCTTTGTTGTTGTTGTTGTTGTTACGGGATGAATTTTATCAATGCTCTTTGTTGTTGTTACAGGATGAATTTCATCAGTGCCCTTTGTTGTTGTTGCAGGATGAATTTCATCAATGCCGTTTGTTGTTGTTGTTGCAGGATGAATTTCATCAATGTCTTGTTTTGTTGTTGCAGGATGAATTTCATCAATGCCCTTTGTTGTTGTTGTTGCAGGATGAATTTCATCAATGCCCTTTGTTGTTGTTGTTGCAGGATGAATTTCATCAATGCCCTTTGTTGCTGTTGTTGCAGGATGAATTTCATCCATTCATTGAGGCCCTGCTGCCTCACGTCAAGGCGTTCTCCTACACATGGTTCAACCTACAAGCGGCCAAACGCAAGTACCTGAAGAAACATGAAAAACGCATGTCCATGGAGGAGGAGCGTCGGGTCAAAGAAGAACTCCAGGTGGGCGGGTGCATGTCAGACAGTGGCTGGTACCGTTTTTTTTTGTTGTTGTTTTTTTTTCCCTTTATTTTTGTTTTTGTTTTGTTTTGTTTTCTTTTAATCAGCACACAACAGTGTGCCAGTTTCCTTGCATTTGAGTGACATACATATTGGTGTCATCATCAAAACTCATCACTTTATTATTATTTTTTATTTTTTTTTTTTTGGTCTTGTTTGTTGCATACTGCTGACATAACCGCTGCCTGGAAATACAACTGCCTGAAAGTCTGAAAATCAGATTGTACAGGAGACTTAAAAAAAAGCTGATTACTTATCCCCTGCATAAGATACTGTGAGCTGAGTTATGGTACAAGTGTTTTGATGACAGCATGTGTATTTTTAAGGGTAATGTGATTGGGACTTGGCTAGGTCATGCCCCTTGGCCCACTCTTAGAGTATACCAAAATCTCATATAATGCAAAAAATTTGACTTATGGCAGTTGTACTTCTGGGTGACAATAAAGAGGAGAGAGAAGAGCATGCCAGACAGCACCAGTTCTTGGATCTCAGTCAGTTGGCACAACAGCCATCAGACAGAACTCTATGGGGTGGGAATGGAAGCGGAAGCGAGGATGTTTGTTGAAGGCTATACCAGCGTCCTCAGAGCGTTGGAAAAGGGGGACACCAGGTTGCTTTTTTGTTTGACAAGTTACTGTGGCACGGTGGTTAGTTTTGTGCATTCCCGGCTGGGAGGTGGGTTCAATTCCCATCAGTGCCATCTACGTTTTGTGGGATTTTTCTGCCCATGACCGGCTTCTACCCACAGTTGAGTTTGCTATTGGCTCAGTGTGGAAAAGACTGGACCCACACAGAGGAGATAGTTTCACCGGATGGATGCTATTGGCTCAGTGTGGAAAAGACTGGACCCACACAGAGGAGATTGTTTTACCGGATGGATGCTATTGGCTCAGTGTGGAAAAGACTGGACCCACGCAGAGGAGATTGTTTCACTGAATGGATGCTATTGGCTCAGTGTGGAAAAGACTGGACCCACGCAGAGGAGATTGTTTCACTGAATGGATGCTATTGGCTCAGTGTGGAAAAGACTGGACCCACACAGAGGAGATTGTTTCACCGAATGGATGCTATTGGCTCAGTGTGAAAAGACTGGACCCACACAGAGGAGATTGTTTCACTGAATGGATGCTATTGGCTCAGTGTGGAAAAGACTGGACCCACACAGAGGAGATTGTTTCACCGAATGGATGCTATTGGCTCAGTGTGGAAAAGACTGGACCCACACAGAGGAGATTGTTTCACCGAATGGATGCTATTGGCTCAGTGTGGAAAAGACTGGACCCACACAGGGGAAATTGTTTCACTGAATGGATGCCATTGGCTCAGTGTGGAAAAGACTGGACCCACACAGAGGAGATTGTTTCACCGAATGGATGCTATTGGCTCAGTGTGAAAAGACTGGACCCACACAGAGGAGATTGTTTCACCGGATGGATGGGTCTCTTAGGATGTTGCTTGTATTTCCTGACCAACACTACAAGTGCATGTATCTCTCAAGCCTGGTTGACGGGTTATTTGACGATGTAAAGGCAAGCTACCGCTTGGTCATGCAGGCCTGGACCAGAAGGGAACTCCACCATGTCATGTTCATCATCCTCATTCTTGTTGATCAGTGTCAGAGAAAGGTTTCCAACTCTGTGGTGGCTCTTCAGGCCCAGCTCTCATTGTGATCTCAGTGTGGATTTCTTCTCCAGGTCTTTGTGTCCTTGGTGAGTCTGTGTTGAGTAGCTTGGTGTCAGGGAGTTCATGGGACTGGGCTGGATGGTGCCCATGGGAGTCTGTGTTGAGTAGCTTGGTGTCAGGGAGTTCACGGGGACTGGGTTGGATGGTGCCCTTGGTCAGTTTGTGTTGAGTAGCTTGGTTCATGGAGTTCACGGGGATTGGGGTGGGATGGTGCCCTTGGTGAGTTGTGTTGAGTAGCTTGGTGTGTCAGGGAATTCACGGGGCCTGGGGTAGGATGGTGCCCTTGGTGAGTCTTGTGTTGAGTAGCTTGGTGTCAGGGAGTTCACATGGACTGGGGTAGGATGGTGCCCTTGGTGAGTCTGTGTTGAGTAGCTTGGTGTCAGGGAGTTCACATGGACTGGGGTAGGATGGTGCCCTTGGTTAGTCTGTGTTGAGTAGCTTGGTGTCGGGGAGTTCACATGGACTGGGGTAGGATGGTGCCCTTGGTGAGTCTGTGTTGAGTAGCTTGGTGTCAGGGAGTTCACATGGACTGGGGTAGGATGGTGTCCTTGGTGAGTCTGTGTTGAGTAGCTTGGTGTCAGGGATTCATGGGGACGGGTTGGATGGTGCCCTTGGTGAGTCTGTGTTGAGTAGCTTGGTGTCATGGAGTTCACGGGGACTGGGGTTGGATGGTGCCCTTGGTGAGTCTGTGTTGAGTAGTTTGGTGTGTCAGGAAGTTCACAGGGACTGGGGTTGGATGGTGCCCTTGGTGAGTCTGTGTTGAGGAGCTTGGTGTGTCAGGGATTCACAGGGACTGGGGTTGGATGGTGCCCTTGGTGAGTCTGTGTTGAGTAGCTTGGTGTCAGGGAGTTCACGGAGACTGGGGTTGGGTGCCCATGGTGAGTCTGTGTTGAGGAACTTGGTGTGTCAGGGAGTTCACGGAGACTGGGGTTGGATGGTGCCCATGGTGAGTCTGTGTTGAGGAGCTTGGTGTCAGGGAGTTCACGGGGACTGGGGCTGGATGGTGCCCATGGTGAGTTTGCGTTGAGTAGCTTGGTGTCAGGGATTCACGGGGACTGGGGTATGGGGTTGGATGGACATAGCGTTGCTTGCTGAAGGGGATGCTCACTTACGCTGGCCTCGCAAGTAGGCAGTTCTTTTAAAAAAAAATTTTTTTTTTATGCTGTCTTATCTTCTGTGCCACCTCAGTGGCAGTGCGCCCACACCACTCATTCCGACACCCCGTCCACAGCCACAGCCCGGTCAGTCCCGCCGCAGCCTTGGCACCGGCAGTCCACAGGGAGTAGATAATGTCAAATCATCAAGAGGGAACCCACCGGAGGAGACACTGCACTGCTGCTGAGTCACTTTGGTGATGTTCATTGGCGCCTGTTCTGATCCTGCATATGCAGGACTCCACCTACTAAGCCCCCTACTGACGACAATGATTGCTTAGTTGCGGAGCCGGCATGAGTGAGCTCTCCTTTCAGAAGCGCCATCACGTCTGTCCAATCACAGCCCCCATGGACTCAAACAGAATCAAACCAAGGCCACAGACGTGGAGAGGACATCGAAACTGAGGTCACCATGAGAGCAGGGCATGAAAGGCCACAGAATTTCGGACTTTTTTTATATGCTGGTCGATGAGAATGAGGATGATGAAGATGATGCTATGGATTTCCATTCCGGTCTGATACTGCATGACAGGGCTGTACTCTATGCTTGCTTTCATAGTGTATCCCGGCATCACCCAGGCTCGAGACAGACAGACACCTGCAGTGTTGGCCACGAAATTTGAGCAACACTCTGAGAGACACATCCATTAAGCGGATGAAACTTGACTGTGTGGTCCGTCTTCCCAACTGAGCCCTTAGCAAAGGCAACTCTGGGTAGGAGCCGGTTGGGGACACTCACAATTTCGTCTAGCCTAGTATGAGTCAGTTTCTTGTGTCTTGGGAAAGTGGTGCGAAAGAGCATGCACTGTATGTGGTGCATTCTTTGTTGTGCAGATGGAGAAGGCCGAAGTGAAACAGAAGTGGGCCTTTCAGCTGCTGGCCAATCGGTGGGAGCCGGAATAGTTCAGTTGGAAGAGCATCCGACACGTAATCTTTGTGATCCTGAGGTTGCGGGTTCGAATCTCCCCCCCTGAGCTGTTAGGCAACAGGGGGATTTTTCCCTCGGAGTTAACATCGGTTCTGACTCCATTTCCCATACAGTCCTCTGAATGAGACTCCGTGTGGTTCCGTGTGTGAACGCACGCATAACATCGTACACACACGTCAGATCCCATCACCAGCTTTTGAAAGAGAAGGCCAGTTTGGCCGTTGGTATGGATGACACGTTACACACAGCGTGCACCCTGCATGAGAAATCAAAATGAAAGAGCTGTTAAGCTGAATGAACGATATTGACTGAATGACACGGGGGGAAACGACTGAAAGAAGCACCTGCAGGCAGCTCTTCAGTCAGCACTACCCAGGTAGGCAGCCCGTTGTCTTAACGAGAATGTGGATTGTAAAGCGCTTAGAGCTGGTCTCTGGCAGGGGATAGGGGCTAAATGAGTACTCAAAAAAAAAATGCATGCTTCTTTTATTTATTTATTTATTTATTTTTTTTAATGTGGTGCCTTCTGTGTTGGTGCAGATGGAGAAGGCGGAGGTGAAGCAGAAGTGGGCCTCTCGGCTGCTGGCCAAACTTCGTAAAGACATCACCCAGGAGTGCCGCGAGGACTTCGTGTTCAGCATCACTGGGAAGGGCCCCTCCGTCTGCGTGCTCAGCAACCCCGACCAGAAGGGCAAGATGCGGCGCATCGACTGCCTGCGGCAGGCGGACAAGGTGTGGCGCCTGGACCTGGTGATGGTCATCCTCTTCAAGGCCATCCCCCTGGAGAGCACGGACGGGGAGCGGCTGGAGAAGGCCAATGCCTGTATGCATCCCAACCTGTGCGTCAACCCGCACCACATCAGTGTGTCCGTGCGGGAAATTGACCTCTACCTCGCTAATTTTATACACAGTTATGGTGAGTCCTTGACCCCTTTGACCTTGCTGGCTTGGTTCATACGCTGTCATGGTGAGTCTGAATCTGACTTGCTTGCTGGTACACGTGTGTGCAGGCCATGTCATAGTCAGTGCAGTGCAATGGAGGGCCGGCCTGAGTTGTTCATGATAATGTTCCAGTACAACTTCTGAATTATTCCTAAAATGAGTTGTGAAGGCTGGCATCTGTGTGTGTGTGTGTGTGTGTGTGTGTGTGTGTGTGTGTGTGTGTGTGTGTGTGTGTATGCATATGTTGTGTTTGTGTGGTATGGTGTGGTGTGGTGTGTGTGTGTGTGTGTGTTTGTGCATGTGTGTGTATGTGTGTGTGCTGGCTGGTGTGTGCAATTATTCATGTGTGTCAGGTCAAATTCATCTTTATTAAGGTTAAGGAACGAACTTCACAGAGTTTTTTTTCATCTTTCCCACACAAATAGTGATAACAATATAGAAGAAACAAAGATAAGGAACTAGAAAACAAAAATACATGTCAAGATAACAACAAAATACAAAATAATCAAATGTTAAAAGCATCTAAATTCTATCACGTGCTCTATATGGAACAGAGAATTTAAGTGAACATCCACAAAATATGTAGTATCCAAATGTCTTAAGCATTTTAATTCAATCACACTTTTTTTTTTTTTATTGAACTTTTTTTTTTTTACATTTTCCATACACAATCGAAAATGACAGTATAGGAGACCATACAAAAAAAGCAACGGGAAAAAAAAAAAAAAATTATTGAATGAAAAGGACACTACAAGTAAACATCTAGACAGAAATGAACTGTAGCTTGAATACTAGATGGACAAGAATCTGTAGTTAGATTGTAGTATTCCTGGTGACAGGCATGAATATTTATACGTCTCATACACATTACAAGTATGGCAAAAAACAAGTAACGACACGATGGGTTTGCTAGCTCTTTGCTTTATCTATTCAAACAGTTTTTTGAAATAAAACCATTCTGCCTGAAAACTGTTATATCTCATGTTTGTTAAAGAAGTATACTTTTCAGTTTCATATTTAGTCTTCAAGAAGGATTTAAAGTTAACATAGAGTGGTAAAGTTTCCACCGTTTTACATTTGAAGATGAAAAATTTTGCAAGGATTATAATATAATCAAGGACAGGGCTTGACTTTGTATTCTTTTCATATCCAAATAGCACAAACGTTTCGTTAAGTAAAAGGTTAAAGCTGTTTTCTGTGCTGGAGTTGATACATGCTTCTAACTGTCCCCAAAAATGTTTTGCATGTGGACATGCCCATAACATGTGATTAATACTGTCTCTCATGTTTTTACAGAAAGAACAATCCTCAGAGTTAACAACATTCATGTTTGCAAGGATGACGTTAGTTGCTAATATTCGGTGCAGAATTCTTATTTGGAACCATTTCAGTTTGATTTCTTGTATTTTCTTGGCCTTGATGACAATATTTTTCCAGTTAAGCTCTCTTTTCATTGTTTCATTCCATCTGTTACAGTGTTTGGGTTCTAATTTGTCCTTTAGCATATCATAATAAAACTTCGTTCCTTTTGGGATGGAATATATCAATTGAAGCGTTTTGTGAGTCAGTGCAATGGAATCGTTACTGTTAAGGGTTAATCCTGTCTTGTTGATATAGCAACATATAGCACCGACACATCCATTGTAAGTGACAAAATCGACATTAACACCATGTTTTTGTTTAAACTGATTCATGGTTAAAAAGGTTCCATCATCATTTAACAAATCTGCAATCAGAAAAATATCCTTGTCCAATCACACTTTATGTAAAAAAAATTCCAGTGAACATAGTGATGAACAAACACGTGAGATAAAATCATATCCAGAGTTTAGAGGAAGGAGATGAGGAGGAAGAAGAAGAAGGAGAGAGAGACAGAGACAGAAATTTTAAGCAATAGAATAGTCATTAATTGTTAACTAATTTTTCCACAGTTCTTCCACAATTTTTTGCACAAAGGCTGGTTTCAAAGAACCATGATTAAAAAAAAAAAAAAAACAGTAAATTGTTCCATGTGGTTTCTTGAGAATGTGTTTTGCTGGATTTGTAGAGATTAATGTGAGGTATGGTGGGAGAGAAAAGCTTGTGTACATAGCTGTTATTGTTGATTAAGTTTTGGATCATTTTCTTTGGAGCTGTTCCCATCAATACATTAGGATTGGCTAAAGAAGAGGCTTTTTTTTTTAATGATAGAATGTTTTACTTTCTTGTAATGATTCCCAGTCCAAGTATTAGATTTCGTCTGTATCCAGTTTATGGATCTTTTATGCTTATTTGCTTAGAATAAATTTCACCAGAGCTGTCCCGAAGATGGAGGCATAATGTAAAAAAGAAAATATGTGCAGGAAAGAATTATTTTCAAGACTAAAAGTTCCAAAAATGTTTTACTTTTCATGGTCAGTAAAGGCCTAGAAATCTAAACAGGTTTGAAAAGTTATGGATAACGCACCGCCAAAAAAGGTAGACAAACGAATCACAAGACAAAACACGACGCGTTTGGACCACTTAGGTCTTCTTCAGGCAAGATTGACAACACTCAGGACAACGAAAAGGAGCCAGCAATCACTTATCTTCATCCAATTCAGCGCAAGATAGGCATTTATGTGAACAGAGATAAGATCCTCGACGCCCATCTTGCTGCGGAACTGGATGAAGAGGAGTGATTGCTGGTTCATTTTCATTGTCCTGAGTATTGTGTAACTTGCCAGAAGAAGACCTAAGAGGTTGAAACGTGCCGTGTTTTATCTTGTGATTCATTTGTCTACGTTTTTTGGTGGTGCGTTATCCATAACTTTTCAAATTTGTTTACATTTCCGCCTGCAGTCGCGTCACTTTGCTACTTCATCTAGCCAAAAAACGTGTTTTTCCTAGATCAGCAATGTGGTCACGCTAAGGTGAGTCATTGTAGGTGACAACCCTTAGCACTGTATACGATGTTACCTCTTCAAAGTTCAGTTGTATGGGTGTGTGTCTGTGAGTGAGGACAGGGTGAATGGATGTGTATAAGGCTGTTGGCAGGTGGACGTATGGGTACATGCATGCTTTGTGTGTGTGTGTGTGTGTGCGCGCGCGTGCGTATGCGTGCACGTGTGTGCGCACGCATTGGTGAAACAGTTGAAGTGAACAGAGATGAAATCTCATGTTTGACCTGTCCATCATCCATAAGCAGTGCCTTGCAGTGTCTTCAAGTCCGACATTGTAACTGATGTTGATGAGGTAGTGTTGTGTCCTACGTTGTAACTGATGTTGATGAGGTAGTCCTGTGTCCTACGTTGTAACTGATGTTGGTGAGGCAGTGTTGTGTCCTACGTTGTAACTGATGTTGGCGAGGTAGTCCTGTGTCCTACGTTGTAACTGATGTTGGTGAGGCAGTGTTGTGTCCTACGTTGTAACTGATGTTGATGAGGTAGTGTTGTGTCCTACGTTGTAACTGATGTTGGTGAGGTAGTGTTGTGTCCTACGTGGTAACTGATGTTGATGAGGTAGTGTTGTGTCCTACGTTGTAACTGATGTTGGTGAGGTAGTGTTGTGTCTTATGTTGTAACTGATGTTGATGAGGTAGTGTTGTGTCCTACGTGGTAACTGATGTTGATGAGGTAGTGTTGTGTCCTACGTTGTAACTGATGTTGATGAGGTAGTCCTGTGTCCTATGTTGTAACTGATGTTGGTGAGGCAGTGTTGTGTCCTACGTTGTAACTGATGTTGGCGAGGTAGTCCTGTGTCCTACGTTGTAACTGATGTTGGTGAGGTAGTGTTGAATCCTACGTTGTAACTGATGTTGGCGAGGTAGTCCTGTGTCCTACGTTGTAACTGATGTTGGCGAGGTAGTGTTGTGTCCTACGTTGTAACTGATGTTGGTGAGGTAGTGTTGTGTCCTACGTTGTAACTGATGTTGGCGAGGTAGTGTTGTGTCCTACGTTGTAACTGATGTTGGCGAGGTAGTCTTGTGTCCTAGGTTGTAACTGATGTTGGCGAGGTAGTCTTGTGTCCTACGTTGTAACTG
>CM065726.1:78709244-78816744 GCA_033310375.1 Conus canariensis | reverse complement strand
GATCATGGTGAGTGGGGATGTGGATCATGGTGATGTGGATCATGGTGATGTGGATCATGGTGAGTGGGGATGTGGATCATGGTGAGTGGGGATGTGGATCATGGGGATGTGGATCATGGTGAGTGGGGATGTGATGTGGATCATAGTGAGTGGGGGATGTGGATCATAGTGAGTGGGGATGTGATGTGGATCATGGTGAGTGGGGATGTGGATCATAGTGAGTGGGGATGTGATGTGGATCATGGTGAGTGGGGGATGTGGATCGTGGTGAGTGGGGATGTGATGTGGATCATAGTGAGTGGGGATGTAATGTGGATCATAGTGAGTGGGGATGTGATGTGGATCATGGTGAGTGGGGATGTGATGTGGATCATGTTGAGTGGGGATGTGGATCATGGTGAGTAGGGATGTGATGTGGATCATGGTGAGTGGGGATGTGATTGATGGTGATGATGGTGAGATATGGTGATGTGATGTGGATCATGGTGAGTGGGGATGTGGATCATGGTGAGTGGGGGTGTGGATCATGGTGAGTGGGGATGTGGATCATGGTGAGTGGTGATGTGGATCATGGGGATGTGGATCATGGTGAGTGGGGGATGTGGATGCATGGTGAGTTGGTGATGTGGATCATGGGGATGTGGATCATGGTGAGTGGTGATTGGATCATGGGGATGTGGATCATGGTGAGTGGGAATGTGGATCATAGTGAGTTGGATGTGGGGATGTGGATCATGGTGAGTGGGGATGTGGATCATGGGATGTGGATCATGGTATGTGGGGATGTGGATCATGGTGAGTGGGGATGTGGATCATGGTGAGTTGGGATGTGGGGATGTGGATCATGGTGATGGGGATGTGGATCATGGTGAGTGGGGATGTGGATCATGGTGAGTGGGGATGTGGTGATGTGGGTTGTGGTGAGTGATGATGTGAGCTGTAAAGCATGGAGAGTTACAATGTGGCTGTAGATCATTGTAATCAGTGATGTGGGGTTTGTATTCAGAAATGATTAAAAAAAAAAGAAAAAACGGTAGAGAATTATCAGTCGTTTTATGTCACTGATGTAACTGCATTCAGCTCTATGTAGGAGACATTAAAGAGAGAAGAAAAAACCCACCTTGATTTAAAAAAAAAAAAAAATGTATCGGTGTTTTTAGCACTAAACACAAGACACAGAATGAACAGAACAGAAAACACAGAATAAAACACCTGTGCATGAATTACTATAGATAGTGACACAGGGAAAAAAACACAGAATAAAACACCTGTGCATGAATTACTATATAATAGTGACACAGGGAAAAAAACACAGAATAAAACACCTGTGCATGAATTACTATATATAGTGACACAGGAAAAAACACAGAATAAAACACCTGTGCATGAATTACTATATATAGTGACACAGAGAAAAACACAGAATAAAACACCTGTGCATGAATTACTATATATAGTGACACAGAGAAAAACACAGAATAAAACACCTGTGCATGAATTACTATATATAGTGACACAGAGAAAAACACAGAATAAAACACCTGTGCATGAATTACTATAGATAGTGACACAGAGAAAAACACAGAATAAAACACCTGTGCATGAATTACTATATATAGTGACACAGAGAAAAACACAGAATAAAACACCTGTGCATGAATTACTATATATAGTGACACAGAGAAAAACACAGAATAAAACACCTGTGCATGAATTACTATAGATAGTGACACAGAGAAAAACACAGAATAAAACACCTGTGCATGAATTACTATATATAGTGACACAGAGAAAAACACAGAATAAAACACCTGTGCATGAATTACTATATATAGTGACACAGAGAAAAACACAGAATAAAACACCTGTGCATGAATTACTATATATAGTGACACAGAGAAAAACACAGAATAAAACACCTGTGCATGAATTACTATAGATAGTGACACAGGAAAAAAAAAACTTGAGCAAAGTGGGTTTTTTTTGTGAATTTAGCTCCCCATGTTGGACAAGAGAACTACTGGACATAGGAAAGGGTCTTGGTCAGTGCACTGGGGTCTTGGTCAGTACACTGGGGTCTTGGTCAGTACACTGGGGTCCTGGTCAGTACACTGGGGTCTTGATCAGTTCCCTTTGTTCCTCAGTGTTTCCTCCCCTCAGCAGGGATGGACTTGAGGAAAAAGGATATCAGAGACTGGACCCCTCGCTGTGAAAATGACCCCGACCTTTTCAGTCCAAGCGGCTCCTTGCCTGTCCAGCTTTTGTCCAGGTTGGAGGCAGGAGTCGTCATCGCTTACGATCAAGCTGTGAACCGTTTTCTGCTTTTGTGGACTTGAACTGTTGTGTGTGTGTGTGCGCGCGCGTGTGTGTGTGCGTGCATGTGAGCATGAGTGAGTGTGTGTGTGTGTGTGTGTGTGTGTGTGTGTGTGTGTGTGTGTGTGTGCGCCAGTGCATGTTGGTGTTTAAATGACATTACTTGAGTAGAGTAGGATCTTTTTCTTTCCAAAACACGGTGACTTTTAATCTTGCAACTCTCCAAGGGGTCTTTCAGATGTCATTGAACCATGGGTTTGAAAAAAAAGGTGTTTTGGTGTATTTCATTTTTGCATAGATTGCCAGCAGCAATCCACATCATTTTTTGCAGAGATTGCCAGCAGCAATCAGATAAAAGACTGATTTGTTTGTTGGTTCTTTCTGAAAGTTTTGTAGAGTTTTTCTTTCACTTCATCTCTGTTTTTTTTTTACCCCCCCCCCCCCCCCTCCTCCATGTCCTATGTTGTATTGAACTTCAATTTTATCATCAAACTTCTTCATCTCATCAATGTCATCACCACTGACTTTCACATTCCTTATCTTAATTTTGGTCTGATTTCATTACATGGAGAAATGACAGTGTTTGTGTGAGTTCATGAATGTGTGTAAATCCTGAGATCCATAAGCAGAGGTCTTGTGCATGGCGTATGCATGACATTGTTCAAAGTGTTGGTTTTGCAGAGTCTGGGCAACAGCTGTGTTGAATTAGTGCGTTTTGGTCCTCTCGAATGCATCTTTGTAACTTGTCCTTTTTTTTTTTTTTTTTTTTGTTAATTAACATCACTTGCCGCACTTGAATCATGCAAGTCAAATGTTGTCTGTGTTTTATATTGCCTACCTGGTTTTGTTTGTTTCTTTCTTTGTTTTTTTTTGTTCGTTATGAACTCCTGTCCAGTGTCATGTGAATCCCAAAGTGGTCAACGAAAAATGGAGATTATGTTGTGATCCTTAGACAGGGGAAGGATCATGCTAGTGGTATTTAGCACATGTAATTCCATAGTCAATTAATGAATGGGCAGTCCAGACTACTGTCATGTTTTTAAGAAGAAAAAAAAAGAAAAAGAGGAAAAGTGGAAGAGAGGGAAAGGGTAGGTGGAGGGAAGAGGGGGGTGGGGGGGGGTACTAAGAAGTACCTGTCCCCCCCCCCCCCCCCCCAATCCCTTCCTCCTGCTGTGTTCATGATGATGTTCAGTTCAGTGACTTTTTCTGTCTCAGTTAGAATTATGTGTAGCCTGGAGATGACTGATCTTGGAGAACAGGGGAACAAGGACATGAAAGTCTTGCTTTCAACACTGTCATCAACAACACAGACCCTCGTTCTGCTTTGTGGGCCCTGTGAACACTGCAGTCACAGCAGTGAAATTACTTCCCCTTAAAAAGCCTAAATCTAACAGCGACTTTTTTTTTTTGTTTCAGTGAAATAGAGCTATCTTTCATCTTCTTGGTGATAAATGTTTTAAAAGTCAAACTGATTATTTTGTTGTTGTTTGATTGAGTTGAAAATGACATACTTTAAACAAGGAGCACCGATTCGGTGCTTGAAGACGCCAACGGGTTGGTTGGTTGCGTTCTCTTCAAATTAACCAATGAAATTGACTGTTAGTAGCTTGCTTACTGGTATGGTATGATGTAGGAAGGACTGTATCTGTACGCTGACACCACTGGTTAAAAATTCTCCAGGAAATTCAGTCATGTTTATTTTTAGAAGACCGTCGCCATCATTCTTGCGATGTTTCCTGAGTGACAGATCGCTTGTGGCGAGTATTTTCGCCCCCACGTCGCCGAGTGGTAAGTCAGGCGCTGCGATCATTCTCACGCGTGCTTCGAAAAAGTGAACTTGGGTAAGCTTTAAACATGAATGGGACAACAGGCAAGGCATGCTGTGTGTACACTGTCTTTTCCACCGACGTTCACGTGTTCCGTTATTCAGTATCCAGTGTAAATCCCAGGTTGACGACATGATTTGTGTCCACTGTAAGTCCTAGGTTGATGACATGATTGTGTCCACTGTAAATCCTAGGTTTATGACATGATTGTGTCCACTGTAAATCCTAGGTTTATGACATGATTGTGTCCACTGTAAATCCTAGGTTTATGACATGATGGTGTCCACTGTAAATCCTAGGTTTATGACATGATTGTGTCCACTGTAAATCCTAGGTTGATGACATGATTGTGTCCACTTGACTCACACTGGTGAACAGGTGTGCTCTGTCATCACCTTGTTGTGTGGTCTGGCCCCCCTTCCTGCCCCCCTCACCCCCCCCCCCCAAAAAAAAAAAAATTACTTGTTCTGTGTTGAGTGAGTCATATGATGTCCTAGCTGTCTAATAACTTGACATCCTGTGTATGGTGCCTGTAGCGCTTTGTTTTTATTGAAATGGATGTGTGTGTCTTTGTGTGTGTCTTTGTGTGTGTGTGTGTGTGTGTTCATGTACTATGGTGTGGTGTGCTAATCATTCATGGGGGGGGGGGGGGGGACGTCTGTGTGTGTGAGGGAGATTGTATAGGTACATGAACATGTGTGTGTGTGTGTGTGTGTGTGTGTGTGTGTATGTGTGTGCGCGCGCGCGTGTGCCTGCAGGTCCGCGACCTCATATCATGTCATCCATCCCATGATTCCATTGTGGCAGGTGCACGTCCTCCCCCCACCAACACCACCACCACCACCACCACCACCCATCACATCCTTGTGCCCGTCTTGCGGCGGCTGGAAGGGGAGGGCGGGGCCTTTGTGCCCGTGACGGCCACCCTGAGGGCGGACACCACCCGAGATAGTGCCAGCAGCTCCCCCCCTCCCCCCTCCTCCCTCCTCTCTATACCCCGCCCCACCGCTTTGGCCACTCCCCCCGGCAGTACAGGTGCTGACCTCACTCATGTCTTGACTATTCTTGTACTCCCCCCCACCCCCCACCGCACCCTCTACCTCCCTACCTCCTCTCTGTTCCCCCCCCCCCCGCCCCTCTCTTTGCCTGTTTTGTCTTTACATGTGCCTGTGTCGTTGCTCTACTTCAGAGCGCTCTTTGGACTTTCTGTGTCGTCATCCCTCACCCCCCCCCCCCCCCCCCCATGTATATTTCATGTACCTGTGTTGTAATACATCCAATCCATCTGTCATTGTTGGCCCTCTTGTGTGTGTGTGTGTGTGTGTGTGTGTGTGTGTGTGTTGTGTGGTGCGTGTGTTCCCATACACTGAATCCACCTGTGTCTCGTCACTCCCTTTGTGGTGTTTCCGGTGCTTGTGTACTTTGTAGTACATCAGTTCCATCTGTGCTTCACCCGTTCCCTTCCGCTTCATTTTTCATGTGCCTGTGTTGGTTAGTCCTTTAAATCGATCTGCTGTCAATTTCTTAACCGCCTCCCTGTCACATTTTCACGGGCCTGTGGGTGTTATTAAGTCACACACTCGCTGGCAGTTCATGGCCTTGTGCTGATCAGGGGGGGGGGGAGATCACATAGCTTTCCTGTGCCTGTGTGTGTCTGCGAGTCTGTTCAGCTCTCGATGACATGGGGGGGGGGGGGGGGGGGGGGGGATTGGTCTGATGGCGGCGTAGCAGCCAGTTTGCTTGTGTGATTTTTTTTGCTTTTTGTTTTTTGTTTTTGCTGTTTGTGTTCAAGAGGCTTGCATTCGTGTTGTTGCTGCACATGTGTGTGGGTGGCCCAGTGAATGGGGTCCTGACTGTTGTTAGTCTCTCTGGAGTAGTTTCTACTGTCATTGTATGTGCCTGTGTATGAGTGCACTGGTGTCAATCAGTAAAGGTATGTTGCAAAGTCCAGTTCTTCTTTTTGTACTCCCAGTTCTTATACAATGGGAAGGAAGAGACGCTGTGTGTGTGTGTGTGTGTGTGTGTGTGTGTGTGTGTGTCTGTGTGTCTGTGTGTCTGTCCATGGTCAAAATTGGTGTGTGTGTGTGTGTGTGTGTCTGTGTGTGTGTCTGTGTCTGTCAGTTGTCAATCATTGTATGTATATTGCTCTGTTTGTCATTTGTCAGTCATTGTATGTATATTGCTCTGTTTGTCATTTGTCAATCATTGTATGCATATTGCTCTGTTTGTCATCTGTCAATCATTGTATGCATATTGCTATGTTTGTCATTTGTCAACCATTGTATGCATATTGCTCTGTTTGTCATTTGTCAATCATTGTATGTATATTGCCCTGTTTGTCATTGTCATTGATGGTGTATAGATTGCCCTGCTTGTCAACCATAGCGTGTATATTGTTCTGTTGGTCATTTGTCATCCGTAGTGTGTACATTGCTCTGTCTGTCATTTGTCATCCATAATGTGTATATTCCCCAATTTGTCACTTGTTATCCATAGTAAGTATGTTGCCCTGCTTGTCGTTTGACTATGAGTGTAGCGTTGTCTGCCTTCTGTTATCCATGCAGTGTGTATTGCCCTGCTTGTCGTTTGACTATGAGTGTAGTGTTGTCTGCCTTTTGTTATCCATGCAATGTGTATTGCCCTGCTTGTCTTCTGCTGCCCCTAATTTTCACGTTCTCTTTGTTCTTTTTTTTTTTTTTCGCAGTCTGTGATTGAACTGCCTGATGGGTTTGGCTTGCATGTTTCCAACAGTAATGTCAGTGGATGGTGATGTGTTTCATAGAGATTCCTGTGAGCAGCACGTTCCAAAATAAGAACAGTGGCAGTAGTGTGTGTGTGTGTGTGTGTGTGTGTGTGTGTGTGTGTGTGTGTGTACTTGTGATGTTAACGTAGATTCTGCAAGACGTGATCCATAGTTGTGAATGCTTAGAACTGAAGCACGTATGTCAGACAAGGTGCAGTGATGATTCAGCCTTCTGGATCAGCCCAGGGGATGGGGTGGAGTAACCCTTGGACTACCAGAACTGTATAGAAATTTTGGAGGGAAAGAAAAAGAGATTACCCATCTGATGCAGAAAAAAAATTGCAAAATTCAAATGAAACTCACAGTGTGTGTGTGTGTGTGTGTGTGTGTGTGTGTGTGTGTGTAAAATAGATAAGATACTTTAAAAAAAATGCAGTGATCATATTGTCAATATCATTAGAATGAAATATCTATAACTCAGGGGAAGATAATCCACATTTAAAAGAAACCTTGGAAAGAAAAGGTAAATGAATATTGAAGTAGTTGCATTGTAACACTGGAAATAGCATGAGAGTGTCTGCAGATGTTTGGGGGCATAACCAGCAAATGCGATTGTTTACAACCAGGAAAGTCGAATAGTCACAGAGGAGTGGCGTGGAGTGGACACAAACGTCCGTTTCACTTGACACTTCCCTGGAAAGTTCATCCACTTTGTCTAGAAGGTCAACCATAGCAGCTTCCAGTAGCAGGAATTCTGTAGGTCTGTGCAGTCTGTTATGTTTATGTTAACATTAAATAAAAAGAAAGAAAAAAAAAAAAAAAAATATATATATATATATATTGTATTTGGCATATTGTCTTCCTTATCAGGATGATCACTGTCTCTGACCGTCTGAACCATCCCACTCATTGTCTTCTACAGTGTCTCCATCACTTTCGCTACAGTCGGTTGGAATGTCGTCTCCCAACAGGTGGAAAATCAACCTAAAATCTGTCTGCCATAGCTAGACCTCATGGCAGCCATGTTGACACATGGAGTTAACTTTTATAGTACTGAACGGAAAACTTCGATATTTTGTGAAAACTTCCAGAAAAGTTGTATCAAACAAGCAGATACCCTGTCCTCATAATGTGTTCAGTGGGGTTTTTTTTTTTTGTTTTTGTTTTTTAATGTTGGATGTTTTTCTGTGAAAGACAGAAGTTGGTGTACATGTTATTACCTCCAAGTATTTTGAACACACTGCTGCCGTACTGTTTCAGTTCATGTGGTACAACATGGAAGTGGTTACAGTATCATGGGTGGTTCCTTTTTCATGAGTTCTGTGATCTGTTTATTGACATGCATACTGACATACAGGTTAATTGGTTTGTGTGTGTATGCATATACACAGGCATGGTTCTGGGTGTGTTTGTGTGTGTAAGTGCATGCAGGTGAGCTTAGATGTTGTGTAAGTTGGGCCTAGTGAATGGCCAACTTAGCACCGTGAGACTGAAGAGGATGGCATGGTTGCTGAAAACGAGCCAAGAGACACGTAAGGTTTGGACCAGCGTGTCTTCTTCGGATGTTGCACAGAATGCACATAGAAATGCATCACACTTTCCAGGTGAGAGGGCTGCCTGTGGCAGAGTGACAGATGGTGACAGCCGTCAGGGGAAACACTTTTTGTGGGTTGCATTTCTGTGTACATGATGTGCACCATCTGAAAAAGACCTGCTTGTCCAAAGTTCCAGTCTCTGTTCAGTGGAGTGCATGCATGGCATAGGTCTGAATCCTCGCCTTGTTTTGTGCGTTCATCTTTGAACTTTGAGTTGAACACAGTGTGCACTTGTTCCTGCCAAGGTGAAGGCTGCTACGGGAGCGACTGATGACCCTGCTGGGTGTGGATGTGTGGGCAGGCATGGCGCAGTCGCTGGGACTCGGGGCCAGCACGACTGCGGACCTGCATCAGGCTTCCATGAAGTACACGGAGCACCCTCACGGCCACGAAGCCTTTGACTTTGTCACTCTCGTATGTCAGGATGCCCAGTCCTCCCAGAATCAAGTATACCGCCTTTCTCTAACACCACCTCTCCTACCTAGCACCTTGCTTACTGTTGTCAGTGCTTGCAATTTGGGGGTGGGGGGGATGGTAGGGGGGTGGGAGGTGATTTTTTTTTTTTTTTCCCCGGTTGGGGGGGGGGGGAGGGGGAGGTAATAGGAGGGCACAGTTGCATGTTGTCCAAGGAGCACCCTATGATCTTTTTCATTCAGACCTGGGAACCCCTACAGTGTTGACATTTTTTTTACACAGATTTTCTAGTACTGCAACTCACGTATGTTGGGTAAATCAAAAAGAACGACCCCCCAGAAATATTGATTCGCTGATCTGCGTAGCTCCTGTGTAGCCAGTACTGGGTATTTGACAGCCAATCAGAAATTTTCATTCGCCTCAGCGGAAGTAGCCATGAAGGTGAGCACAAAGCTGACTTGGAAAATGTCACATTGAGTACTGTGGCCTTAACTGGGAAGAGGAAGGTACCCAAGACTGAGTTTACAGTGTCAACACAGACCCTCGTTCTGCTCTATGTGCCCAGTTGACACTGCAGTCACCGCACTGAAATTCCCTCGGGACACCTGATTTTGACCATTTTTAAAAAATTAATTTTCCTTAGAAGCCTACATTGACAGTGACTTTATTTTTGTACAGTGAAATAGAGCTATCTTTCATCTTCTTGATGATAAATGTTTTAAAAGTCAAAATAATTATTTTGTTGTTGTTTGATTGAGTTGAAAACGACAAACGTTGAACAAGGAGCACTGATTCAGTGCTTGAAAACACCAACGGGTTGGTTGCTTTCTCTTCAAATTAACCAATGAAATCAACCATTGGTGGCTTGCTTAAAGGTATGAGATGACGTAGGTAGGACTATATCTGTATGCTGACACCACTGGTTGAAAATTCTCCCGGAAATTCTGTCGTATTTATTTTTAGAAGACCGTCACTATCATTCTCGTGAGGTGTCCTGAGTGACAGATCGCTTGCCGCAAGTATTTTCACCCCACGTCGCTGAGTGGTAAGCCGGGCGCCGCGATCATTCTTGTGGCGTGCTGCTAAAAAGTGAAGGAAGGAAAGAAGCGAAACAAAGCAAAAAAACGTGATTGTCGAGTCCATGGAGAACCCCCAGCCTTTTTTTTTTTTTTTTTTTTTTTTTGTAGCCAGCTGTCTGACTGTGTAATTCCCACTGTGATCACTGACCACTCAGACTCAAGAGGTGATCAGATGCGAAGAGTTGATCTCCAAACGCTCAACACTCTTGGAAACGGTAATCCAGTTGAAAATGTAGGGTTCCCAGGTTTTTGTTCAATTTAACAACTTCAGCTCTCTGTTTTTTTTTACTGCCTCTGATGGCTTTTTTTTTTTTTTTTATTTGCAAAAGAAAAAAAAAAAGAAAAATAGTCAATATATTTAAAAAGAATTCTTTTCTTATACTTGTTTTTTTTTTTTTTTTTCTGTTTCTTTGTCACTCATTCACCATCTTTCCTCACTCTCTCTCTCTGCCCAGCCTCTCTCCGTCTCCTCTCACAATTTTATTTATGTTTTTTTTTGTATGTTTGTTTGTTAGTGCTTTTTTTTTTTTTTTTTGGCGTCTCATTCCCTCTCTTTTCCTAACTGAGCAGCATTCTCTCTGTTCTTTCCTCTCATTTCTCCCTTCTTCCTCTCTGCCCTGTGTTTCTCTCTCACTTATCCTTCTGCTGGTGTCGTTCCATCCTCCTTCCTCTCTGCCCTGTGTTTCTCTCTCACCCTTATCCTTCTGCTGGTGTCGTTCCATCCTCCTTCCTCTCTGCCCTGTGTTTCTCTCTCTCTCTTATCCTTCTGCTGGTGTCGTTCCATCCTTCTTCCTCTCTGCCCTGTGTTTCTCTCTCTCTCTTATCCTTCTGCTGGTGTTGTTCCATCCTCCTTCCTCTCTGCCCTGTGTTTCTCTCTCTCTCTTATCCTTCTGCTGGTGTCGTTCCATCCTCCTTCCTCTCTGCCCTGTGTTTCTCTCTCTTATCCTTCTGCTGGTGTCGTTCCATCCTCCTTCCTCTCTGCCCTGTGTTTCTCTCTCTCTCTTATCCTTCTGCTGGTGTCGTTCCATCCTCCTTCCTCTCTGCCCTGTGTTTCTCTCTCTCACCCTTATCCTTCTGCTGGTGTCGTTCCATCCTCCTTCCTCTCTGCCCTGTGTTTCTCTCTCTCTCTTATCCTTCTGCTGGTGTCGTTCCATCCTCCTTCCTCTCTGCCCTGTGTTTCTCTCTCTCACCCTTATCCTTCTGCTGGTGTCGTTCCGTCCTCCTTCCTCTCTGCCCTGTGTTTCTCTCTCTCTCTTATCCTTCTGCTGGTGTCGTTCCATCCTCCTTCCTCTCTGCCCTGTGTTTCTCTCTCTCACCCTTATCCTTCTGCTGGTGTCGTTCCATCCTCCTTCCTCTCTGCCCTGTGTTTCTCTCTCTCACCCTTATCCTTCTGCTGGTGTCGTTCCATCCTTCTTCCTCTCTGCCCTGTGTTTCTCTCTCTCTCTTATCCTTCTGCTGGTGTCGTTCCATCCTTCTTCCTCTCTGCCCTGTGTTTCTCTCTCTCTCTTATCCTTCTGCTGGTGTTGTTCCATCCTCCTTCCTCTCTGCCCTGTGTTTCTCTCTCTCTCTTATCCTTCTGCTGGTGTCGTTCCATCCTCCTTCCTCTCTGCCCTGTGTTTCTCTCTCTCTCTTATCCTTCTGCTGGTGTCGTTCCATCCTCCTTCCTCTCTGCCCTGTGTTTCTCTCTCTCACCCTTATCCTTCTGCTGGTGTCGTTCCATCCTCCTTCCTCTCTGCCCTGTGTTTCTCTCTCTCTCTTATCCTTCTGCTGGTGTCGTTCCATCCTCCTTCCTCTCTGCCCTGTGTTTCTCTCTCTCAACCTTATCCTTCTGCTGGTGTCGTTCCATCCTCCTTCCTCTCTGCCCTGTGTTTCTCTCTCTCACCCTTATCCTTCTGCTGGTGTCGTTCCATCCTCCTTCCTCTCTGCCCTGTGTTTCTCTCTCTCTCTCTTATCCTTCTGCTGGTGTCGTTCCATCCTCCTTCCTCTCTGCCCTGTGTTTCTCTCTCTCTCTTATCCTTCTGCTGGTGTCGTTCCATCCTCCTTCCTCTCTGCCCTGTGTTTCTCTCTCTCAACCTTATCCTTCTGCTGGTGTCGTTCCATCCTCCTTCCTCTCTGCCCTGTGTTTCTCTCTCTCACCCTTATCCTTCTGCTGGTGTCGTTCCATCCTTCTTCCTCTCTGCCCTGTGTTTCTCTCTCTCTCTTATCCTTCTGCTGGTGTCGTTCCATCCTCCTTCCTCTCTGCCCTGTGTTTCTCTCTCTCACCCTTATCCTTCTGCTGGTGTTGTTCCATCCTTCTTCCTCTCTGCCCTGTGTTTCTCTCTCTCTCTTATCCTTCTGCTGGTGTCGTTCCATCCTCCTTCCTCTCTGCCCTGTGTTTCTCTCTCTCACCCTTATCCTTCTGCTGGTGTCGTTCCATCCTCCTTCCTCTCTGCCCTGTGTTTCTCTCTCTCTCTTATCCTTCTGCTGGTGTCGTTCCATCCTCCTTCCTCTCTGCCCTGTGTTTCTCTCTCTCACCCTTATCCTTCTGCTGGTGTCGTTCCATCCTCCTTCCTCTCTGCCCTGTGTTTCTCTCACCCTTATCTTCTGCTGGCGTCGTTCCATCCTCCTCTCTGTTTCCCTCACCCTGTCCCCTTCTCTCTTTCATTCTCTCCTCTCTGTCAATCCCTCACGCCATCATTCCCAACTTGGGGGGGGGGGGGGGGGGGGCATAGGATGGTGTGGGCTGTATAATATGTTTCACCTGTGGTAGTGTACATGGGGGGGGGGGGGGGGGGCATAGGATGGTGTGGGCTGTATAATATGTTTCACCTGTGGTAGTGTACATGGGGGGGGGGGGGGGGGGGCCGGGAGTGTACATGGGGGGGGGGGGGGGGGCATAGGATGGTGTCGGCTGTATAACATATTTCACCTGTGGTAGTGTACATGGGGGGGGGGGGGGGACATAGGATGGTGTGGGCTGTATTACATGTTTACCTGTGGTAGTGTACATGGGGGGGGCATAGGATGGTGTGGGCTGTATAACATGTTTCACCTGTGGTAGTGTACATGGGGGGGGGGGGGGGGGGGGACATAGGATGGTGTGGGCTGTATAACATGTTTCACCTGTGGTAGTGTACATGGGGGGGGGGGGGGGGGGGGAGACATAGAATGGTGTGGGCTGTATAACATGTTTCACCTGTGGTAGTGTACATGGGTGTGGGGGGGGGGGGGGGGCATAGGGTGGTGTGGGCTGTATAACATGTTTCACCTGTGGTAGTGTACATGGGGGGGGGGGGGGCATAGGATGGTGTGGGCTGTATTACATGTTTCACCTGTGGTAGTATACATGGGGGGGGGGGGGACATAGGATGGTGTGGGCTGTATAACATGTTTCACCTGTGGTAGTGTACATGGGGGGGGGGGGAGGGGGCATAGGATGGTGTGGGCTGTATAACGTTTCACCTGTGGTAGTGTACATGGGGGGGGGGGGGGGGAGAACATAGGATGGTGTGGGCTGTATAACATGTTTCACCTGCGGTAGTGTACATGGGATGGGGTTGGGGGGGGGGGGAGCATAGGATGGCATGCTCAGTGTGAACCTCTGTGTGTGTGTGGAATGGTTCTCCAACCATGTACAGAATGGACCAGTCTGAAGTGAGCAGGGTCATTGTTGTGCTGGGGCTGATAGGTCGCTGCTGCAACATGGGGTGAACAGATGAGGAACCGGGTGGTGGGGAGTGGTGGGGATGGAAGTTGTAGTCATCAGGAACTTAAAAAAAAAAAACAACACACAACCCCCCCCCCCCCCCCCCCCCCCCCCACATGACAGCTCTTCAGAAAGTTCATATTGTTGTGTCCAGACTTTTCTTTGACACCATCAAAGTTGTGACTTTTGTTTGTATACACTGATCAGTATGAAAGTATTAAGAAAACAGTACGAAGACGTCAACCTAGTTTACGGCCTGGCATTTAGAAAGAATGTTTGTGTTACTCCACTGACACTACAAGTTGTTCGTGACTAGCGTACAAAGAAATGGTAAGAAAATACATCAGTGTGTCTGGAAAAAAAAAAAAAAAAAAAAAAAAAAGTAAACCTTTTTTTGGTTATGATTATGAAATGTTCTTTTTTTTTTTCTTCTGCTTTTGGTTTTTGTTTTTGTTTCTTTTTCTATTCAAAATTTTCTTCTTCTACTGCTCTTTGGGCTTCCTCCTCCTCCTCTTGCATCATGTTTTTTTTTTTTTTTTTTTTTTTTTTTTGTATCTGGTCTTTTTGTTTTCACAGAATCCCACATTTACATCCCCTTTCTTTCTTTATATATTTTTTTACATTTATGTTCCTGCCAGATTAATGATACAACTGATCTTTTTATTCATATTGGAGGAAATGTCATTTACCGTTAAAACAGCTAACATTTATAATGTTTCTTTCTACTTGAAAGTCATCTCAGAGGAATATTGGGTGAAAGTAGAGATTAAGGACGAACGGGTTTGATTTGCAGAGTGTTTTGTGTATGATTATTAGTGTATGGAGCAGTGTGTAAAGACTGGTGTGTGTGTGTGTGTGTGTGTGTGTGTGTGTGTGTGTGTGTGTGGACAGTGTGTGTATGAAGCAGTGTGTAAGACTTATGTGTGTGTGTGTGTGTGTGTGTTTGTAGACAGTGTGTGTGTGTGTGTGTGTGTGTGTGAGTGTGTGTGTTGTGTGTGTGGGACAGTGTGTATATGGAGCAGTGTGTAAAGACTGTTGTGTGTGTGTGTGGGGGGGGGGGGGGGGCAGTGTGTAAGACTGTTGTATGTGTGTGTGTGTGTGTGTGTGTAGACCTAGTGTATGGAGCAGTGAATAACGGTCTGTGTGTATGTGGGTGGGCAGCAGCAGAGTGGCCACACCTCGCCCACCCTCAAGAGCCCACCAACTGCAGCAGTTCTTTGCCCTGGATGCTGCCCTCCCCTCCTCCCACCCAACCTGGCCGGCCCGTGGCCATCCTGAAATCCTCGGACGCTCAGAGTGTGCTGGTGTCCTCGGCCAGCATCGCTGTTTCTTCCACAGGTAGGGGCAGGCTTGTGTGTGTGTGTGTGTGTGTGTGTGTGTGTGTGGAGGGGTGAGGGAGGGGCAGGCTGTGTGTGTGGTGGAGGAGGAGAGGGAGGGGCAGGCTGTGGGTGTGGAGGGGGAGTGGGAGGGGCAAGCTGTGTGTGTGGAGGGGGAGGGGAGGCTGTGTGTGTGTGGAGGAGGAGATGGAGGGGCAGGCTGTGTTTGTGTGTGGAGGGGAGAGGGAGGGGCAGGCTGTGTGTGTGTGTGGAGGGGGAGAGGGAGGGGCAGGCTGTGTGTGTGTGTGGGAGGGGGAGAGGAGGGGCAGGCTGTGTGTGGAGGGGGGAGAGGGAGGGGCAGGCTGTGTGTGTGTGTGTGGAGGGGGAGAGGGAGGGGCAGGCTGTGTGTTGTGTGTGTGTGTGTGGGAGGGGGAGGAGGGGCAGGCTGTGTGTGTGTGTGGAGGTTGAGAGGGAGGGCAGGCTTGTGTGTGTGTGGAGGGGGAGAGGGAGGGCAGGCTGTGTGTGGAGGGGGGAGAGGGAGGGGCAGGCTGTGTGTGTGTGTGTAGAGGGGAGAGGGAGGGCAGGCTGTGTGTGGAGGGGGGAGGGAGGGGCAGGCTGTGTGTGTGTGTGTGTGGAGGGGGGAGAGGGAGGGGCAGGCTGTGTGTGGGGGGGGGGAGGGGGCAGGCTGTGTGTGGAGGGGGGAGAGGGAGGGGAGGCTGTGTGTGTGTGTGGAGGGGGAGAGGGATGGGCAGGCTGTGTGTGTGTGGAGGGGGAGAGGGAGGGGCAGGCTGTATGTGTGTGGAGTTGTGTGGAGGGGGGAGAGGGAGGGGCAGGCTGTGTGTGTGTGGGGGGGGAGAGGGAGGGGCAGGCTGTGTGTGTGTGAAGGGGGAGAGGGAGGGGCAGGCTGTGTGTGTGTGGAGGGGGAGAGGGAGGGGCAAGCTGTGTGTGTGTGTAGGGGGGAGAGGGAGGGGCAGGCTGTGTATGTGTGTGTGGAGAGGGAGAGGGAGGGGCAGGCTGTGTGTGTGGAGGGGGAGAGGGAGGGGCAGGCTGTGTGTGTGTGGAGGGGGAGAGGGAGGGGCAGGGTGTGTGTGTTGTGTTGGAGGGGTGAGAGGGAGGGGAGGCTGTGTTTGTGTGTGGAGGGGGGAGAGGGAGGGGCAGGCTGTGTTTGTGTGTGGAGGGGGGAGAGGGAGGGGCAGGCTGTGTGTGGAGGGGGGAGAGGGAGGGGCAGGCTCTGTGTGTGTGTGTGGAGGGGGAGAGGGAGGGGTAGGCTGTGTGTGTGTGTGGAGGGGGGAGAGGGAGGGGCAGGCTGTATGTGTGTGGAGGGGGGAGAGGGAGGGGCAGGCTGTGTTTGTGTGTGGAGGGGGGAGAGGGATGGCAGGCTTTGTGTGTGTGTGGAGGGGGAGAGGGAGGGCAGGCTGTGTGTGTGTAGAGGGGGAGAGGGAGGGGCAGGCTATGTGTGTGGAGGTGGAGAGGGAGGGGCAGGCTGTGTGTGTGTGTGTGTGGAGGGGGGAGAGGGAGAGGCAGGCTCTGTGTGTATGTGGAGGGGGAGAGGGAGGGGCAGGCTGTGTGTGTGTGGAGGGGGAGAGGGAGGGGCAGGCTGTGTGTGTGGAGGGGGAGAGGATGGGGCAGGCGGTGTGGTGTGTGTGTGTGGAGGGGAGAGGGAGGGCAGGCTTTGTGTGTGTGTGGAGGGGGGAGAGGGAGGGGTAGGCTGTGTGGGTGTGTGTGGAGGGGGAGAGGGAGGGCAGGCTTTGTGTGTGTGTGGAGGTGGAGAGGGAGGGGCAGGCAGTGTGTGTGTGTGTGTGGAGGGGGGAGAGGGAGGGCAGGCTTTGTGGGTGTGTGGAGGGGGGAGAGGGAGGGCAGGCTGTGTGTGTGTAGAGGGGGAGAGGGAGGGGCAGGCTATGTGTGTGTGTGGAGGGGGGAGAGGGAGGGGCAGACTATGTGTGTGGAGGGGGAGAGGGAGGGGCAGGCTGTGTTTGTGAGTGGAGGGGGGAGAGGGAGGGGCAGGCTGTGTGTGTGTGTGGAGGGGGAGAGGGAGGGGCAGGCTGTGTGTGTGTGGAGGGGGAGAGGGAGGGGCAGGCTGTGTGTGTATGGAGGGGGGAGAGGGAGGGGCAGGCTGTATGTGTGTGGAGGTGGAGAGGGAGGGGCAGGCTGTGTTTGTGTGTGGAGGGGGGAGATGGAGGGGCAGGCTGTGTGTGTGTGGAGGGGGAGAGGGAGGGGCAGGCTGTGTTTGTGTGTGGAGGGGGGAGATGGAGGGGCAGGCTGTGTGTGTGTGGAGGGGGAGAGGGAGGGGCAGGCTGTGCGTGTGTGGAGGGGGAGAGGGAGGGGCAGGCTGTGTGTGTGGAGGGGGGAGGGAGGGGCAGGCTGTGTGTGTGGAGGGGGAGAGGGAGGGGCAGGTTGTGTTTATGGAGGGGGAGAGGGAGGGGCAGGCTGTGTTTGTGGAGGGGTGAGAGGGAGGGGCAGGCTGTGTTTGTGTGTGGAGGGGGAGAGGGAGGTGCAGGCTGAGTGTGTGTGTGGAGGGGGGAGAGGGATGGGCAGGCTGTGTGTGTGTGGAGGGGGAGAGGGAGGGGCAGGCTGTGTGTGTGTGTGTGGAGGGGAAGAGGGAGGGGCAGGCTTTGTGTGTTTGTGGAGGGGGGGGGAGGGAGGGGCAGGCTGTGTGTGTGTGGAGGGGGAGAGGGAGGGGCAGGCTGTGTGTGTGTGGAGCGGGAGAGGGAGGGGCAAGCTGTGTGTGTGTGTGTGTGTGGATGGGGAGAGGGAGGGGCAGGCTGTGTGTGTGTGTGTGTGTGTGTGTGGAGAGGGAGGGGCAGGCTGTGTGTGTGTGGAGGGGGAGAGGATGGGGCAGGCGGTGTGTGTGTGTGTAGGGGGGAGAGGGAGGGGCAGGCTGTGTGTGCGTGTGTGTGTGGAGGTGGAGAGGGAGGGGCAGGCTGTGTGTATGTGTGTGTGTGTGTGTGGAGGTGGAGAGGGAGGGGCAGGCTGTGTGTGTGTGTGTGTGGAGGTGGAGAGGGAGGGGCAGGCTGTGTGTGTGTGGAGGTGGAGAAGGAGGGGCAGGCTGTTTGTGTGTGTGTGTAGGTGGAGAGGGAGGGGCAGACTGTGTGTGTGTGTGTGTGTGTGTGTGTGTGTGTGTGTGTGTGGAGGTGGAGAGGGAGGGGCAGGCTGTGTGTGTGTGTGTGGAGGTGGAGAGGGAGGGGCAGGCTGTGTGTGTGGAGGTGGAGAGGGAGGGGCAGGCTGTGTGTGTGTGGAGGTGGAGAAGGAGGGGCAGGCTGTGTGTGTGTGTGTGCATGTGTGTGGAGGTGGAGAGGGAGGGGCAGGCTGTGTGTGTGTGTGTGAGGGGTGAGAGGCAAGAACACCTAGAGGGAAGAATTCCAGCTTCAAGGTTAACAACATAAAACTAGGTGTGCGTGTGTGTGTTGAAGAAAAAGACCCACACAGAAGCCATCAGCCAGTGTTATTGGCTCAAAACAAGTGGGCATAGCCACACCGGTGGCAGATATGAGGGTAAATATCCTTCACATGCTTGTACACACTCTTGCACATATTGGATCTTTTCACACAAGAACACTCACAGACAGACATAGAATACAATGCATATCAAGTCATTAAAACACATGCACACACACACACACACACACACACACACACACACACCACACACACACACAGGTGCACCATTAAACAATCCAATCATTCCTCGCATTTTTTCCATGTCAGCTTCCGGCATTTCGACAAGCAGCTCACAAGGGGAGGGGACGAGCCGCTCCCCTCCTTCCTCGCCGGGCACCCAGGCCGTGATGTCTAGTCCTTTCACCGTGCTCTCCACCAAACAGGAGCCGGGCTTCACCCACGTCCACTCGCAAGGTCATCAGGTCAGTGCCGCCGCCCAACCACTGTGGCCACGCTGCTTGCTCACTCAGCATTCAGTGCATGCAGGGTTGGGGGTGTTTTTTTTGGTTAGCTTTTTAACACTGTCAGCACAGACCCTGGTTCTGCTCTATGTGCCCAGTTAACACTGTCAACACAGACCCTGGTTCTGCTCTATGTGCCCAGTTAACACTGTCAACACAGACCCTCATTCTGCTCTATGTGCCCAGTTAACACTGTCAGCACAGACCCTGGTTCTGCTCTATGTGCCCAGTTAACACTGTCAACACAGACCCTGGTTCTGCTCTATGTGCCCTGTTAACACTGTCAACACAGACCCTGGTTCTGCTCTGTGTGCCCTGTTAACACTATCAATACAGACCCTGGTTCTGCTCTATGTGCCCTGTTAACACTGTCAACACAGACCCTGGTTCTGCTCTATGTGCCCTGTTAACACTGTCAACACAGACCCTGGTTCTGCTCTATGTGCCCTGTTAACACTATCAGCACAGACCCTGGTTCTGCTGTATGTGCCCTGTTAACACTATCAACACAGACACTGGTTCTGCTCTATGTGCCCAGTTAACACTATCAACATGGACCCTCATTCTGCTCTATGTGCCCAGTTAACACTATCAACACAGACCCTGGCTCTGCTATATGTGCCCAGTTAACACTGCAGTCACAGCACTGAAATTCCCTCAGGACACCTGATTTTGACCATTTTTTATTCATTTTCCTTAAAAGACTTAATCCGACAGTGACTTTATTTTTCTACGGTGAAATGGAGCTATCTTTCATATTCTTGGTGAGAAATGTTTTAAAAGTCAAAATAATTATTTTGTTGTTGTTTGATTGAGTTGACAATGACATACTTTGAACAAGGAGCACTGATTCAGTGCTTGAAGATGCCAAAGACTCGATGCACTGATAGGGAAAAGCACCCTGGAACACAAACTAGCCACATATGGGGACATTGTGTATGCCACATGTAGAGACGCCTATGGAGCAAAACTACCCAAAGAGAAAACACCTCCAAAAAAATCCAGACGCCAAGAAAAGATGGACAAGATCAGGGTCCAAAAGAAAAACCTCAAGATGCAAATGAAGACCGCATTGCCAGCTGAAAAACAAGGCTTGGAAAAACTGTGGAAAGACCTGAAAGAAAAACACAGCGCCCTCAGCAAAGCGGAATCTGCGAGGAAGAGGAAGAGCAAAAAGAAGAAGACACAAGAGCGCTTCTTCAGAGACCCCTTCCAGTTTGCCAGAACACTGTTTGAGCAGCCAAAATCTGGGACCCTAAGTGTGGACAAAGGAGTTCTTGAACAGCATCTGAGGAAAACATACTCTGACCCACAGAGCAAAGCACCACTCGACATTCAAGGTCTGGTGTGGCCAACAAACCCTGAGGAACAGTTCAATGGCAAGCCTCCAACGTTGGCGGAAATCAAGAAGGTGGTCGACAAAGCCAGAGCCAAATCATCACCAGGGCCAAACGGAATACCTTACCAGCTTTACAAGAAATGTCCCAAGGTGCTGGAGTGGCTCCACAGGCTGCTGCGATCGGCTTGGAGAAACCAGAAGATCAGCGGCCAGTGGATGACGGCAGATGGTGTGTACATCCCAAAGAGCAAAACTCAAGTGACATCAGCCAGTTCAGGCCAATATCACTACTGAACGTCGAAGGGAAAATCTTCTTCTCTGTCATGGCAGCAAGGTTGACCAAGTACCTGATGGAAAACAAGTACTTGGATGTGTCAGTCCAGAAAGGTGGCATCCCAGGCGTGGCTGGCTGTGTAGAACACGCCACAATGATCTGGGACGCAATCCAAAAAGCAAAAACAGAAAAGAGAGACCTGGACGTAGTGTGGCTTGATCTGGCAAACGCATATGGATCTGTGCCCCATGAGATGATACAGTTGGCTCTTGAGATGTACCATGTGCCAAAGAACATCCGCGACATGCTCAAGAAGTACTTCAATGGCTTCTCAATGCGGTTCTCTACCAAGGAGTACACAACAGACTGGATCAACTTGGAAGTGGGTATTGCAATGGGCTGTGCAATTTCCCCAATACTGTTCGTGCTGGCAATGGAACTCATCTTGAAAGCAGCAACAAACAACGCGAGACAAACAGACCTTGGCGATGGATACAAGATGCCTCCTCTCAAGGCCTTCATGGATGACACTACAGTGATTTCATCCAGAGAAGACGAGACACGTCATGTGCTGGAGAGGCTGGACGACATAGTTGCCTCATCCAGAATGAAGTTCAAGCCAAAGAAATCACGGAGTCTCTCACTGAGGAAAGGAAAAGTGGCCGGATCTGTGGTCTTCAGTGTTGCCAACCAGGCCATTCCAACAGTCACAGAAGAACCAGTCAAGAGCCTTGGAAGATGGTATGATGATACGCTGAAAGACACACAAAGAGCAAAAGAAACCAAGCAGATGGCGGAGGAAGGCTTGGAGACCATTGACCAGTGTGGGCTCCCTGGCAAATACAAGGTCTGGTGTCTGCAGTTCATGCTGATACCAAAGCTCCTATGGCCTCTGATGATATACGACATCTGCACCAGCATAGTGGAGGCAATGGAAGCCAAAATCAACAAGTTCACAAGGAAATGGCTTGGTGTCCACCCTGTCTGACTGACATAGCGCTGTACTGTCGCCAAGCAAAGCTGAAACTACCACTGAAATCCATCCTGGAGGAATACAAAGCAGGGAAGATCAGACTTCAAAGCATGCTGGAGGACTCAGGAGACAAGGTGGTAGAAGCAATCAAGCCCCAGCTGAAGACAGGCAGAAAATGGAAAGTTCAAGAGGCGATGGATTCTGCAAAAGAAAGTCTCAAGATCAGAGAAATAACAGGACACACACAGACCAACAGACAAGGACTGGGGGTGACCAAAACTGAATGGTGGTCAAAGGCCAAAGGAAAAGCCAAAAGAGACATGATGATTCAGGAGATGAGAAAAGAAGAAGACCAAAAAAGACTTCAAAAAGCAGTCCAGCAGAGCCAGCAAGGGCAATGGACAACGTGGGAGAATGCACTCCAAAGAAGTCTCACTTGGAATGACATTTGGCACATGGCCCCTCTCAGGATCAGCTTCATTCTCAGATCTGCATATGACCTTCTGCCCTCAAATGCAAACCTGGTGAAGTGGGGGAAAACAGACGATCCTGCATGCCCCCTCTGCCATGAAAAACAAACAGTGGAGCATGTCCTAAGCTCATGTAAAGTAGCCCTGGCTCAAGGAAGGTACACATGGAGGCACAACCAAGTGCTCAAAGAGATTGTACAAGTAGTCTGGGCTAGTACCAACACCACAAAAGGGAAAATCAGGACTCCAAAAGCACCCACAACATTCTTCACGGCAGGAGGCAGCAAATCATGGCCAAGAACAACAGTGCCACTCGAAACATGCAGGCAGAGTCTGCTGGACGGGGCAGATGACTGGGAGTGCACTGCAGACCTCCCAGAATGGAAGAGTCACCCAGAGATCATCAGCAAGAGTGGCATGAGACCAGACATAGTAGTCCACTCTAAGTCAACCAAGCAGCTGATCATGATCGAGCTCACGGTGCCATATGAGAACAGAATGGAGGCAGCTCAAATCTACAAGACTGAAAAGTATGCTGATCTGGCAAACAGCCTGAGGAGAGAAGGCTATCAGGCCAAAGTCCTCACTGCAGAAATTGGAGCTAGGGGATTTGTAGGAACGTCTGCATACAGCCTCATGAAACAGCTCTCAGTTGCAGGGAAGGAAAAAACCAGAGCCCTGAAAGCAATGGCAGAAGCGGCAGAGAGGTGTTCAAGCTGGATCTGGTCAAGGAGGAACAAAAGTGAACTTCATAAGGCTTAATTTCCCTACAAATATCAGGTGTCCCTGTGGCTCAGTGGTTAAAGCGCGAGTCATTAAGTGGAAAATGAGCATGTCCAGAGGGTCATGGGTTCGAATCCCAGCCATGGCTCGTCCCAAGATGGGAAAAAAAAAGGGGCAGCAGAGGGACATCCGGAGTCATGAACCGGGTGTGGCCCAACCCCCCTAGAGTGTCAGGAGATAAGGGCCGAAACACTTGCTTGAAGGGGGCTTCTCTTCTGAGGACTCTCTGCTGCCACGCTCTCCACGAGTTTCTTTCTACATATTCTTGGTGAGAAATGTTTTAAAAGTCAAAATAATTATTTTGTTGTTGTTTGATTGAGTTGACAATGACATACTTTGAACAAGGAGCACTGATTCAGTGCTTGAAGATGCCAACGGGTTGGTTGCTTTCTCTTCAAATTAAGCAATGAAATCGACTGGTAGTAGCTTGGTTACTAGTGTGATATGACGTAAGAAGGACGTTATCAGTACGCAGACACCACTGGTTAAAAATTCTCCGGGAAATCCGGTCATGTTCATTTTTAGAAGACTGTCGCTATCATTCTCGTGAGGTGTCCTGAGTGACAGATAGTTTGCCGCGAGTATTCTCACCCCACATCGCCGAGTGGCAAGTCTGGCGCCACAATCATTCTCACGGCGTGTTGCGAAAAAGTTAAAGGAAAATTCCCAGCAACCAAAACTAACAATGACGTCGCGAGAAAAAAAAAAAAAAGTAGCGACAACATACAACCAAAGAAAAGAAAAGGGAAAAAGCTTAAATGTATGATTTTCTTTTTTTTTTAAAGGACGCATGCAGACACACACGCTTGTGACCAAAGTTGGCGAACAGTGTATACAGGTATGATTTTATCGATATGAGATAATAACAAAAAAAAAAAAAAAACCTGAAGCAGACTGCAGTGTTAAGTTCACAAGCCAAAATGAAACTGTACGCTCGAAACAGAGAGTGTGAGCCATAGTCACTGTATTCCTGTGTCATGCAGGTGTTAGCCTATCCAAGTGTGAGCCATGGTCGCTGTATGCCTGTGTCATGCAGGTGTTAGCCTATCCAAGTGTGAGCCGTGGTTGCTGTATGCCTGTGTCATGCAGGTGTTAGCCTATCCAAGTGTGAGCCGTGGTCGCTGTATGCCTGTGTCATGCAGGTGTTAGCCTATCCAAGTGTGAGCCGTGGTCGCTGTATGCCTGTGTCATGCAGGTGTTAGCCTATCCAAGTGTGAGCCGTGGTCGCTGTATGCCTGTGTCATGCAGGTGTTAGCCTATCCAAGTGTGAGCCGTGGTCGCTGTATTCCTGTGTCATGCAGGTGTTAGCCTATCCAAGTGTGAGCTGTGGTCGCTGTATTCCTGTGTCATGCAGGTGTTAGCCTATCCAAGTGTGAGCCGTGGTCGCTGTATTCCTGTGTCATGCAGGTGTCAGCCTGTTTAAGTCTGAGCCATAGTTGCTGTATTCCTGTGTCATACAGGTGTTAGCCTATCCAAGTGTGAGCCATGGTCGCTGTATTCCTGTGTCATACAGGTGTTAGCCTATCCAAGTGTGAGCCACGGTCGCTGTATTCCTGTGTCATGCAGGTGTTAGCCTATCCCAGTCTGAGCCCCGGCGGCGGCATCAGCGGGGTCATCTCCCCAACAACGCTCAGCCTGATCACGTCACCGCGGACAACCCCACGCACCACTCCCATCCCCAAGTGGGCCACGCAGTTCATTCCCCTGGATGAGAACGTGGAGTACAGCACCCTGGCCAACATTGTGCCCACCGTCAGCGCTGACGAGTCTCTTCTGTCAGGTGAGTGGTGCGACAGGACTGTCGGCTTTCCCACCCAGCAGTGCTGGGGCTGTTGGACACGATTGAGTTTGTTCTCTCCTGCCTGCCTCTACAGACAGGTCATGCTGACAGAGAACTTTCAGATGACGCTCGCATGCATCGGCAAAACTTGCACACCACACTTGGTCAGATTCGGACTGATGTCAGATACAGTGGTTAGTGCAACCTCTGGACTCCTGATTTGAATGTTCGAATTTTTTTTTTCTTTTCTTTTCTTTTTTTTTTTCCATGTCCCATCTTCTGTGCCACCTCAGTGGGTCTGTACTCGCGCCGCTCATTCCAACCTGTCCACAGCCACAGCTCAGCCTGTTCTGCTGCAGCCCCGGCACCGGCAATCCACAGCGAGCAGCCAGTGTCAAGTTGTCAGGAGGCTACCCACCGGAGGAGACGCTGCACTGCTGCCGAGTCACTTCCGTGGTGTTCAGTGGCACCTGTTCTGATCCAACATTCGCAGGATATCTCCTACTAGGCCTCCTGCTGATGACGGTAATTGCTTAGTCATGGAGCTGGTGTGAGTGAGCTCTCCCTGCAGAGGGCGCCACCACATCTGTCCAACAGCAATCCCCATGAATTTGCAGGTATTGGTGACTCTGATGGAATCAAACCAAGGCCACAGACATGGAGAGGACATCGAAACTAAGGTCACCATGAGAGCAGGGCGTGAAGGGTCCCAGAATTTGAGACTTTATATTTATGCTGATCGATGAAAATGATGAAGATGATGCTACGGATTTCCATTCTGGTCTGACACTGCATGACAGGGCTGTACTCTACGCTTCTTACATAATATATCCTAGCATCAACCAGGCCTGAGAGATACAGGCACCTGCAGTGTTGGTCAGGCAGTTTGAGCAACACTCAGAAACGCATCCATTTAGGGATGAAACTCAACTGTGTGGTCCCAATCTTCCCATTTGAGTCCATAGCAAACTCAGCTCTGGACAGGAGCTGGTCAGAGCAGAAAAATCCCACAAACAAATGACTTGGGTGAGAATCGAACCCATTACCTACCTGTTGGGAGTCGGTGATGCTAAACGCTTTGCCAGCAGCTGGTTTTAGACTTTCAGTCTGTGGAGAGTTAAGGACATGCATTTGTGCATGTAGGTAGGCTGTGACTGCCCACTGGAGGATGATGCAACTCTGGCAGTACCTGGCATCTTCTTCCCTGACTCCACGCATGCTAGACCCGACACTGACTGACCTACTGTCAGGTGTCGACTGAGGTAGAAGGTCAAATTACACACAGACTTGACACTGACTGACCAACTGTCAGGTGTCGACTGAGGTAGAAGGTCAACTTACACACAGACTTGACACTGACTGACCAACTGTCAGGTGTCGACTGAGGTAGAAGGTCAAATTACACACAGACTTGACAATGACTGACCTACTGTCAGGTGTCGACTGAGGTAGAAGGTCAAATTACACACAGACTTGACAATGACAAAGGATGAAGGTCAGACACATATGAACCTGATAGTCGCCGATGAAGAAGGTAAAAAATTCATGTGAAGGATCGGTCACTGTTGGCCATGTCCAGGGCGGTGTAGGGGGAGACCAAATTAGCCAGCATTCACAGGATAGTTGGAGAGGAGACGGCCTGCCATGAACTGTTCTGCACCATACAGTGTGATGGACATGGAGTGCTGCAGGGCTCTGCTAGGATCCCCATGCTGTGATGGACACAGTGCAGAACTGTGCTAGGATCCCCATGCTGTGATGGACACAGTACAGAGCTGTGCTAGGATCCCCATGCTGTGGTGAACACAGTGCAGAGCTGTGCTAGGATCCCCATGCTGTGATGGACACACAGAACTGTGCTAGGATCCCCATGCTGTGATGAACACAGTACAGAGCTGTGCTAGGATCCCCATGCTGTGATGGACACAGTACAGAGCTGTGCTAGGATCCCCATGCTGTGATGGACACAGTATAGAGCTGTGCTAGGATCCCCATGCTGAGATGGACACACAGAGCTGTGCTGGGATCCCCATGCTGTGATGGACACAGTGCAGAGCTGTGCTAGGATCCCCATGCTGTGATGAACACAGTACAGAGCTGTGCTGGGAACTCCATGCTGTGATGGACACAGTACAGAGCTGTGCTAGGATCCCCATGCTGTGATGGACACAGTATAGAGCTGTGCTAGGATCCCCATGCTGTGATGGACACACAGAGCTGTGCTGGGATCCCCATGCTGTGATGGACACAGTGCAGAGCTGTGCTAGGATCCCCATGCTGTGATGAACACAGTACAGAGCTGTGCTGGGAACTCCATGCTGTGATGGACACAGTGCAGAGCTGTGCTAGGATCCCCATGCTGTGATGAACACACAGAGCTGTGCTAGGATCCCCATGCTGTGATGGACACAGTACAGAGCTGTGCTAGGATCCCCATGCTGTGGTGGACACAGTACAGAACTGTGCTAGGATCCCCATGCTGTGATGAACACACAGAGTTGTGCTAGGATCCCCATGCTGTGATGGACACAGTGCAGAACTGTGCTAGGATCCCCATGCTGTGATGGACACACATAGCTGTGCTAGGATCCCCATGCTGTGATGAACACAGAGTTGTGCTAGGATCCCCATGTTGTGATGGACACAGTACAGAGCTGTGTTAGGATCCCCATGCTGTGATGGACACAGTGCAGAGCTGTGCTAGGATCCCCATGCTGTGATGAACACACAGAGCTGTGCTAGGATCCCCATGCTGTGATGAACACACAGAGCTGTGCTAGGATCCCCATGCTGTGATGAACACACAGAGCTGTGCTAGGATCCCCATGCTGTGATGAACACAGTACAGAGCTGTGCTAGGATCCCCATGCTGTGATGGACACAGTACAGAACTGTGCTAGGATCCCCATGCTATGATGAACACACAGAGCTGTGCTAGGATCCCCATGCTGTGATGAACACACAGAGCTGTGCTAGGATCCCCATGCTGTGATGGACACAGTACAGAACTGTGCTAGGATCCCCATGCTGTGATGGACACACAGAGCTGTGCTAGGATCCCCATGCTGTGATGAACACACAGAGTTGTGCTAGGATCCCCATGCTGTGATGGACACAGTACAGAGCTGTGCTAGGATCCCCATGCTGTGGTGAACACAGTGCAGAGCTGTGCTAGGATCCCCATGCTGTGATGAACACAGTGCAGAGCTGTGCTAGGATCCCCATGCTGTGATGGACTCAGTGCAGAGCTGTGCTAGGATCCCCATGCTGTGATGGACACAGTACAGAACTGTGCTAGGATCCCCATGCTGTGATGGACACAGTGCAGAGCTGTGCTATAGGATCCCCATGCTGTGATGGACACAGTACAGAGCTGTGCTAGGATCCCCATGCTGTGATGGACACACAAGAGCTGTGCTAGGATCCCCATGCTGTGATGAACACAGTAGAGAACTGTGCTAGGATCCCCATGCTGTGATGAACACACAGAGCTGTGCTAGGATCCCCATGCTGTGATGGACACACAAGAGCTGTGCTAGGATCTCCATGCTGTGATGAACACAGTACAGAGCTATGCTAGGATCCCCATGCTGTGATGGACACACATAGCTGTGCTAGGATCCCCATGCTGTGATGAACACAGTACAGAGCTGTGCTAGGATCCCCGTGCTGTGATAGACACAGTACAGACCTGTACTAGGATCCCCATGCTGTGATGGACACACAGAGCTGTGCTAGGATCCCCATGCTGTGATGAACACAGTACAGAGCTGTACTAGGATCCCCATGCTGTGATGGACACACAGAGCTGTGCTAGGATCCCCATGCTGTGATGAACACAGTACAGAGCTGTACTAGGATCCTCATGCTGTGATGGACACACAGAGCTGTGCTAGGATCCCCATGCTGTGATAGACACAGTACAGAGCTGTGCTAGGATCCCCATGCTGTGATGGACACACAGAGCTGTGCTAGGATCCCCATGCTGTGATGAACACAGTACAGAGCTGTACTAGGATCCCCATGCTGTGATGGACACACAGAGCTGTGCTAGGATCCCCATGCTGTGATGAACACAGTACAGAGCTGTACTAGGATCCCCATGCTGTGATGGACACACAGAGCTGTACTAGGATCCCCATGCTGTGATGGACACACAGAGCTGTGCTAGGATCCCCATGCGGATATATTTTGAGGGTGATGATGATGTGAGGTGTTCCGATGTCCTAGAGAGTGGTGTGTGTCTGTAGATTGCATGAGGAGGGTGATGAAGTACAGTGATGAACAGTGAGGGTGATGATGATGATGTACAGTGATGAACAATGAGGATGATGATGATGATGATGATGTACAGTGATGAACGATGAGGGTGATGATGATGATGTGTACAGGGATGAACGATGAGGGTCTGATGATGAAAGCACAGTGATGAACGATGAGGGTGGTGGTGATGATGTGTACAGGGATGAACAATGAGGGTGATGGTGATGATGTGTACAGGGATGAACAATGAGGGTGATGGTGATGATGTGTACAGGGATGAACAATGAGGGTGATGGTGATGATGTGTACAGGGATGAACAATGAGGGTGATGGTGATGTGTACAGGGATGAATGATGAGGGTGATGATGATGAAGTACAGTGATGAACGGTGAGGATGATGATGATGATGGTGATGAAGTACAGTGATGAATGATGATGATGATGATGATGATGATGTACAGTGATGAACGATGATGATGATATGATGATGATGATGATGATGATGATGATGAAGCACAGTGATGAACAATGAGGATGATGATGATGATGATGATGGTAATGATGAAGTACAGTGATGAATGGTGATGGTCTTGTGATGATGAAGTACAGTGATGAATGGTGATGGTCTTGATGATGATGATGACAATGACGACAACAATGATGATGATGTTGATGATGATGATGATGATGATGATGATGATGATGATGATGAAGTACAGTGATGAACAGTGAGGGTCATGATGATGATGATGAGGATGATGACGATGACGACGATGATGATGATGACGATGATGATGATGACGATGATGATGATGATGATGTAGAGTGATGAACGGTGAGGGTCATGATGATGATGATGAGGAGGATGATGATGATGATGAGGATGATGATAATGATGATGATGATGATAATGATGATGATGTAGAGTGATGAACGGTGAGGGTCATGATGATGATGATGATGATGATGATGAAGCACAGTGATGAACGGTGATGATGATGATGATGGTGATGATAATGTAGAGGGATGAACGGTGATGATGATGATGATGGTGATGATAATGTACAGGGATGAATGATGATGATGATGATGATGACGGTGATGATGAACAGTGATGAAAGGTGAGGGTCATGATGATGATGATGATGATGGTGATGATGATGATGATGATGTACAGTGATGAACGGTGATGATGATGATGATGATGATGATGATGTACAGGGATGAATGATGATGATGATGATGGTGATGGTGATGATGTACAGTGATGAAAGGTGAGGGTCATGATGATGATGATGATGATGATGATGATGTACAGTGATGAACGGTGATGATGATGATGATGATGATGATGGTGTACAGTGATGAACGGTGGTGATGGTGATGATGATGATGGTGATGGTGATGATGTACAGTGATGAAAGGTGAGGGTCATGATGATGATGATGAGGATGATGACGATGATGATGATGATGATGATGATGTACAGTGATGAATGGTGAGGATCATGATGATGATGAGGAGGATGATGACGATGATGATGATGATGTACAGTGATGAACAGTGAGGGTCATGATGATGATGATGATGATGATGATGATGATGACGATGGCGATGACGATGATGATGATGTACAGTGATGAATGGTGAGGGTCATGATGATGATGATTCTGTGTCACCTGTCCTCAGAGCGTTACCTGTCGGCTGTGCAAGGTGGGGAAGGGATGGATGCCAACGGCAGTGGAGGACAGCCTGTGCACGCCAGCCACCCCGTCCCACTGTCCTCTCCACACCCCCACACCCCCCACCCTCCATCGGTGCCAGCTCCTCTGTCTCCGGCCGACAGCTCTCCGAAGGCCCCCTCTCAGTCCTAGAGCTGTCTGGCCGACAGCTCTCCGAAGGCCCCCTCTCAGTCCTAGAGCTGTCCGCAGACTGAACAGTGCACTTTGTGACCATTGGTACCTCGGCTATTTCAAGTTCTTCCACAAAACCGATCATCTGCCCCCTCCCCCCCCTCCCCACCCCAACAATTCCCCCTCCCCCTCCCTTTCCCTTTGTTGGAAGATGATCTAAACTTGGAGTATGAATTTTTGTGCATGGAGAGAGAAAAACAAAAGAAAAAAAAAAGAAAGACACCAAAAACGTCCAAGGAGACTGTAAAGCCCGCAGGATTTTTTAGACAGGAGTGGTGTGTGTGTGTGTGTGTGTGTGTGTGTGTGGTGAGGAGGTGTTCATGGATTTTTCACTCTGGGAGGGAGCAGACACACACACACACACACACACACACACACACACTCTCTCTCTCTCTCTCTCTCTCTCTGCTACTTGGGCTCGGCTCGGCTGTGATATGGAAAAACCTTTTCATCCTCGTTCTTGGGGGCGGCGGCCACCCGCCCGTTGTTGGGGCAAGAGGATCAGCAAAATGAAAACTACTGGGTATTGTTGCACTTTCTGATCCTCCTCCTGTTTTCTGTTTCTTCTTCTTCTTTTTTTTTTTTTTTTTTTCCAAAGCTTGCTGGTGTGATACAGTGATGTACGTAGCGTTGTCAGATGATGTACTGACCTTAGGCATTTAGCTGGTTTTTCAGAGTTTTTTCATTAACAGCTGTGATGTATGTATAACTGTGACTATTGGGCTTAACTTCATCGATGTTGTGTTTGATTGTATTGTTATTTATTTTTTTTTTTTCGGTGTCCCCGGTCAAACTGATGGTTTAATTTTTATCCCCCCCCCACCCCCACCCCCAGCATGTTTGGCATCACCACCACCACTACTACTACTATTACTACTACTGTTGTGGGAGGGTCAGTGTGACCTGCAGCGGAGAGAGAGAGAGAGCAGTGATCACCAGAACTGTTTCCTAGGTAATGGGCGTGAACACTTGGCATGTGTGGTTCTGTAGTCACATAGTCAGGTTAGAGTGTTGAAGGTGTGCATCTGCTAGCTGCACTCTGCATACAAATCATGTTCATCGGGCAACAACACCCCTGTAACATCGGTAAGCATAAAACTATGCAAACTGTTACTTTATATACATATATATATATATATATGTTGCACGTGTTATTTATTCATACAGAGTGTCTTTCATCATGTAGCGACAAGCTGTCGATAGTAGGTGCTGATGTTCGGGGTACTCGCAGGAGGAGAGCAAGCCCAGAGGGAGAGGGAGAGAGAGAGCAGCCAATCGGGGATGAGCTGGCCGGTCAGGTGTCGTCAGGTGTGTGAGCAGCAGCGCTGAAACGTCTGTGATGTCGGAACAAGGTGGACGCGCGTAGAAATCTCGTGAGTGGTGCTCACAAGAGGCAGAATCTGCGTCAGGCTGAGCTGCCGACATGGAGGTCCTCGCCCGCAGTGACTTCGCCCTGGAGTGTAGGCTGGCTGTTCCCCATGTCAGGGAAGGGGAGTGGGAGTGGGGAGGTGGGTGGGGGCGGAGGGAGGTCACAGTAGTTCTGATTCCAGCTTGCCCCCCCCCCCCCCCCCAGCCACTGCGTGATCTGTCACGATTTCTTCCTTTGAACCATGATGTACATGAGGTGGTTTAGACACTGGTGAGCTCATCTCATGACGTTTCACAGATGTGGACATGTATCTGACAGGAACCAGAACCAGGGAATCTATTCAGTGTTTGTTTGTTTTCCGTTGCTGTATTTCTTTGTATGTTGAAGAATACTTTGAATAACTGATGATAGGCAATAAGGAAATACTATTTCTTTTGCTTGGCAGCTTTTCTATTTGGAAAGCTAACCATATAAACATATATATATATATATATATATATATATATGTATAAGACATAGGCACTTGAAATTCATGACTCCATGAGGCTAGTGGTAAGAGAACTGTATAAGGCTTTGTTTGGAAAAAGTGCTTTGCTGTTCCTTCCCAGTCGTCGACCATTGGCAGATCACAGTTGCATTCTCATACCCCCCTCCCTTTCTTTACCTGCACACACACACACACACACACACACCTGCGCACACACACACACACACACACACACACACACACACACACACACACACACACACACACACACACACACACTTTGTATAGAGGAGAGGGGAGGGGGACGTTCATAGCTCTGTATCCCCCCCTATGTTGATTGTGAAAGGAATTTGAGGGTCACCCGACAGTCTGTTTTTGCCTGGTCCCCGACTCTGTTGAGTGGGGAAGGTGTTGACGAAGACAGCACAAGATAGAGCACAGTCTTCACGGAGACATGGGAAGAGTGTGGCAGAGGGGACATAACTTGCAGAGTGGGCCAAAGACAACCCCCCTAGGATAACGGTGCAGTCTGAATAGAAACATGGACAGGGTGTGCGTGTGTGGTGTGTGTGTGTGTGTGTGTGTGTGTGTGTGTGTGTGTGTGTGCGTGCGCCAGGTGAACATTTTTTCCTCGGAATAGCCTCTCCTTTCCATATTTGGCTGGTTTAGGATGTTCGCATGGATGTCCATCGGCGCTTGCTGCTGCTGTGGGGAGACTGGCTGTTGACATCGGGGGGTGGAGGGGGGGGGGATCTGTGAGGACAGTCTCTGTATGACGAATCGGGTTGGGGGTGGGGGGAGGGGAGGGGGGTAACATGACAATGAAAGAACAGGTTAAGGAGAAAATCGCATCAGATCAGAGCACCAGCTCAAGGAAAGACAGTCATAAAGGGGAAACTTCACTCCAGTTACCTAACCTGTTGTTGTACATGTCCACCCACACCTCCTGTCAAAACGATAGTTAGCTTCAGAAGCAGCAACAGAATTTTGTTGTTGTTTTTAACGGAACAGGAGCATCGAGTTGCTCGCTGTGTGGGCTGGAACAAAAGGCTAGACCACCACGCCGTGTGGCTGTGATGTGGTGGTTGACGCTTTTAGGGGGAAATGCTGCTGAATGAAGGTGGGGGGGGGGGGGGGGGGTGTATGACTGCTTCACAGCGAAGTGGTGAACGGCACTCATGTTTATTGTATGGTGGGTGAAGTCATGAACAGCACTGATGCGTGGTAAAGGTAGGGGTTATGGGGCGGGGCTGTCTGCTGTCTGAACAGCACTGATGTGTGGTAAAGGTAGGGGTTATGGGGCGGGGCTGTCTGCTGTCTGAACAGCACTGATGTGTGGTAAAGGTAGGGGTTATGGGGCGGGGCTGTCTGCTGTCTGAACAGCACTGATGTGTGGTAAAGGTAGGGGTTATGGTGCGGGGCTGTCTGCTGTCTGAACAGCACTGATGTGTGGTAAAGGTAGGGGTTATGGGGCGGGGCTGTCTGAACAGCACTGATGTGTGGTAAAGGTAGGGGTTATGGGGCGGGGCTGTCTGCTGTCTGAACAGCGCTGATGTGTGGTAAAGGTAGGGGTTATGGGGCAGGGCTGTCTGCTGTCTGAACAGCGCTGATGTGTGGTAAAGGTAGGGGTTATGGGGCGGGGCTGTCTGCTGTCTGAACAGCACTGATGTGTGGTAAAGGTAGGGGTTATGGGGCAGGGCTGTCTGCTGTCTGAACAGCGCTGATTTGTGGTAAAGGTAGGGGTTATGGGGCAGGGCTGTCTGCTGTCTGAACAGCACTGATGTGTGGTAAAGGTAGGGGTTATGGGGCAGGGCTGTCTGCTGAAATGCACTCATGCTTACATTTTTGTTGAGGATCCTTCAGAAGAAACCCCCTTATCTTCTTTGACCTTTCTGGTTCGTTTACCTATTTATTAATTGACTGAAGTCATTTTGTTATTGTTGTTGCTTTCTTGTTCCTTAAGAAAAAAAGAAAGAAGGAAACCTGGTCAATTTCACGTTGATGGCAGAGTTTGCAGTAAGACTGATACACGTTGATTCTGGTGCGCATGCCTTTGAACATTTTGTGGTGTGTTCTATTTTATACAAAGAGGATGTGAATGCACATGTGTGTAGGCTGTACTGTTCTTAGCCTGCTTTTAAGCTTACCACCAAAACTGGGTCATGGCTATTGTTTGGGTGGTATTGTTTTTAAACAAAAAAAGATCTTTGGGATGATTTTGTCGTTGTTTTTGTAGTATCAGCTTGTTTTTCATGGCATCAGTTTTTTTTCCTGGTGATAATGAATCATAGAAAAAGAAATTGCAAATTTTGTTTTTTTCTTATATGTTAATCACAAGAAAGATTTTGCCTGAACTTGGGCTTGGAGTTGTTTTTCGATGAACTTTAGAGCTGCTGTTGTTTCGTGTTGGTTAGAAACTTTATAGGTTCTCTTAGTTCTTCAGTGCTACCTATGCAAAGCTCTTCAACTGTGTGTGTGTGTGTGTGTGTGTGTGTGTGTGTGTGTGTATTTTAATTGATCTCTTTCACTTATTTTAAAACTTTGAGTCTAGAAATGTGTGTATGTGTGCATGCTTGCGTGTGTGTGTGCGTGTGTGTGTGTGCGTGTGTGGTGTGTGTGTGTGTGTGTGTGTGTGTGTGTGTATGCGCAAGTGTGCATGATAGAGAGGGATGCTTTCTTGAATACATATATCATGTCCCCTTGGCTGTCTTCAGTATGCAGCTCTCTTTGTTTTTATCAATGTGTAATTTGAAAAGAACAGTTGAAGAGATGTACGTTGAAAAGAACAGTTGAAGAGATGTACGTTGAAAAGAACTAGTTGAAGAGGATGCGTTTCAGTCCAGTCTGTGGTTGATAAATATGTGATTGTGGGAGTGAAGTTGTGATGATTTTTCTCCCTCTATTTATGGTAAGACTTGCTGTGATTTTTCGTGGAAAATATTTCTCGGACATTTTTAGAGATGAAAAAAAAGTTCTAATTGTTTGTGGAAAGCATTTTTTTTTTTTTTTTAACTATTTCAGATTGTTTTGTGGAAAGCATTTTTTTTTTTTAATGGTGTATGGAAAGAATTTAAAGGATCATTGTGTTTGAACTTGGAAGGAGTGCCAGTATTGGTGAAAAGAATGTTTCTGTCTGTTCTGTTTGAACTTGGAAGGAGTGCCAGTATTGGTGAAAAGAATGTTTCTGTCTGTTCTGTGTTCATGCACAGAAATTCATGGAATGCTAATGGAAAGACTTCCGCAGCATGTTCATGTAGAAAATTTCTTTGTATGCATGTTTTTTTTGTTTTTTTTTTCTGCAGAAAATGATTCATGGACAAAATTTTTTGAATGTTCACGCTGTGAATTTGTCAGAATTTACATCCTGGTGTTAAAGGAATTACCTCGTCCAATAATTCATGGAAACAATTTCACTGATTTTTATTTATTTTTTTTAAAAATAGAATTTCTCTTAGTATCTATAGAAATCCTCGATCTTCATAGACAGACCATCACTGAAAGTTCATTCAGTGAATTACTCTGACTGTTGAAGCAGAGGATTGTTTGGATCGTTTCAGGTATGTTTTGTCTTCTTTTCCCTTTTTACCTTGATTGTCGGAAAGATACTGGTGAATTCAGAGTTTTGCCATGCCTGGCTGATCCTTTGAAACATACTGGTGATATGTGTGTTCAACCGTTTCTGGTGGATTGAGGCACACTGGTGACATCTGTATTAAGTGGATCCCTTGATACGTGCTGGTGTCTGTGTTGAGCTGTACCTGGTGATTCAGACATTCTGATGTGTGTGTGTTGAGAGGAATCTGGCTGATCTTTTGAAACATGCTGGATATATCTGTGGTCGGCACATACTAGGTTGATGGAAGTAGACCGGCGTATCTGTGTTCAGCCCATGCCAAGTCGTTGACAGTGGTGAATCCATGGAGGAAGCATGTCAACAGTTCTTGTGGACGGATGTCAGAGTGCTGACAGTGTTTGTGATGTCCGTGTTGCGTGTCTGACAAATGGTCTGTGGACCTGGTTGTTATGGGTTAGACCAGTTTTCTCTCTCTGCCAGAGGATGTGTGTACTTCAGTGAAACCCTTTGTCCTTTCCTTCAGTGTGTACTGATCTGAGCAAATCCACAGACTGCTTGCTTTCTTTTGTTTCTTTGATTCGAGAGACAGACAGAGACAGACAGACAGACAGAGAGTAAGTGTATCTATGTGTGCGTGTGTGTGTGTGTATATGTGTGTGTGTATATGTGGGTGTGTGTAAGGGAACACTCAACTTCCCAGTCTTAGGTGTGTGTTAACTTTCTTTCCTCTTCAACTTGTTACACATGACACGCAGCCTTAAGACCCCATGGGGAGTGCTGACAAAAGTGGATTGGAAGGAACATCTCTCCCTCCCCCCCCCCCCCCCCCCCCCCCCCCCCCTGTCTATGAAGAAGGCTGGTGAGGGTGGGGAAAGGGACCGACTGTTGTTACATGCTATTCAGGTGAGGCCTTGGTGTAGACCACGTCTGGTGATGGGAAGCCTCCAAGCCATCTGTGATCCGTTTGATTCTTCCCTGGTAGAGGACAACTTGCTTGTGAGCAGTGTGGGGGGGGGCCCCTGTATGATGTGCTTGTCCCTGTTGAAATCTAGTCACCTTGTTTCTACCACTTCTCCTGCCGGGGGCAGTGTCCGTGTTGTACAGTGGTCTGGTTTGACTGGGGCACAGGTGTCAACGTCCGTCTTGATTTATCGTTGGTGAGCACGTCTTCCGAACAAAAATTCACATTGAAAGAAGAAAAGAAGAATCGGGGACAGCTGATGGAATTTTGAATTTGAATGTATTGTGAGTTTGGGGATGGGCGCATGAAGTTTGTACAAAGTGATGGTGATACCTAGGTCTGTTCTTTGTTGTTTTCCGATGGTCAATTGCGTTAGTCCATTCATTGAGGAGGTCTGAACAAAGGTTGGCTGGTTGATAACATCAGAGTCTTCACTAGATCAGTTGTTTACTTGCCAGTGTGATATGTGGTCACTGATATGAATGAAATATTTTTCATGTTTGAATTTGATCTTTTCTTATAATGCTGCCTTCCTTGAAATGGTAATGATTTGGTTCAGAATGTTCAGAAAAAAAGAAGATTGTAGTTTATCAGCTGAAAACATCACGCAAAGTCGAAGAAGGGGGAGAAAGGGTAGACGGTTGTGGGGCATCACAGTAGGATCCGTGCGCACACACATGTACACAAGTGCACACACACACACCACACACACACACTCGTAAATACTGGCATAAGGCTGACACACACATATTTGCGCCTATGACTGTTGTGGGTAGCACTCAGTCAACACCAAAATTCAGGAACAAAGCGTCAGCGCTGTTCTCTGTTCTGCACTGTTCTTTTGGATGCAAGATGTTGGCTTGCTTTGCACAGGAAGTTCCAGCCTTAATTCGTCTTCTGTCCACCCGTGACCGTTTCTCTGTCATGGGTCTGGTTGCCATGACTGTGACAAAGTGATTGTTTCTCAGTGGATGGGTTGAATTTGTCAGAGGGGGGGAGCAAGTGCACACTACCTCTCAGTGTGCAAATGGTAGTGACACAAAGGAAGGAGGAAAATGGGAGATGGCTTTTTTTTTTTCACCGTTCTGCCACTCTTCAGTCTCCTGAATGATTTTTTTTTTCCTCCCCCCCCCCCTCCCCCTCCCCCCCAACCATCAATTGATTCTACTTTGAATTGCTCCATCTCATTCGCTAGCGTAACAAATGTTGTGTTGATGCACTTGATTCTAAGCCAAAAACTGAAGCCTTTTTGTTTTTTCTTTGAGAGGTTCAGGGAAGTTGGAGGTGGGGGGGGGGGGGGGGTTAAAGATTTGTTGTTCCGTTTGAATTGTGTCTGGCTTTGTTGTTTCAAACTATGCACGGTTCCAGAGTAGGCCTTTACTGTGTTGACGTTGACCGTCTGGGTTTGGAAGGCGGCCTCTCTCTCTCTCTCTCTGCCTGCATCTTGTAGCCTTGTTACTGTCGTCTCTTACCAACCAGTATGCAATCATCATTATTGACCCTTGTTGTTTGTTGACCTGCTGAGGCTGAGGGGGGGTGAGGGGTGGGGGTGGGGGGACAAGGCCAGGGGGTAGGGGTGGGGGGACAAGGCCAGGGAACCTGCTGTGTGTGTGTGTGTGTGGGTGGGGGGGGGGGGAGGGGGGCGTTTGCCGTGATGATGATGATGATGGTGACACTTGTGATTATCGATGATGTTTCTCTTTAATGGCATTTGTGAGGGTGGCTCCAAACAGTATTATTGTCCCAGTGCGTGGGTGAAAGGCATGGGTGGATTGTGGAGTGGTGTCGTTGTGTACATAGTCACCTTGTTTGTTTAGCATGCCGTGTGCTCTTTCTCTTGGTGTCGCTATTTATTGAAAAAGTGAAATCTGGTTTTTTAAAAAAAAAAACACTTGATTTCTGCAAGTCTTCCATTACATTGTTTTTTTTTTTTTTTAACACTTCAAAAAACTTCTCATATCTTGATGTTATTTGTGCTTGTTGTTTACCATGTTGGAGATTTCTGGAGTTTTAGCTTTTTTTTTAATTTTATTTTTTTCTTCAGAGTCATGACATCATTTCTTTCATCCTGAACAAAACGCCACCTCTGTGTTGAATAACATCATTCAGATTATACTGAGGGTATGTAAATAAGTTGACTTTGTGTTTCAAAGTGTAGTCTGTGTACTGTTTTCAGAACATGATCTGTGAAAAAAAAAATGGAGCTGACCGAACAACAAAAGCAAAGTGTGAGGGAACCTTTGAAATGTGCTTTAATACTGAGAACGTGTGAGGGGAGAGAAGAAAGGAGTGTTTTGCATGCTACTAGTAGCGATGAAAGTGATGTGTCATATGATGATCCCATAACAACAGTAATAATCCTGGTGGTTAATGCTTTTAGCTCAGAAATGCAAGTGGTATACTAAGACAGCATTGTGTTCAAGTCAGTGGAGATGACAGTGATTCATAATGACAAGAAGAAGAAGAAGAATTATCGTTATGTTTTGAGGATAGCTTTAGCAAGCATTAGAGGAGATCATTTTCAGTCTTCCTTCAGACTATATTCGCATTACTATAAGGTATGAGATCAAATCATTGTGACCCCCGTCCCTTTCCTCCCCCCACTCTCCTTTCACGCTGTTCATCCCCCCCCCCCCCCCCCCTGGCTAGGTGTTCACAGATACAGCAAGCAAATCTGCAGGCAGGTTCATGAGGTCACTGTTCGACCCTTTCCATGAGGTCACCATTTGACCTTTTCCATGAGATCACCGTTTGACCTTTTCCATGAGGTCACTGAGCGTAAGGAAGGTTGCCATGTTCTGCTCCCTGTCTGTGAGATGTCCCAACATACATGGCAGTTAGTGTGAATGCAGAGCATGGCAGATAGTGTGAATGCTGAGCATGGCATTATTCAGTGTGAACATGAAGCGAAGAGTCGCCTTTGATAAAGAGTTTGTGTTTCTCGGCAACCTGTCTGGTGATTCGGTGATGACCCTTTTTTTTTTTTAAACCCATGGAAAGGTGCAGTTCAGAAAGAAAAAAGAAAATCAAGATTGAAATCAGCAGAGAGTGAAAGGTAGTGGTTTATGGAGTTAAGGTAAACTTCTTGTCCAGCCTAGCGAGGTTCCTGGCAGGAAGAACAGCTTGTGGTCTGTCGGATGATATGACATGTTGAAGTGAACACAGAAGACGGCAAGTGAGGGGTCCTGTGTAGTGGTCCTCGCACCCTGGACTGTCTTGGTAGGTTCTCTGTAGTGGTCCTCACACCCTGGACTATCTTGGTAGGTTCTCTGTAGTGGTCCTCGCACCATGGACTATCTTGGTAGGTCTTCTGTAGTGGTCCTCACATCCTGGACTATCTTGGTAGGTTCTCTGTAGTGGTCCTCGCATCCTGGACTATCTTGGTAGGTTCTCTGTAGTGGTCCTCGCACCCTGGACTATCTTGGTAGGTTCTCTGTAGTGGTCCTCACACCCTGGACTATCTTGGTAGGTCCTCTGTAGTGGTCCTCACACCATGGACTATCTTGGTAGGTTCTCTGTAGTGGTCCTCACATCCTGGACTGTCTTGGTAGGTTCTCTGTCGTGGTCCTCACACCCTGGACTATCTTGGTAGGTTCTGTGTAGTGGTCCTCGCACCCTGGACTATCTTGGTAGGTCCTCTGTAGTTATCCTCACCCAGTCTTCAGAGCAGGAACAGGGGAGGGATTGGAGTCTGGCAGTGTGTCAGCCTTCAGGCTGTAGAGGGGGCACCTGTGTTGGACCTGGCTTGACCTGTGGGCCACTCTGCCTCCCCTGTACTGCTGTGGATCCCAGAACGGCCTGGGTGATGATGAAGACCGAGGACAGAGTGCCCCAGTGAGGACACTCCACATGTGTCTGTGGTCATCGTTGTGTGTGGGGGCACACTTCTACAGGGATGCCCTTCTCTTCCGAAAGTTGGTGATGGGATTCGACGTGTGTGCAAGATGTTATGCGTGCGTTCACACATGGAACCTTGGTTGATAGTCTCATTCGAAGGACTGTGTGGTCAGAACCAGTGTTGACTCTGAGGGAAAAATCCCCCTGTACCAAAATGGCCAGGTGCAGATTCGAACCCGCAACCTCAGGATCACCAAGATTAAGAGTCTGGCACTCTACCAACAGGAATGCTGTGTTCCGTGCTTGACTAGTATGTTCTTGATCAGAAGCAACTGTTGGAAGAAACGGAAGTGCTGGACGGCTGATGTGGACAGTGACGTGGTGAAAGCCAGGCAGATTTCAGACACTTGGTCCTCAATGCTTGTTGGTCAGCCTCCAGCCAAGAATCCACCAGCCCAGGAGTGTTTTGTTGGATGGGGGGATGAAAGTGGGGGGTAGGGGTAGGGGTGGGGCTGCAGCTGCTGTTGACATTGTCTTCCTTCTGCGTCCAGTGAAGGTCAGGTGTGATTGACAAAAACTTGAGGATTGAAAACAAAGGCATTCAGGCTGCAACAAAAGAGCTGGCAAAACAACTTGATGCACAGGACGTAGCTATCCCCTGAAAGAATGCAGACAGTAACTGTGGAACTTTATCTGTTTCAACCCCGGCATTCAGTCAGAAAAACAAAGCTTTGACACGCGTTGATGCTGACTAGTTATTGCAACTTTTTTTTTTCTTTTACTTACCTTGCCCAAATTTAGCAGTTTACATAGCCATCATTTTAGGACTAAATCTTTTGAGCTGAATTGAAATGGATTTCATGGAGAAGTGGCACTTAAAGGACTTAGAATGTCCAGTTGTGGGTGTAGGAAGTTTGGGGAGACTCTAAGGATTGTTTTTGTGTTGGGGCATCCGACACACCGTTTGTGAGTGTAGAAAGGTTGGGGAGACTGAAGGATTGTTTTGTGTTGGGGCATCCGACACACAGTTTGTGAGTGTAGAAAGGTTGGGGAGACTGAAGGATTGTTTTGTGTTGGGGCATCCGACACACCGTTTGTGAGTGTAGAAAGGTTGGGGAGACTGAAGGATTGTTTTGTGTTGGGGCATCCGACACACAGTTTGTGAGTGTAGAAAGGTTGGGGAGACTGAAGGATTGTTTTGTGTTGGGGCATCCGACACACAGTTTGTGAGTGTAGAAAGGTTGGGGAGACTGAAGGATTGTTTTGTGTTGGGGCATCCGACACACAGTTTGTGAGTGTAGAAAGGTTGGGGAGACTGAAGGATTGTTTTGTGTTGGGGCATCCGACACACAGTTTGTAGTGTAGAAAGGTTTGGGAACGAAGGATTGTTTTGTGTTTGGGGCAAACCGACACACAGTTTGTTCGTCTGTCATTGTCTCTTCATGGCTTGCCAGTTGTGTGGAACTGAATGTGATATCTCATGATGTCTGTCATTGTCTCTTCATGGCTTGCCAGTTGTGTGGAACTGAATGTGATATCTCATGATGTCTGTCATTGTCTCTTCATGGCTTGCCAGTTGTGTGGAACTGAATGTGATATCTCATGATGTCTGTCATTGTCTCTTCATGGCTTGCCAGTTGTGTGGAACTGAATGTGATATCTCATGATGTCTGTCATTGTCTCTTCATGGCTTGCCAGTTGTGTGGAACTGAATGTGATATCTCATGATGTCTGTCATTGTCTCTTCATGGCTTGCCAGTTGTGTGGAACTGAATGTGATATCTCATGATGTCTGTCATTGTCTCTTCATGGCTTGCCAGTTGTGTGGAACTGAATGTGATATCTCATGATGTCTGTCATTGTCTCTTCATGGCTTGCCAGTTGTGTGGAACTGAATGTGATATCTCATGATGTCTGTCATCGTCTCTTCATGGCTTGCCAGTTGTGTGGAACTGAATGTGATATCTCATGATGTCTGTCATCGTCTCTTCATGGCTTGCCAGTTGTGTGGAACTGAATGTGATATCTCATGATGTCTGTCATCGTCTCTTCATGGCTTGCCAGTTGTGTGGAACTGAATGTGATATCTCATGATGTCTGTCATCGTCTCTTCATGGCTTGCCAGTTGTGTGGAACTGAATGTGATATCTCATGATGTCTGTCATCGTCTCTTCATGGCTTGCCAGTTGTGTGGAACTGAATGTGATATCTCATGATGTCTGTCATCGTCTCTTCATGGCTTGCCAGTTGTGTGGAACTGAATGTGATATCTCATGATGTCTGTCATCGTCTCTTCATGGCTTGCCAGTTGTGTGGAACTGAATGTGATATCTCATGATGTCTGTCATCGTCTCTTCATGGCTTGCCAGTTGTGTGGAACTGAATGTGATATCTCATGATGTCTGTCATCGTCTCTTCATGGCTTGCCAGTTGTGTGGAACTGAATGTGATATCTCATGATGTCTGTCATTGTCTCTTCATTGCTTGCCAGTTGTGTGGAACTGAATGTGATATCTCATGATGTCTGTCATTGTCTCTTCATTGCTTGCCAGTTGTGTGGAACTGAATGTGATATCTCATGATGTCTGTCATTGTCTCTTCATTGCTTGCCAGTTGTGTGGAACTGAATGTGATATCTCATGATATCTGTCATTGTCTCTTCATTGCTTGCCAGTTGTGTGGAACTGAATGTGATATCTCATGATGTACTGTTCATTTACACTGACTTGTGTTTTGCGAGTACGAGGAAAGAGGTGTGTATATATTGATTTATTTATGGCCTGAAAATGGTTTGGAGGGTGACAGGAGGAAATCCCCATCCCCCTACTTTGGTATTTGAAAACTCTTCTCCCCTTTCTCCTCCCAGTGATGAGGCTGGAGGTAACGCGAGGTGAAGGTGAAGAAGCAAGACGTAGGGGTAAGAAGCGAGATGAAGATGACAAAACGTTGGATGTTGGAGTATGGTATGTCGTAGGTGGTATTGCCACTCAAGAGAACTGAACTTAGAATACGTTCTGGTGGTGTCATCTGTCGGATGGAGTCCACGCCAGCTGAAGAGTGACCTCTCACAGACTTCATTTTACCATTGCAGCTGTGTGGCGAGTCTGACCAGTAGGAACTTGTCCCTAAGTCTTCATGGTGACTGTTGGGGGCTGAAGACAACAGATAAAGTAGTGATGGTCACTGGAAGAACTAGAGCTGGTTGACTGGGCTGTCTGTACCCATGTAACCCTCTCAGAGTCATCATCGTAGAGCATCCGTTTTAACAGTATTGTCAGAATACGGCATGGGAAACATTAACACTGATCAGAATGCATGATGTATACTGCATCCTACATGGCTAAGCTTTCATTCTCTGTCCTGTCCCCAGTCAAGTGTGAAGACAACCAACAGAAAAGCATCCAAGTGTTTTGTACATTCTGCGTTACTTGGATATCAGGATATTATTATTCATCAGGTTTTTATGACATTCACTTTATTTTTCATTGAAATTAAAAGGAGTCACATGAACATCTTAAAACTTGTTTGAAAACAAAACAAGAATGTTTAAAGACGCAGGCTGGTTTGAGACGAGATTTGGGAAAGACCTGTACGGTGAAGTCACCGTGTGTTACCGACTGACCGCCAGTTTTTGGTGTGACCATGACCCGTAAACCTACCACTGTCTTCCGTCTTCTGTCGCAACACAGCAGATTTTCAGCCAATGATTGATTTCGATCCACTTTCGACATGCGACAACCAAGACAGTGGAGGTATTGGGGGGTATGATAGGAAAGGCAGTTTGCCGCCATCTACAGGGTCAGGTTGATCCTTCATGTCCAACTGCTTGGCATTAACAAAGAGGTCTTCTGGGAGAGGTGGAAGGTCAAGGTGCGTGGCCTTTGCCCCTCCAGGGGCTGAATGCCCAGTTGTAGGCGGAGTTCAAACTGTGCCTGGTGTAGTGCTGTCTAATAATGCCTGGTGTAGTGCTGTCTAATAACGCCAGGGAGGGAGCGTGTCGCGCTCTGCCTTGGTTCAGCGCTGACTTCTGTTTTGGGTGATGCATATATATATATATATATATACTTTTTTTTTTTTTGGTGTGCAGAAGAGAAAAGACCTGGCTGACTTGTTGATGAAGGGAAGTGAAGTGGGTATAGACAGGGCGTTGCAGAATAGGACATGGTAGTTGAGGGATACAGACGGGGAAATAGTGGGATATAGAAAAGGAAGTGGTGGTAGATAGAGAAGTTGTGGGAGATATGACAGGGAAGTGGTAAGGGATACAGATGGAGGAACTGCAGTGGGATGTAGGCAGGGAAGTTGTGCAGGATGTTGACGGGGAAGTTGGATACAGACAGGAAACTGGTATGGGACAGAGCCTTGGACGTTGTGTATGATAACGAGCGGGACCGGTTGGACATAGAGAAGAAACAGGATAAAGAAGAGGAAGGTGCAGAAGGTGGACAGAGAAGGAGGGGGTGGGGGGACATACACAGGGCTAGTAAGCTTGCAAGATCTGCAACCTGCTGCTGGTCGTGGAGAGCAAATTGTTTCTCATGTATCTTACATACTTCAACATCTTTTTTTTTTTTTTCCTCCTTAAAATAGAGAGTGATTTAAAAAAAAACAAACTTTAGAGAGTTTCATGTTTGGTTCATGACCTAAATACCCCCATCATATTTGCTTTTTTTTTTTTTTTTTTTTTTTTTTTGGGTCGAATTTTAGCCAATAAAAATGATCTGAAGAGCGCCCTTCTCCATTGTGGTGGTGTGTGGTGTGGCCACAGCAGTGGCAGTAGCGTGTGTGTCGTGTGGTGTGGTGTGGTGTGGTGTGGTGTGGTGTGGTGTGGTGTGGTGTCTTGTGTGTGTGTGCGTGTGTTGTGTTGTGTTGTATGTGTGTTGTATGTGTGTTGTGTGCGTGTTGTGTGCGTGTGTGTGTTGTGTGGCCACAGCAGTGGAAGTAACGTGTGTGTGTGTGTGTGTGGTGTGTGTGTGTGTATGTTTGCGCGCATGTGTGTGTGCGTGTGTGTGCGTGAGAGCTCGTGCGTGCATGCAGGCATATAATGTGTACGTGTGTGTGTGCATGAGTAGAAAGAAACTCGTGGAGAGCGTGGCAGCAGAGAGTCCTCAGAAGAGAAGCCCCCTTCAAGCAAGTGTTTCGGCCCTTATCTCCTGACACTCTAGGGGGGTTGGGCCACACCTGGTTCATGACTCCGGATGTCCCTCTGCTGCCCCTTTTTTTTTTTTCCCATCTTGGGACGAGCCATGGCTGGGATTCGAACCCATGACCCTCTGGACATGCTCATTTTCCACTTAATGACTCGCGCTTTAACCACTGAGCCACAGGGACACCTGATATTTGTAGGGAAATTAAGCCTTATGAAGTTCACTTTTGTTCCTCCTTGACCAGATCCAGCTTGAACACCTCTCTGCCGCTTCTGCCATTGCTTTCAGGGCTCTGGTTTTTTCCTTCCCTGCAACTGAGAGCTGTTTCATGAGGCTGTATGCAGACGTTCCTACAAACCCCTAGCTCCAATTTCTGCAGTGAGGACTTTGACCTGATAGCCTTCTCTCCTCAGGCTGTTTGCCAGATCAGCATACTTTTCAGTCTTGTAGATTTGAGCTGCCTCCATTCTGTTCTCATATGGCACCGTGAGCTCGATCATGATCAGCTGCTTGGTTGACTTAGAGTGGACTACTATGTCTGGTCTCATGCCACTCTTGCTGATGATCTCTGGGTGACTCTTCCATTCTGGGAGGTCTGCAGTGCACTCGCCAGTCATCTGCCCCGTCCAGCAGACTCTGCCTGCATGTTTCGAGTGGCACTGTTGTTCTTGGCCATGATTTGCTGCCTCCTGCCGTGAAGAATGTTGCGGGTGCTTTTGGAGTCCTGATTTTCCCTTTTGTGGTGTTGGTACTAGCCCAGACTACTTGTACAATTTCTTTGAGCACTTGGTTGTGCCTCCATGTGTACCTTCCTTGAGCCAGGGCTACTTTACATGAGCTTAGGACATGCTCCACTGTTTGTTTTTCATGGCAGAGGGGCATGCAGGATCGTCTGTTTTCCCCCACTTCACCAGGTTTGCATTTGAGGGCAGAAGGTCATATGCAGATCTGAGAATGAAGCTGATCCTGAGAGGGGCCATGTGCCAAATGTCATTCCAAGTGAGACTTCTTTGGAGTGCATTCTCCCACGTTGTCCATTGCCCTTGCTGGCTCTGCTGGACTGCTTTTTGGAGTCTTTTTTGGTCTTCTTCTTTTATCATCTCCTGAATCATCATGTCTCTTTTGGCTTTTCCTTTGGCCTTTGACCACCATTCAGTTTTGGTCACCCCCAGTCCTTGTCTGTTGGTCTGTGTGTGTCCTGTTATTTCTCTGATCTTGAGACTTTCTTTTGCAGAATCCATCGCCTCTTGAACTTTCCATTTTCTGCCTGTCTTCAGCTGGGGCTTGACTGCTTCTACCACCTTGTCTCCTGAGTCCTCCAGCATGCTTTGAAGTCTGATCTTCCCTGCTTTGTATTCCTCCAGGATGGATTTCAGGGGTAGTTTCAGCTTTGCTTGGCGACAGTACAGCGCTATGTCAGTCAGACAGGGTGGGACACCAAGCCATTTCCTTGTGAACTTGTTGATTTTGGCTTCCATTGCCTCCACTATGCTGGTGCAGATGTCGTATATCATCAGAGGCCATAGCAGCTTTGGTATCAGCATGAACTGCAGACACCAGACCTTGTATTTGCCAGGGAGCCCACACTGGTCAATGGTCTCCAAGCCTTCCTCCGCCATCTGCTTGGTTTCTTTTGCTCTTTGTGTGTCTTTCAGCGTATCATCATACCATCTTCCAAGGCTCTTGACTGGTTCTTCTGTGACTGTTGGAATGGCCTGGTTGGCAACACTGAAGACCACAGATCCGGCCACTTTTCCTTTCCTCAGTGAGAGACTCCGTGATTTCTTTGGCTTGAACTTCATTCTGGATGAGGCAACTATGTCGTCCAGCCTCTCCAGCACATGACGTGTCTCGTCTTCTCTGGATGAAATCACTGTAGTGTCATCCATGAAGGCCTTGAGAGGAGGCATCTTGTATCCATCGCCAAGGTCTGTTTGTCTCGCGTTGTTTGTTGCTGCTTTCAAGATGAGTTCCATTGCCAGCACGAACAGTATTGGGGAAATCGCACAGCCCATTGCAATACCCACTTCCAAGTTGATCCAGTCTGTTGTGTACTCCTTGGTAGAGAACCGCATTGAGAAGCCATTGAAGTACTTCTTGAGCATGTCGCGGATGTTCTTTGGCACATGGTACATCTCAAGAGCCAACTGTATCATCTCATGGGGCACAGATCCATATGCGTTTGCCAGATCAAGCCACACTACGTCCAGGTCTCTCTTTTCTGTTTTTGCTTTTTGGATTGCGTCCCAGATCATTGTGGCGTGTTCTACACAGCCAGCCACGCCTGGGATGCCACCTTTCTGGACTGACACATCCAAGTACTTGTTTTCCATCAGGTACTTGGTCAGCCTTGCTGCCATGACAGAGAAGAAGATTTTCCCTTCGACGTTCAGTAGTGATATTGGCCTGAACTGGCTGATGTCACTTGAGTTTTGCTCTTTGGGGATGTACACACCATCTGCCGTCATCCACTGGCCGCTGATCTTCTGGTTTCTCCAAGCCGATCGCAGCAGCCTGTGGAGCCACTCCAGCACCTTGGGACATTTCTTGTAAAGCTGGTAAGGTATTCCGTTTGGCCCTGGTGATGATTTGGCTCTGGCTTTGTCGACCACCTTCTTGATTTCCGCCAACGTTGGAGGCTTGCCATTGAACTGTTTTTCAGGGTTGGTTGGCCACACCAGACCTTGAATGTCGAGTGGTGCTTTGCTCTGTGGGTCAGAGTATGTTTTCCTCAGATGCTGCTCAAGAACTCCTTTGTCCACACTTAGGGTCCCAGATTTTGGCTGCTCAAACAGTGTTCTGGCAAACTGGAAGGGGTCTCTGAAGAAGCGCTCTTGTGTCTTCTTCTTTTTGCTCTTCCTCTTCCTCGCAGATTCCGCTTTGCTGAGGGCACTGTGTTTTTCTTTCAGGTCTTTCCACAGTTTTTCCAAGCCTTGTTTTTCAGCTGGCAGTGCGGTCTTCATTTGCATCTTGAGGTTTTTCTTTTGGACCCTGATCTTGTCCATCTTTTCTTGGCGTCTGGATTTCTTTGGAGGTGTTTTCTCTTTGGGTAGTTTTGCTCCATAGGCGTCTCTACATGTGGCATACACAATGTCCCCATATGTGGCTAGTTATGAGAGTATACTTCTACAAAATTCAATCATGTATTTGAGAAATGTGCAACCAAAGTTATCCAATTATTAGGAATAAAACAGACCGAAAAACCAAAACAGAAACAAAAAAATGTGTGAGTGTATATGAGTATACTTCTTCAAAGTTTAATCAGAGGAATGTGCAACCAAAGTCATCTGGTTATTAGGAATAAAAAAAAACAAACATTAAAAAAACAAAAAAACAACAAAAAAAAGGGGGGAGGGGGGTTAAAGAGAGAGCAAAATAACATGACCATCAGCATGTACATTCATGTCTTGTCTTTAATTTGAGAAATACATTTAATGTCACATAAATTACAGGTTTGCAACATGTTATTAAACAGCTCAAAGACCAGTTGACTTGAAAGTGTGTCTGCCAAGCATGACGCCATCATTTCACTTTCATTACAAACATGTGGTTTTCCTTGATCCTTCCCATCAGCTACTCTCCCTGTTATTGCTGTCTCTTCAGCTATGATCACTATAAAAATTGATTCGTATTTAAAAAACAAAGAGGGAAAAAAAAACCTTGACACAGCATAACTTGAGGGGTGCCAGGGGAGTAGTTCAATGCATAAAAATGAAGATCACTGATTACAAAAAAAAAGAAAAAAAAAGTAGACCTGAAACGTCATAGTCCTCATATTGATGAAAAATTCTGCATCATAATATACTGGTGAAAAATTCTGCACTGGAAGACCGATGGTGTAGAGGAGAGCAGAAAAATAAACGCACGTATGCATGTGTGCACACAGTGAACCACATCAAGAGTTCTGTCTAAAAGAAAGAAAGAAAGAAACAAACAAAATCCTGATCACAATAACACCTGTATGTGCATGCACACACACACACACAGAGTTGCAACAGTTCTTTCTAAAAGCAAGAAGCAAGATGATTTCTTAGACATTTCATTTCATGCAAAAAAAAAAAAAAAGACCAGCTAGACATTTCATTTCATGCAACAAAAAAAAAGACCAGCTTCTGCTTAGAATCATAAATATCGGGCAGCAGACAAAAGCAAATCATTTACAATTTTCCAAAACATGCCAGCTACCGTAAAAATCAGCTCAAGAACTTGTGGTAATAATATATATATATATATATTTCTAAAATGTTTGAAAAAATGTTAAACTATGTTGACCATCATCATTGTAGGATCATTCTGGTAGGAACGTGAAGAAAACAAAAACAGGAAAAATGTCCCATGTGTTAAAAAAGAAAAAAAAAATGGTCCCTCTCAAAGCATACTGACAATACCAATCAGCAGCTATAACCAAACAACCCCCCCCCCCCCCCTCCTCTTTCTCATTCCCAGCTTCTCTGTCCATCCCCCCTCCTCCCCCCCTTCCGATTCACTCTCCTTCCCTTCTCACCTCCCCAGCCCCTCACTCCTTCCCCCACACTCCTTTCTGCAAGCAGATATCTGGCACACACACACACACCTGTAAACTGCCCCTACATCTGCCATCACACACACACACACACACTGTCAACTGCCCCTACATCTGCCGCTCCTTTCTGCAAGCAGATATCTGGCACACACACACACCTGTAAACTGCCCCTACATCTGCCATCACACACACACACACCTGTCAACTGCCCCTACATCTGCCGCTCCTTTCTGCAAGCAGATATCTGGCACACACACACACACCTGTAAACTGCCCCTACATCTGCCATCACACACACACACACACCTGTCAACTGCCCCTACATCTGCCGCTCCTTTCTGCAAGCAGATATCTGGCACACACACACCTGTAAACTGCCCCTACATCTGCCATCACACACACACACACCTGTCAACTGCCCCTACATCTGCCGCTCCTTTCTGCAAGCAGATATCTGGCACACACACACCTGTAAACTGCCCCTACATTTGCCATCACACACACACACACACACACCTGTCAACTGCCCCTACATCTGCCGCTCCTTTCTGCAAGCAGGTATCTGGCACACACACACCTGTCAACTGCCCGTACATTTGCCATCAGAAACATCTGACAGACGTCTTCTTCACTTCTCTTACACAAACAAGCAAGCTTCACGTACTAGCATTGGTGAACACCTGTACAGGTTGACGAATGCATCATTATAAATGTGCATCATCACCACAAACGCTGCACATCATTAAAAAAATAATCACACAAGACCCAAGCTGATACAAAGCACACTCACAGCCACTGGAAAATGTAGAAGATAGCAGCCCGTGTGTGTGTGTGTGTGGGGGGGGGGTTGGGTTGGAGTGGGGGTAGAGGTGAGAAGAGAGAGCTGGTGGGGGTTACCAGGTCCGGGGGGGAGTTATCATTTATCTGATTATGGGCATACAGTTTGTCTCACGATGGGCGTATAGTTTATCTGATTTTGGGAGCAAGAATTACCAATTCTTCTTGTTATTCAAAATTCAGTGTTTACTTTTCCTTGCCTCATGCACAGTTTCCATTAAAACATTTTCCCCCTGAATCAAGATGGTTTTTTTCCACAATCGTGTGTTTTATGTGATGAGCTTCCATCCTAACTCTCTCTGGCTTGCCATACTTGCTGACATGGCAACCCCAGTTTCGCTGCAGTGACTGCCCAGCTTTTCCATGATGCACACTAAAATGAGACCTCTTCAATGCGTCTATCGCCCACAAAGTCAACCACTTGAAAATCCAGTGATGATTTAGTAACAAGTCTCTTTTCACAGTAACGTTCAAATGCTATTATTTTTTGATGAATGGGTCGCACAGAACATGGGGACTATAAGAAGATTGGAGCAAACACACATTGGTATGGCTGTTGTGTTTGTATCACTTGCCACTAAACCACTATAAAGAAAGACGTGGTCATTTCTACTACGCTCTTTGCCCAAGAGCAACAAATTTTCTGACACTGTGTGGCCATCATGTTTTCTTCATTAAATCTATGCTTCCTCAATGTTTTGTGTTTATTTTCTTCATTAAATCTAGGCATCCTCAATGTTTTGTGTTTATTTTCTTCATTAAATCTAGGCATCCTCAATGTTTTGTGTTTATTTTCTTCATTAAATCTAGGCATCCTCATCCTCAATGTTTTGTGTTTATTTTCTTCATTAAATCTAGGCATCCTCAATGTTTTGTGTTTATTTTCTTCATTAAATCTAGGCATCCTCAATGTTTTGTGTTTATTTTCTTCATTAAATCTAGGCATCCTCATCCTCAATGTTTTGTGTTTATTTTCTTCATTAAATCTAGGCATCCTCAATGTTTTGTGTTTATTTTCTTCATTAAATCTAGGCATCCTCAATGTTTTGTGTTTATTTTCTTCATTAAATCTAGGCATCCTCAATGTTTTGTGTTTATTTTCTTCATTAAATCTAGGCATCCTCAATGTTTTGTGTTTATTTTCTTCATTAAATCTAGGCATCCTCAATGTTTTGTGTTTATTTTCTTAATTAAATCTTGGCATCCTCAATGTTTTGTGTTTATTTTCTTCATTAAATCTAGGCATCCTCAATGTTTTGTGTTTATTTTCTTCATTAAATCTAGGCATCCTCAATGTTTTGTGTTTATTTTGTTACCAGAGTGAGTGACTACACTATTACCCCACTCCCGCCTTGTCCACAAATCGTAATTCATTTTTCAACACTGAACTACGATGGCATCTACATCGTATGCTGATACTCTCAGTTCATCTTGTGGTAGTGAGACAGGAAGTTAATCATCAGCTCCAAATAAGGAAGCGTCAAATGGTCTCACAAATGTTTGCAGTGTGACCCAACACGCCCTGTGACAGCAGCCAAACCAACACGCCCTGTGACAGCAGCCAAACCAACACGCCCTGTGACAGCAGCCAAACCAACACGCCCTGTGACAGCAGCCAAACCAACATGCCCTGTGACAGCAGCCAAACCAACACGCCCAATGATGTGTTCTGCACAGATTTCAACAGCAGGCAACACAACAAGCGATCCACACTCGTCTTCAGGTGGGGAGGGTTGGGGTGGGGGGGTGGGGGGCGGGGGAGGACTACCAGCCATTGTTCACATTTGTTTCTGACTGTTTTCCTATATCCCCCCACCCCTCCTCCTGCCACTCCATTACAACACCTGGACTCTGTGTGTGTGTGTGTGTGTGTGTGTGTGTGTGTGTGTGTATGTGTGTATGTATGTGTGTGTGTGTGTGTGTGTGTGTGTGTGTGTGTGTGTGTGTGTGTGTGTTTTCCCTTTCCAAAAAATGGTGCAAGGGCTAGTGGGTGGGTGGGTGGGTGGAAGAGGGGGACGGGCGGAGGGTACGATTGTCGTTCCAACTCAATTAGTGAATGACACTACGGACACACAGAGGAAAAAGCAGTCCATACTGAGAAATGTGCAAACTAATCTCTAGCCCTAAGGCTTCCACGACAACGCTTGTTTGCACCGACTCCGACTGTGACTTCCACGACAGTCTGAAGGATGCTACTTAGCTGCTTCTACCAGGTGTGATCTGAACGAACCCCCTCCCCAGTGAAGAGAAGACGTGTGCGTGGCCACTCCACCTGTCACCCGTTCGTGACAAAAGGCAAGCCCCCCCACCTCCCATCCCCCCTCCCTCTGACCAGCCTTCATCAGGAGCCAGCCAGCCAGGGGAAGACTAGTGATTCCTGCGGGAATGAAACGGAGAAGACATGGAATGGACACTGGGCTGTCTACCTGGGGGAAAGGAGGGAATGAGAGACTGGCTGTTACCGGAGGGACAGCAGAGGGAATGAGACACGTGGGCTGTTACCTGGGGGAAAGAGGGAATGAGAGACTGGGCTGTTACCTGGAGGGAAAGGAGGGGAATGAGAGACTGGGCTGTTACCTGGAGGGAAGAAGAGGTCAATGATGAACTGGGCTGTTACCTGGGGCAGAAGGAAGGGGAATGAGAGACTGGGCTGTTACCTGGGGGACAGAAGGGGAATGAGACACTGGGCTGTTACCTGGGGGAAAGGAGGGGAATGAGAGACTGGGCTGTTACCTGGGGGACAGAAGGGGAATGAGAGACTGGGCTGTTACCTGGGGGACAGAAGGGGAATGAGAGACTGGGCTGTTACCTGGGGGAAAGGAGGGGAATGAGACACTGGGCTGTTACCTGGGGGACAGAAGGGGAATGAGACACTGGGCTGTTACCTGGGGGACAGAAGGGGAATGAGACTGGGCTGTTACCTGGGGGAAGAGGGGAATGAGAGACTGGGCTGTTACCTGGGGACAGAAGGGGAATGAGACTGGGCTGTTACCTGGGGAGAAGGGGGAATGAGACCTGGGCTGTTACCTGGGGGACAGAAGGGGAATGAGACACTGGGCTGTTACCTGGGGGACAGAAGGGGAATGAGAGACTGGGCTGTTACCTGGGGGACAGAGAGGAATGAGAGACTGGGCTGTTACCTGGGGGAAAGGAGGGGAATGAGACACTGGGCTGTTACCTGGGGGACAGAAGGGGAATGAGACACTGGGCTGTTACCTGGGGGACAGAAGGGGAATGAGAGACTGGGCTGTTACCTGGGGGAAAGGAGGGGAATGAGAGACTGGGCTGTTACCTGGGGGACAGAAGGGGAATGGAGAGACTGGGCTGTTACCTGGGGGACAGAGGGGAATGAGAGACTGGGCTGTTACCTGGGGGAAGGAGGGGAATGAGAGACTGGGCTGTTACCTGGGGGACAGAAGGGGAATGGGAGACTGGGCTGTTACCTGGGGGAAAGGAGGGGAATGAGAGACTGGGCTGTTACCTGGGGGAAAGGAGGGGAATGAGAGACTGGGCTGTTACCTGGGGGAAAGGAGGGGAATGAGAGACTGGGCTGTTACCTGGAGGACAGAAGGGGAATGAGAGACTGGGCTGTTACCTGGGGGAAAGGAGGGGAATGGGAGACTGGGCTGTTACCTGGGGGACAGAAGGGGAATGAGACACTGGGCTGTTACCTGGGGGAAAGGAGGGGAATGAGAGACTGGGCTGTTACCTGGGGGACAGAAGGGGAATGAGAGACTGGGCTGTTACCTGGGGGAAAGGAGGGGAATGGGAGACTGGGCTGTTACCTGGGGGACAGAAGGGGAATGGGAGACTGGGCTGTTACCTGGGGGAAAGGAGGGGAATGGGAGACTGGGCTGTTACCTGGGGGAAAGGAGGGGAATGGGAGACTGGGCTGTTACCTGGGGGACAGAAGGGGAATGGGAGACTGGGCTGTTACCTGGGGGAAAGGAGGGGAATGGGAGACTGGGCTGTTACCTGGGGGAAAGGAGGGGAATGGGAGACTGGGCTGTTACCTGGGGGAAAGGAGGGGAATGGGAGACTGGGCTGTTACCTGGGGGACAGAAGGGGAATGGGAGACTGGGCTGTTACCTGGGGGAAAGGAGGGAATGGGAGACTGGGCTGTTACCTGGGGGACAGAAGGGGAATGGGAGACTGGGCTGTTACCTGGGGGAAAGGAGGGGAATGAGACACTGGGCTGTTACCTGGGGGACAGAAGGGGAATGAGAGACTGGGCTGTTACCTGGGGGACAGAAGGGGAATGGGAGACTGGGCTGTTACCTGGGGGAAAGGAGGGGAATGAGACACTGGGCTGTTACCTGGGGGACAGAAGGGGAATGAGAGACTGGGCTGTTACCTGGGGGAAAGGAGGGGAATGGGACACTGGGCTGTTACCTGGGGGACAGAAGGGGAATGGGAGACTGGGCTGTTACCTGGGGAAAGGAGGGGAATGGGAGACTGGGCTGTTACCTGGGGGACAGAAGGGGAATGGGAGACTGGGCTGTTACCTGGGGGACAGAAGGGAATGAGAGACTGGGCTGTTACCTGGGGGAAAGGAGGGGAATGGGAGACTGGGCTGTTACCTGGGGGACAGAAGGGGAATGGGAGACTGGGCTGTTACCTGGGGGAAAGGAGGGGAATGGGAGACTGGGCTATTCACAGTCGCTTTCTCCTCGTGTGTGTGTGTGTGTGTGTGTGTGTGGTGTGTGAGTGTGTGTGTGTGTGTGTGTGTGTGTGTGTGTGTGGTGTGTGAGTGTGTGGGGTGTGTGGTGTGTGTGTGTGTGTGTGTGTGTGTGAGTGTGTGCATGTATGCTTTTTATGTTTGTCAGAAAAGTTGTTATCACATTTTGCTGAAAACCATTTACAGAAAATTCATTACTAACATTACAGACCAAAGATCATAGCAGTTCACCATTCATATTTCAAACTACCTTCATCTGAACAACAGTACACTATGTTTGGTAAGTTGATTAAATTACGTTCATCACATACAATCTGTACTTCAATCTTGGGACTTTATAGAAGACATGTTCAAACATTTCCAAACACAACTAATCATAAAAAGGCTGTTAAAAAATAGCGTGCAAAGTTAGCATCAGTACATCAACAAATAACAGCAAATTGTTAAAAAACAAACAAACAACGCAAATAGTTTTTTTAAAAAAACAACAACAAAAAAAAACTTGAAGCATGCAGCATCATGTCTAGATTTCATGTTTAGCTTTAGAAAACATGTCATAAATTACTAATTCATGCATGCTGGCATGGACAATGCTCTGTCACACTTATCCTGTGTAAATGCTGGGGAAGAGAGAGAGAGAGAGAAAGAGAGAGAGAGAGAGAGAGAGAGAGAGAGAGAAAAGAGAGAGAGAGAGAGAGAGAGAGAAAGAGAGAGAGAGAGTCTGCATAAATGCAGGGGAAGAGAGACAAAGAGAACGAGCGACAGACAGACAGACAGACAAAACAGAGAGAAGAGAGAGAGAAAGAGACAAACAGGCAGAGAGAGAGAGAGAGAACGACAGCATGTCCACCATCAACAATTCAATGTCTCCAGTGTATACACATGCAAACTCCACAATCCCAGAGAAGGCCAATGCCTTTTCATCTGACAACCAAGCACCTAAAAGAAAAAAAAAAAAAAATGAACAGAAACAACCTGTTCCTTCCCCCAACCCTCCTTCCTTCTCCAAACATTGCACCCCATCAACTCTCCTTCCCTTCACCCCCACCCCACCACTTCCCCACCCCTCTACCTCCATCCGCAACGCCTCCTCTCTACAAAAGCAAGAACAAACAACAAACAAGCAATCCTCTCTCCCCCCCCCCCCCCTCCCTCAGATGGACACGATCATCCATCAGCCACCATTGCCCCACTGTCCACTTGGTCAAGCTGTGAAAAGGAATGCATCAAGTATTCATCACACCAACACTGAGACCACCTGAGAACAATTTTGCATAGAGAGAACGTCTGGCGCTGGGCCTGACACAAAAGGCTCCTTCACGGGATTCCTGGCAGGGGTCACTGCAGCCATCCTGCTGACAACCTGTCAGCCACCCCTGCAGGTCATGTGTCAACCACCCCTGCAGGTCATGTGTCAACCACCCCTGCAGGTCATGTGTCAGCCACCCCTGCAGGTCATGTGTCGGCCACCCTCAGTCATGTGCAGGCTTGCAACACCCCTGCAGGTCATGTGTCACCACCCCTGCAGGTCATGTGTCAACCACCCCTGCAGGTCAGTAGGTGGTCAGATCCACCACCTCTGCAGGTCCATGTAGATCCAAACCACCACTGCAGGTAACAGATCCACCACCCCTGCAGGTAATAGACCCCTCCCCCCCGCAGGTAATAGATCCACCACCCCTGCAGGTAATAGATCCACCACCCCTGCAGGTAATAGATCCACCACCCCTGCAGGTAACAGCCATCCCTTGCAGGAAACAGCCACCCATGCAGGCAATGTTTCAACCGTCCCTGCAGGTAATGTATCAGCTATCCAAGCAGGTGATGCATCAACCACCAAGGTAGGTAATGTTATCACCCACTTGTACAAGTAATATGTCAGCCACTCCTGCTTGTAATGTGCCGACCACCCCCTGTAATATATCAGTCATCCATGCAGGTAATGTGCCGACCACCCCCTGTAATATATCAGTCATCCATGCAGGTAATGTGCCGACCACCCCTTCAGCTAACAGATCAGCTATCCCAGCAGTCAGACATCCGCAACCAATGGAGGTAATGCGTCCACTACCCCAGCAGGTAATATATTGGCCACCCCTGTGGGAAACACCCCTTCAGATAATGCATCAGCTATTACAGCAGATTAAATACATCAGCACAAATGCAGGTAATGTATCGACCACCCCAGCTGGTAATATATCAGCCACCCCTGCAGGTAATGTATCAACCACCCCTGTAATATATCAGCCATCCACACACGTAATGTATCAACCACCCCTGTGATATATCAACCACCCCTGTAATATATCAACCATCCACACACGTAATGTATCAACCACCCCTGTAATATATCAGCCATCCACACACGTAATGTATCAACCACCCCTGTAATATATCAGCCATCCATGCAGGTAATGTATCACCACCCCTTCAGATTTTTTTTTTTTTTACAGGGTTCCTACAGACTCCCAAGAACAAATTCAAGGAGTTTTCAAGGGGTGTTTTTTTCATTTCAAGGCTACAATACTTGCATAAAAATGGAAAAAATAAATGGCAGTTTGAATTTTCTGCGTTAGGTTGATGAAAAAAAGTTATTTAAAGGTAAATTTTCACAAACATCGTCACGATCCTGGATTGTTGTCTGCTATTAACCAAGGGAGATAATTTGCAACTTCACCAAAATTGATGAAGTTACATATTACCTCCCTTGGTTATATAGCAGATGACAATCCAGGATCAAGACGATGTCTGTAAAAAATTTTTAAAATAATTTTTCATTAACCTGAACGCAGAAAAATCAAACAGCCATTTCTTTTTGCCACATTAAAATTTTTGGGAGCTGATGGCTTGATTTTCAAAGGTTTTCAAGGTTTGGTCGACAGAACCACATTTGATTGATTTTCAAAGGTTTTAAAGGCCTTGAAATTTGCTGTCAGAATTCAAGGAGTTTCAAGGAGCGTACAAACCCTGGATAATGCATCAGCTATTACAGCAGATTAATACATCAGCCACAAATGCAGGTAATGTATCAACCACCCCAGCTGGTAATATATTGGCCCCCCCTGCAGGTAATGTATCAACCACCCTGTAATAAATCAACCACGCCTGTAATATATCAACCACCCCTGCAGGTAATGTATCAACCACCCCTGTAATAAATCAACCACCCCTGTAATATATCAACCACCCCTGCAGGTAATGTATCAACCACCCCTGTAATAAATCAACCACCCTGTAATATATCAACCATCCACACACGTAATATATCAACCACCCCTGCAGGTAATGTATCAACCACCCCTGTAATATATCAACCACCCCTGTAATATATCAGCCACCCTGTAATATATTAACCACCCCTGTAATATATTAACCACCCCTGTAATATATCAACCACCCCTGTAATATATCAACCACCCCTTAATATATTAGCTACCCCTGTAATATATCAGCCACCCCTGCAGGTAATGTATCAACCATCCCTTCAGATAATGCATCAGCTATTACAGCAGATTAAATACATCAGCCACCCCTGCAGGTAATGTATCAACGACCCCAGCTGGTAATATATTGGCCCCCCCTGCAGGTAATGTATCAACCACCCCTGTAATATATCAGCCACCCCTGCAGGTAATGTATCAACCACCCCAGCTGGTAATATATTGGCCACCCCTGCAGGTAATGTATCAACCACCCCAGCTGGTAATATCTTGGCCACCCCTGCAGGTAATGTATCAACCACCCCAGCTGGTAATATATTGGCCACCCCTGCAGGTAATGTATCAACCACCCCAGCTGGTAATATATTGGCCACCCCTGCAGGTAATGTATCAACCACCCCAGCTGGTAATATATTGGCCCCCCCTGCAGGTAATGTATCAACCACCCCAGCTGGTAATATATTGGCCACCCCTGCAGGTAATGTATCAACCACCCCAGCTGGTAATATATTGGCCACCCCTGCAGGTAATGTATCAACCACCCCAGCTGGTAATATATTGGCCACCCCTGCAGGTAATGTATCAACCCCCCAGCTGGTAATATCCTGGCCACCCCTGCAGGTAATGTATCAACCACCCCAGCTGGTAATATCTTGGCCACCCCTGCAGGTAATACACAGCCACCAAGCAGGTAAAATACTGGCCGTCCTGGCAGGTAATCCTATCAACCATCTGTGCAATTACTATATCAGCCCCCTGTGAGGTACTCCATCAGCCCCCCCCCCCCCCCCTCCCTGCAGGTAATGTATCAGCCACTCTTGCAGGTAACTTCTCAGCCATCCAAGCAGGTCTTTCCATGCAGGCAGTGTATCAGTCACTCCTGCAGGAAATCTATCAGCCACTCTGGCAGGGTAATACATATCATCCAATCCTGCAGGTAACACATCAGTCACTCCATACATCAACACATCGACAAGTTCTAAAAAGGTTATGTGTCACCACTTTCGCAGGTGATGTGTCTGCCATTCATGCAGATAGTGTAACAACCAGTCCTGAAGGTGATGCGTCTTCACTCTTGCAGGTGATCTGTCTGACACTCCTGCAGGTGTGTATATATATATATATATATACATATATATCAACCACTCATAAAGATTGTACGTCTCCACTGCAGCAGATAATACAGCAGCCACTCTTGCAGGTAACACATCAGTCACTCCTGCAGGTAACATATCAGCTACTCCTGCAGGTAACATATCAGTCACTCCTGCAGGTAACACATCAGCTACTCCTGCAGGTAACTCATCAGTCACTCCTGCAGGTAACACATCAGCTACTCCTGCAGGCCAAAAAGTTGTTTTCCTGTTCTCTACGGAGCTAGCTGCATTCAGAACGGCAGACTGAGCAAATCTTTCAGCACTTCTGTCAAGTGCACCAAGTTCACTTGAGGCGATGTTTTCATTGCAGAACTGAGCAAGCTCTCAAACACATGGGTATGGGAAGGAAAACCCAAACGCGGCACAGAGAGACCGACAAACTGTGAATAACAAAGAAAGAAATAACACGTGTTCCCATGATGAAACAATTACACGCCAATAACACCAAACTAAACAGTGTTCACAGCATTAATTTGTCTTGCAATAAATGCAGCCACAAGGCATGCAGAACGAACAAGGGATGTGTGGTTTTTGTACCGCTTTAGCTGCAAAAATGAGCTCAACAGAACAACTAAACTGGTAACAGTTGGCATGAAGTTTGACATGTTACGGTACATAATGCCAAACCATCCAGCACAAATGCCGACGGAAGGAACAAAGAACTAAAGGAATGTTTCCTGGTCATTCTGTGTTGCCTGTGTCTGCTCTGGTGCCAGACAAACTACAGCTGTAAGCAGCATTCCTTCACAGCCTCTGGCATGTCCTTGTCTCCCCTCGGGCACAACAGGTTCTCTCTCTTAATGGTCCTCACTTGTACTCTGTTTTCACTGGTGGCTGTGTTCAGAGAACTACGCTGTGTTCACTTGTGACTGCATTCAAAGTGCTAAGCTGTATGCACTCACGCCGTGGTGGAAGGAGTATGCTGTATTCACTTGCGGCTGCGTTCAGAGTAGGCTGCATTCACTCATGGCTGAGTTCAAAGAGGTGCGCTACACCTACCAAAGTCTGGAGTATTCACGTGTGGTTATAGTACGAAGAAGCTTGCTAGAATTTATGTGTTGCCACATTCTAAGAAGCTGATTGTTTTCACACGTGGTCATATTCAAGCATGGTTCATTGTTTTCACACGTGGTCATATTCAAGCATGGTTCACTGTTTCACACGTGGTCATATTCAAGCATGGTTCACTGTTTTCACACGTGGTCATATTCAAGCATGGTTCATTGTTTTCACACGTGGTCATATTCAAGCATGGTTCACTGTTTTCACACGTGGTCATATTCAAGCATGGTTCACTGTTTTCACACGTGGTCATATTCAAGCAGGCATGTTTCACGTGTCATATTCAAGCATGCTGTTTCAGGTGGTCCAAGAGGTTCACTGACATGGAATGTTTCCAGTGGTTTCAGAGGTCACTGTTTTCACACTGTCATATCAAGCATGGTCACGTTTTCCACTGGCATATCAAGCATGGTTCACTGTTTTCACACGTGTCACTGCTGGCTGCCTGTCCAAGAGGGGACTGAATGGAACTGCCTGTGGTGCCTCCGTGCCAAATAACAGTCTGTCGCTCATCCAAGACAGAGCAGCCGAGTCTGCACTCCCTTCCTGTGCACATGCATGGAGAGACCATGTCACTCTTCAGCACATGAAGGGGGAATGAACATCTCGGGTGTGCCATGCTCCAAAAAAAAAGGATTGTGACTTCCTAAACAGAAGAGCGAAATCCTGAGATCCGCCAGCAGGCACTGGAACTGCAGTGCCAGACCTCTGAAGACTAACGTCCATCTGGTTCCCGTGCACATGTGGCAAACCGACTGCGATAGAAATGTCAACAACAAAAACGCACTCTTGCCATACAGTTGACTGGTTCGCCAAGTAAACAAGCATTGAAACGAACCCAGTGTGTAACCCATTGCGTAAGTCTATAAGATCACTTGTGGTCATCGCTGCATGCTTGTTGTCAGCTAGGCACCCATTCTGGCAGTTCTGTCAGCAATGAGGTGTACCATGCACAGGTTTGTTCCAGTTGTGGACAGTAACCATGTCACTGATCTGTGCGCAGTCTACTGCCCCCCCCCCCCCCCCCCCCCCCTCCAAAGGGATGTCACCTAGATGTCGGCCTCACGGTGACTGCGATACAGGTCCTCCATGATGGGCACCAAGTCTCTGAACGTTGGTCGTTCTTCACGACTGAAAGACAAAAAAATCATACGGCTGATCAGATACAGGCAGGCTGACAAACGCTTTATGAACAGATCAGAAACAGACAGGGTTGACAAAAACCTTGCCAAGTGATCATGTACACACAGGTTCACAAAAACCATGCACGCTGATCAGATGAAGATGGCCCGACAAAAAGCACGGGGAAAACTGAGACACAGAGGAGCTGATAAAACCAAAGTAGCTACAGGACAGAGGACACAAAACTGGCTCATGGCACATGGTGATACCCTACACCACACTAATGACAGATGAGACTAACACTGACGACAGAGGACAGTAAGGTCACAATGCAACATGGTTACAGCCTACACGACACTGATGACAGATGAGACTAACACTGACGACAGAGGACAGTAACATATATATATATATATATATATATATACACACATATATACACATAATTATACATATATATATATATATATATATATATATATATATATATGTGTGTGTGTGTGTGTGATTATCACCCCAACTCTACCATAAGTTGCTCGTCAACTGTGGCTTATGTTTAGATTCGATAAATCTGTACATGTGTTCTAATGCTTTTTGTTCCATCCAACAGTAAAAAAACAAAAGTGTTTAAAAATCAGGAGTAAAGTTTCTGAGGTACGGGCTTCACTGGATGACCACCCTCCAACACGCCCTTTCCACACAAACTGAAGGACAGGTTCAGAGCTTACAGCTAGCAGCATGTGGACAAATAACCACAGTGCAGGTTCCAAACTCCCTGTCCCAGACTCGATCCTTGGCACCCCTGCCTCCAATATTGGCTGCTTGTTGCAAATTCAGTGAGATGATGAGCGACTTGATCTGCAGAGGAAGGCGACACTTCTGTGCTGCAATGCAGCCCCAAGTCCAACACAGATCAAACCATGAACTGTCCAGTGTACACCTCAGTCACTGCACACGTCTGCTTGGTTCCCTCAAGCTTGGTATTAACTGCATGCCCAAGGCTATCAAGCACAGAACATCCACACACTCAGATGAAAACGGGAGAATTGCCCCCCACCCCCCCTCTCCCCCCTCACCACCTCCCTCCCTGCCACACATACCTCTCAGTCCAACATCGTCGCATCACATGGTACACATCATCTGTGCAACTGATGGGTTTGGCCAGCCGTTCGCCGTTGGTCAGGAACTCCACCATCTCTTGGCCCTTCATTTTCTGTCACATCACCACATCAGTAACCACCTCCACCCTCCCTTCATTGTCTGTCACATCACCACATCAGTCATCACCTCCACCCTCCCACCTTCATTGTCTGTCACATCACCACATCAGTCATCACCTCCACCCTCCCACCTTCATTCTGTCACATCACCACATCAGTCACACCTCCACCCTCCCCCTTCATTGTCTACATCACCACATCAGACTCACCTCCACCCTCCCCCCGTCATTGTCTGTCACATCACCACATCAGACATCACCTCCACCCTCCCCCGTCATTGTCTGTCACATCACCACATCAGACATCACCTCCACCCTCCCCCGTCATTGTCTGTCACATCACCACATCAGACATCACCTCCACCCTCCCCCCTCATTGTCTGTCACATCACCACATCAGTCATCACCTCCACCCTCCCACCTTCATGTCTGTCACATCACCACATCAGTCATCACCTTCACCCTCCCACCTCATCTGTCTGTCACATCACCACATCAGACATCACCTCCACCCTCCCACCGTCATTGTCTGTCACATCACCACTCATCACTCACCACCTCCCCCTTCATCGCTGTCACTTCACACATCGTCATCCTCCACACTCCCACTTCATGTCTGTCACATCACCACATCAGTCACCACCTCCACCCTCACATTCTGCACCATCACCACTCAGTCATCACCTCCACCTCCCCACCGTTCATTGTCTGTCACATCACCACATCAGTCACCACCTCCACCCTCCCCCCTCATTGTCTGTCACATCACCACATCAGTCACACCTCCACCCTCCCCTCATTGTCTGTCACATCCCACACATCAGTCATCACTCCACCCTCCCCCCGTCATTGTCTGTCACATCACACCACATCAGTCATCACCTCCACCCTCCCCCCCGTCATTGTCTGTCACATCACCACATCAGTCACCACCTCCACCCTCCCACCTTCACTGTCTGTCACTACACCTCCACCCTCCCGTCATTGTCTGTCACATCACCACATCATACTCACCTCCACCTCGTCATTGTCTGTCACATCACCACATCAGTCATCACCTCCACCCTCTGTCATTGTCTGTCACATCACCACATCAGCATCACCTCCACCTCCCTCATTGTCTGTCACATCACCACATCAGACATCACCTCCACCCCCCGTCATTGTCTGTCACATCACCACATCAGTCATCACTCCACCCTCCCGTCATTGTCTGTCACATCACCACATCAGACATCACCTCCACCCTCCTCATGTCTGTCACATCACCAATCGTACATCACCTCCACCCTCCCGTCATTGTCTGTCACATCACCACATCAGACATCACCTCCACCTCCCTCATTGTCTGTCACATCACCACATCACCACCTCCACCCTCCACTTCATTGTCACATCACCACATCAGACATCACCTCCCCCTCCCCTCGTCATTGTCTGTCACATCACCACATCAGTCACACCTCCACCCTCCCACCTTCATCGTCTGTCACATCACCACATCAGTCACACACCTCCACCCTCCACCTTCATGTCTGTCACATCCACCACATCAGTCATCACCTCCACCCTCCCACCTTCACTGTCTGTCACATCACCACATCAGACATCACCTCCACCCTCCCATCCTTCATTGTCTGTCACATCACCACGATCAGTCATCACCTCCACCCTCCCACCTTCATTGTCTGTCACATCACCACATCAGCATCACTCCACCCTCCACCTTCATGTCTGTCACATCACACATTCACCTCCACCCTCCCACCTTCACTGTCTGTCACATCACCACATCAGTCACCACCTCCACCCTCCCACCTTCATGTCTGTCACATCACCACATCAGTCATCACCTCCACCCTCCCACCTTCATGTCTGTCACATCACCACATCAGACATCACCTCCACCCTCCCACTTCACTGTCTGTCACATCACCACATCAGTCATCACCTCCACCCTCCCTTCATTGTCTGTCACATCACCACAGTCCACCTCCACCCTCCCACCTTCATGTCTGTCACATCACCACATCAGTCATCACCTCCACCCTCCCACCTTCACTGTCTGTCACATCACCACATCAGTCATCACCTCCACCTCCTTCATTGTCTGTCACATCACCACATCTACCTCCACCTCCACCTTCACTGTCTGTCACATCACCACATCAGTCATCACTCCACCCTCCCACCTTCACTGTCTGTCACATCACCACATCAGTCATCACCTCCACCTCCCTTCATTGTCTGTCACATCACCACATCCACTCCACCCTTCCCCTTCATGTCTGTCACATCACCACACAGTCATCACCTCCACCCTCCCACCTTCACTGTCTGTCACATACACCACATCACCTCCACCCTCCCCTTCACTGTCTGTACATCACACAATCATACACTCACCTCCCTTCATGTCTGTCACATCACCACTCACACTCCACTCCACTCCTTCATGTCTGTCATCATCCACATCAGCATCACCTCCACCTCCCCCTTCATGTCTGTCACATCACCACATCACCTCCACCCTCCCACCTTCATTGTCTGTCACATCACCACATCAGTCACACCTCCACCCTCCCCCTTCATGTCTGTCACATCACCACATCAGTCATCACCTCCACCCTCCCACCTTCACTGTCTGTCACATCACACCACACATCCATTCATTTCTCACACTCAGTCTACCTCACCCTCCTCATCGTCACATCATCCACATCAGATCACTCCATCCCCCTTCATTTGTCACATCACCACATATCACTCCACCCTCCCACCTTCATTGTCTGTCACATCCCACACGTCACCACCTCACCTCCCCTCATGTCTTCACACACATCAAGTCATCACCTCCACACCTCCCCTCATGTCTGTCACATCACCACATCAGTACATCACCTCCACCCTCCCACCGTCATTGTCTGTCACATCACACATCAGTACATCACCTCCACCCTCCCACCTTCATTGTCTGTACATCACCACATCAGTCATCCCTCCACCCTCCACCTTCATGTCTTCACAATCAACACACTACAGTCCATCACCTCCCCTCACCACCTTCACTGTCTGTCACATCACCATCATCACCTCCACCCTCCCACCTTCACTGTCTGTCACATCACACACATCACCTCCACCCTCCCACCTTCACTGTCACATCACCACATCAGTCATCACCTCCACCCTCCCACCTTCACTGTCTGTCACATCAACCATCACCTCCACCCTCCCACCTTCACTGTCTGTCACATCACACACATCAGACATCACCTCACGTCCATCCCCTTCACTGTCTGTCACATCACACACAACATCAGTCTGAATCACCTCCACACCTCCAACCTTCACTGTCTGTCACACCAACAGTCTTCACCTTCACTTATTTTATCCAAACATCTGATTTTAGAGAAACACGGAGGTGGCAGTGCACACATGTACAAAAATCAAACAAGTACATGATTCCGGATTCATTTAACTTGTGAGCCTTGTCCAGGCTTGGAAGATTTATGACAACTACACACTCATGCACAGGATCAAACAAGCAAGCAGAGCCAAGCAATATTAAAAAAAAGAAAGGAAGAAAGATATTAACACCAGTCTCTGTTGTTCATTAAAACACTGCGTGTAACTGTATCCACGTTGCAATATTCTGTCATGCATGACTGGGTTTTTTTGGTACATTAATTTTATGGACAGGCCATCCGATTAACACTGTAATCACATTCACCCGTTTCAATCACAAACTATGGGGTGTTGTTATAGGTAGATACAGTGACGACGTCAAACAACATGGTTTGGTCTTAACAGGACACACTGTGACACACTCACATATTGTGTCTTGGTCTTACACTAGGGATACAGTGCCACACACTCACATATTGTGGCTTGGTCTTACACTAGGGATACAGTGCCACACACTCACATATTGTGGCTTGGTCTTACAGGAATACAGTGTGACACACTCACATACTGTGGCTTGGTCTTACAGGAATACAGTGTGACACACTCACATATTGTGGCTTGGTCTTACACTAGGAATACAGTGCCACACACTCACATATTGTGGCTTGGTCTTACACTAGGGATACAGTGCCACACACTCACATATTGTGGTTTGGTCTTACACTAGGGATACAGTGCCACACACTCACATATTGTGGCTTGGTCTTACACTAGGGATACAGTGCCACACACTCACATACAGTAGGGCTTGATCTTACACTAGGAATACAGTGCCACACACTCACATATTGTGGCTTGGTCTTACACTAGGGATACAGTGCCACACACTCACATATTGTGGCTTGGTCTTACACTAGGGATACAGTGCCACACACTCACATATTGTGGCTTGGTCTTACACCAGGGATACAGTGCCACACACTCACATAGTAGGGCTTGGAGCCGTAGGAAGCAGCCTCCCACAGGGTGATGCCAAAGCTCCAAACGTCCGACTTGGAATCAAACTTCCAGTAATTGATGCACTCCAAAGCGTACCACTTGAGCGGCCACTTGCCTGCCTCCTGAGCCTGGCACATCATCATGGGCACGCATGACACATCCACATGGTCTGCCACATCATCATGGGCACGCATGACATATTCACATGGTCTGCCACATCATCATGAGCACGCATGACACATCCACATGGTCTGGCACATCATCATGAGCACGCATGACACATCCACATGGTCTGCCACATCATCATGAGCACGCATGACACATCCACATGGTCTGCCACATCATCATGAGCACGCATGACACATCCACATGGTCTGCCACATCATCGTGAGCACGCATGACACATCCACATGGTCTGGCACATCATCATGAGCATGCATGACACATCCATATGGTCTGGCACATCATCGTGAGCACGCATGACACATCCACATGGTCTGGCAAGGCGGAAGGCAAAAAGTGCCTATCACTCAATGTGTTGATCATATCCTGAAGAACTTGATCAGCATAAACAATTTTCCTTTCCCTCTGAGCAAAAAAAAAAAAAAAAGAAATTCCATTGTTTCAAAGCCCTGCTAACCAAAGAGTTCACATGTCATCATTTTCATTCTTCTGGGTTTTTTTTTTGTGGTTTGTTGTTGTTTTTTCCACAAACTCTGTCCAGTCTTCTCATCATCAATAAAGAAAAATCAATCGTCTGCCCTTGAGTTGCTCTATTCAACCGGTCTACACGGTGACCACTGACAAAACTCTTGCCAACGGAATGAAATGGTCGCCTGTTCCTTCGATCCTTTTCACCTTTCAACCACTGACCCCTTGACCCCCCGTGTCTGCCTCTTCAACCGAACCAAAATTTTGTTTCCATACTACATATTGCAGAAAAAACTTTGGGCATTCTTTCTTTCCTTCTTTTATTTTTCTACTCCTCAGCTAGGGCAGTTTCTGATGCCACCACAAAGGTAGCCACATTCTGTTTTCAGGGATGCTATTCAAGCATGACACCAATGCAAATGTGTTTGGTTTGGGTGCATCTTTCCCACTGGCACACAACAGCCTGCACATCTCCACAAAGCACAATGGGATTTAATGGACCGTGCAAAATCTTTTTCTTTTTTCATACAAGCTTCTGTGCAAAGGGCCTTCACTTATAGCTTCATCCAAAAGGACAAAGAGGAGATGGGAGTCTGAGTCTCCAAACAGAAAACACCCTCTAGCCCTGTTTTCTGCAGTGGGAATTCAACCCCAGATGCTGGAACTAGTCTGATGCCTTACCCTGTAGACCCACCAAGCCCCCGCTTTAATTACAGGGTTCCTACAGACTCCCAAGAACAAAATTCAAGGAGTTTTCAAGGCGTTTTCAAAAGACTTTTTTTTTATTTCAAGGCTGCACAACATGTGTGTCAATGGATGCGCCCCTGACCTGTTTTCTGCCCTTTGTCGACTTGATCAGCAGTTATTTTACACAGCAGAAAGCAGAAGTACTATTAGCACTAACTGGAAAGTCTTTTTACACAGAAGAACTGCTAAAAGTCTGGAAAGTCAAATGCGCACATGTATATCAAGCTGTTTAAGCTTCAGTTCTTTGTCTAGACTTTCATCAAACAATAGCACGCAGTTTGATTCTTCTTGTGTTCTTTTTTTTTAACAATGAATGAAAGTGAGGTGCAATGCTAAATGTCGCCAAATTCCCGAATTTTCCCTCATCACACTGAAATCCTTTGACGATTTGACTATCTGGAAACATTGTTTGAAAAAACTAAGAATTCTCTTCACAAGAGTTGAAGCTTTGGTGCGTGTTTACAGTGTGCAGTGTCCAAAGAATTTCAGATTTCAGCACGTCTGTCTTTGAACAAAACGAGTCCATTGTGGCTGAAGAGCTCGCACTGGATCCGCACACGGACCCATCAGGATTTAATGGCGACACAACATTCGTGTTCCATGCTGCTGCTGCCGTATTGTTTGTAAGAAAGTGTGAGATGGGTATTGCTGCTGAAGATTTGCTTGACACGAATAGAGCCATGTGCTTTTTTCCTTTGCTGTGGCTAACCAGGGCACTCTCACCCATTGCTCGCACATGGAAACTTTTTTTGCAGATCGTGCAGTAGCAGGCGTATTTGTTTGCATTGTCTTCTCTCGCCCAGTCAGAAAGCTCAGATTTAATAATTTATCGAACCACAGATAGTTGAAAGCACATTCCCCCCCCCTCCCCCCCCCCCTGCTTTTACAAGCTTTTTTTCATGAACCAGCAGTTGCAAAGAATTGAACAAGCAGGAAGCGTTAAACCTTCGCACATGCGTAGAGTTGAAAAATTACCAAAGTTACAAATTATCTCCCTTCGCTAAATAGCAGACAACAATGTGAGATTGCGACTATGTTGTAAAAATTTGTTTTAAAATAATTTTTCATCAATCTGAACGCAGAAAAATCAAACTGCCATTTTTTCCTAGCCACATTAAAATTTTTTTGAGCTGATGGTCTGATTTTCTTCCCTGAAGATGGAGTATGGCTGCCTTAATGGCAGGATAAAAAAAAACGGTCATACACACAAAACTCCACTCCCTTTGTTGGGTAGATGGGATTAATACTTGTCTGTCCATATAGGGGGTGTCCGCAGGAGTATCAGCCTGCGTACGCAGAAGAAGAAGAGGCCTGATTTTCAAAGGTTTTCAAGGAGGTTTGGTCAACAGAACCACATTATATTGATTTTCAAGGGTTTTCAAGGCCTTGAAATTGGCTCTCCGAATTCAAAAAGTTTCAAGGGATTTCAAGGAGCGTACGAACCCTGTCACAAGTGTCGGGTCATGCTCACATACCACGTCACAGAACTCAACAGTCTTGATCAACACACGGCTCGACAGGCCCAATGTCCAACACGGAGGCTTCCTGGTGTGCGACTGTCACAGATTGTTCGTCACAACGCCCCATGTCGATTTCCTGTTGGTTCTCACTAACTGTGCTGTGTATCTCGTGAAGGCCGGGACACGGAGGGAGGGGGGTGGTTATCAAACATAAAAATGTCACCACTGGCAGTCTGGCTGTTGTCGGTTGTATTGACATAAAACAGGCTCCGTGGTGTCGGCAAGAACAAATTTGACTGAGAAGTTGAATGTTCACTGATCTTTTTCTGCTGTCTCGCTCTGTGGACCTCAGCTCTGTGTCTATCCCTGTTCACTTGTGATGGTCATTTCTGTTGATACACCGCACTGTGGTTTTCTGATCGAATCGTAGGGGGCTGGTTGGTAATCGCTGTCAACTCTCTTGAACAAGCATGCACCCACTAGCGCCCGACCGGAAATCACACTGCCAAAAGGCAGAGTGCCTGCCAGCGCCCAGTAAAACACATGGCAACAATGGGCGCCGCCATGTTTCTCGTAGAAAAGGAAGTCTCGCGAGAACATGACTTCCTTTTTCCTTTTACAATCCACTTCCATTTGCAACAAATCGCGACTCGATATGTGCCGTAGTTCTTGAGTTATGATTTTTTAAAAAAGTTTTGTGGTCGAAGTGCTGTTTTTCACCATGGCTAACCTTGATTTCTGGCATTCTATCATGGGACTTAGTGATGAAGATGAGCTGATTTGCAGGATTTACAGCATAAGACTTCGTGAAAGTGCAGGGTGATGAAGCTGAGAGTGACCTAGATTTCGATTGGGATGACGTTATAAATATGATGAACAACAATTCATAAGAAAGTTCTGAAGAAGAAGATTTTTTTTCCCCCTGAATAAATGGCTCAAGTGACATTCTTCAAACTTATCATATAGCAACATATACAATCGTAGGAATTTTTAACATTATTTTCCTTTCATTATTTCCTTTCCTCTCTTTTAAATTAATTTTTAAATTGGATAACCATGTTCAAATGACAGGGTTACTTCTCTTGCCAGAGGTTTTTGGCGCAAGTAAGCGCGAGTAAGTGCATACTGAAGAGGGTTAATGGGAGAATGACGACTGTTTGTTTACCACGCCCCTCAATTTTAAATGAAGACAGTGTCATTTCCTGTAGCGCACACTGAGTGTGGCCTCCGAGGTACATGACAGACCTTCAACAGATATTTTGAATGATTTACAGGTGATTCAGACAGAAATTTTTTGGGACAGCTTGATACATGTCTTGCCGGGAGCCAGACAAGGGAAGCCACTCCTCCCATTTAATAAATGCATCCCTGAGAGTGACCAAGGCTGCAAGTGTCCATTTCGCATGGATTTCACCGATGCCTGGATAGATTATGAACGGAGGTGTCCAAGGAGCATGTATTTCACCGGTGCCTGGATAGATTATGAACGGAGGTGTCCAAGGAGCATGTATTTCACCGATGCCTGGATAGATTATGAACGGAGGTGTCCAAGGAGCATGTATTTCACCGATGCCTGGATAGATTATGAACGGAGGTGTCCAAGGAGCATGTATTTCACCGATGCCTGGATAGATTATGAACGGAGGTGTCCAAGGAGCATGTATTTCACCGGTGCCTGGACAGATTATGAATGAAGGTGTCCAAGGAGCATGACTGTATGTCACCTACGATCAGAATAGAGCTTACTCACCAAGTCATCATTCTCATCCACTGTGATCGTCATTAACAGCATGACCTGATACCTACATTTTCTACATAAAATCCCCATCAATTCAAAAGAAAGAGAAAACTGAGTTTCAAAGTTGAGGTGACGACAGGTGGAAATCGGAACCAAACTTAACGTAAAGTTACTAAGCCGCCAAGCGGAAGAAACAAAGTACAAAACACAGTGGAGACATTTCGACCTCTTTGGTTTTCTTCAGGCAAGACAAACAATGCTCAAGACAATAGAAATGCAAATTACACCAGCTGCCGTGGCGAAGTGGTTAGCGTCACGGACTCCCGGCTGGGAGGTCGTGGGTTCGAATCCCATCAGAAGTCATGTGGGTTTTTCTGCCCCGACCGGCTCCTACCCAGAGTTGAGTTGCTGCGGGCTCAGTTGGGAAGACTGGGACCACACAGTCGTGTTTCATCCACTTAATGGATGCGTTTCTGAGAGTGTTGCTCAAATTTCCTGACCAACACTGCAGGTGCCTGTATCTCTCAGGCCTGGTTGACGCCGGGATATATTATGAAAGGAAGCGTAGAGTACAGCCCTGTCATGTAGTCTCAGACCGAAATGGAAATCCGTAGCATCATCTTAAATCATCCTCATTCTCATCGATCAGCATAAAAAAAAAAGTCTCAAATTCTGTGACCCTTCATGCCCTGCTCTCATGGTGACCTAAATTTCGATGTCCTCTCCACGTCTGTGGCCTTGGTTTGGTTCCGTCGGGGTCACCGGTATCGGCAAGTCCATGGGGGCTGTTGTTGGATGGACGTGGTGGCGCCCTCCAGAGGGAGAGCTCACTCACGCCGGCTCCGCGACTAAGCAATTATTGTCGTCAGTAGGGGGATTAGTAGGTGGTGTCCTGCGTATGTTAGATCAGAACAGGCGCCACTGAACACCACCGAAGTGACTCGGCAGCAGTGCAGTGTCTCCTCCGGTGGGTTGCCTCTTGACGACTTGACATTGACTGCTCCCTGTGGATTGCCGGTGCCGGGGCTGCGGCGGGGCCGACCGGGCTGTGGCTGTGGACGGGGCGTCGGAATGAGCGGCGTGGGTGCACTGCCTCTGAGGTGGCGCAGAGGTTGGGACAGCAAAAAAAAAAAAAAAAAAAAAAAGAAGAAATGCAAATTACAAAACACACACCAGACCTTTCGACCTCTTTGGTTTTCTTCAGGCAAGACAAACAACACTCAAGACAACAGAAATGAAGCACAAACAGACAAGTCACTCATGTCCTCAAACTGGCCACAAAACGGACAGGGATGTCTTCAGTCTGAAGAAGACCAAAGAGGTGGAAACACATCATACTTGTTATGTCGTTTGTTACTTTGGTTTGGTGGCACAGTAGCCTTTCTTCACGAAAGAGCAAAGTCCCAGAAAAGAGGCCCCTCACCATGTAGTAGTTGTTTTCCCGTGACAGGGTCTTGGACATGCCGAAGTCAGAGATCTTGGCGAAGTGCTCGTCACACAGCAGGATGTTCCTGGCGGCCAGGTCACGGTGCACGAACTTGTGCTGCTCCAGGTATTCCATGCCCTGGGCCACCTGCCACATCAGCTCCAGCACGTTCCACAGCGGCAGGTGCTTGTTCTTGGGCAAGAACTTGTTGAGGGGGCCCAGCTTGGCCAGCTCCAGCACCAGCATCAGTGTCTCCCCTTCACACACTCCTGCCAACCACCACCACAACATTACTGAGTCACCACAAGAACATTACCGACTCACCACCAGAACATCACGGAGTCACCAGCACAGCATCACTGAGTCAATACAACGTCACACACTGAAGATAACAACCAGAACATCACTGAGTCACCACCACAACATCACTGAGTCACCACCAGAACATCACCGAGTCACCACCAGAACATCACAAGTCACCACCAAAACATCACTGAGTCACCACCAGAACATCACGAGTCACCACCAAAACATCACTGAGTCACCACCACAACATCACTGAGTCACCCCCAGAACATCACTGAGTCACCACCACAACATCACTGAGTCATTACAACGTCACACACTCCTGAACATAACATCGAGAACATCATGGAGTCAATACAACATCACACACTCTGAAGATAACACCCAGAACATCACTGAGTCAATACAATGTCACACACTCTGAAGATAACACCCAGAACATCACTGAGTCAATACAATGTCACACACTCCTGAACATAACACCCAGAACATCACTGAGTCAATACAACATCACATACTCCTGAAGAAATATCTCAAACATCACCATGTCAACACAACTTCATACACTCCTGGACATAATAGCCAGAGCATCACCATGTCAACACAACTTCATACACTCCTGGGAATAATAGCCAGAACATCACCAAGTCAACACAACTTCATACACTCCTGGGAATAATAGCCAGAACATCACCAAGTCAATGTAGTTTCACCATCGTCTCATCTATCACTCAAAATCTATGATAAACCAGTACCATCTCACCAATCATATACATATAATGTACAATTCAGTAGTGGTCGAATATATAAATATATAATGCACAATGTTGTAGTAGTTGGGGAAAACAAGTGCAGGCTAACAAATTGTCCATTATTATAACACACTTGTGGCTGATTTTAACACGGTGACAGCCCTAATACAGCCCTTTGTGGTTGACTGGACTAAGCAACTTATCGCATGAATACACACTTTTCTCTGACTATCATTCATGACACTACATATATCCTCTCTAAAGCTAATAACACTGTTTTCTCTGCCCAATCATTCATGGACTACTAGCAACATTATCTCTCTCTCTGACAAAGCTAAAATAACGCGGTTTTCTCTGACCAATCATTCATGGACTACTAGCAACATTATCTCTCTCTCTGACAAAGCTGAAATAACGCTGTTTTCTCTGACCAATCATTCCACACAAACATCATGCTACCACACAGCAGCAGTGTTCTCACCGATCAGCCGGACGATGTGCATGTGGTCCAACGTCTTCATCACCTCAGCTTCTTTGATCAGTTCAGACTGCGCAGGGAAAAGAACAACATCAACTGCTGTAGGTAGTCATCTTGAACAGGGTTCATACAGATTTCCTGACCAAAAAATTCAAGAACTTTTTTGGACTTTTCAAGCACTTTTTTTTTTTTTTTTTTAAAGTCAAGGCCACACTTCAAGGATAACTTTAAGAAAAATAATTCTGAAAAACTGACATACAAACAGTTTCTCACTGTCTAGGACCTTTTTGCATATGTGACAAAAGGCCTTGTTTCGTCTCCACATGGGTCTGCCTGCAACCATTCTTTATACTCTTCTTTTTCCTGCCAAACAATGTTGTAACTCTGGTGTTTTTACTTGTAGAAGATTACTTATCGGCGAGATCGTCAGTAAACTCTGACTCAGATTTCTTTTACCTTCATACTTTTTTTTTAAATTCGATTTAAGATGTTCTTTTTAAATAGAATCAAGATTCTTTTACAGACTTTCTTCAAAATCATTGGCAGTGACAAAATTCAAGCATTTTTTTTTTAAGGACATATGAGCAAAAGCCTGATTTTTAAGGACTTTTAAGGCTTTGAAAAGGGAGACCCCAAAATCAAGGACTTTCAAGGACTGTACGAACCCTGTTGAAGTTTTCCTCCATTCCTTCAAGTCTGCCACAACATTTCTAGCATTCTACTAAACAGCTTTTTGTTTCTTCTTTCTTTTTTGTTGTTGTACTTTTCCCTGCCTCACAGTGACCTTTGGCCCTCTAAGCACAGTGTCCGAAGTCTACAACTAGAAATCAAACAGCAGGGGAAACAATCATTCTTTTGCCTCAAAGGGTGAATGCTGCTGCTGGTTGTACTGATCCGAGTGTTAGTTCACGATGGTTTTGAATAGCGTTCACACATCTGTTCGCCCAAAATTGCTGTTACTGTGTTTAAACAAAAATGAGTGCGTTTTCTGCAAGGAAGTGTATAAACCTTTCAGATTTGTCTTTGTCAAAGTGGGGGAGGTGGTGGAGGATGGAGGGGGGAGGGGGGGAGGGGAGAAGCAGGAGAGGGGAAGCGAGAGGCTCTTTCCCCTTTTCTTTCATGGAAATCTGAAGTTCTGCATGGTTAAACAATTTCCTGTGCAACATCTTAAACAGTTACATTCACTGTCACTTCCATGACAGAAAGCACACAGGATCCCCCCCCCCTCCCTCCCCCCCTCCCCCCTCCCCCCCCCAGTCTTGCTATGTACCCCATTCAGAAGGGCTAAAATTGAACGCTTTGTTACCATGGCAGTCAGCTCATTAATAACACTCCACTCCTCCCCCGCTCTGTACACAAACGTGTTCACCCATACGCTTTTGCCGTTATTTTGTTGGCATTTGGCCGTAACAGGTAATGTCAATATGACTTGTGAAGTCAACTAACGCCCTGCTGTTTACAGCCAACAACTATTCAGACAGATTTTTTTTTTTGTACGAGTGTTTAGATGATCTCATATCTAAAACACATCTGGTGTGCGTAAATCCACACAATTTCTCTCCCTTTTGTCTTCAGCTGCCTGAATGCGCTCTGGTCTGCACACTGAGGAGAATGTCATTTGATCGTACTTTTGGCCAGGTTGCTCAACACTCAGGTTGCTCAACGCTCAAAGTGGAAAACAGCTGCAGACTGCAAGAAGGAACGAAATCAAGGATATTGATGGCACAGAACTTTGGAGTGAGTGACTCCGAGAGGCCCACGATGGGTAGGCCTGATGTGTAGCCGTTATGGCTGCCAAATGCCCTTCAGACTGGTCTATCCATGTCACTGGCAGTCAACAGATCAATTTAGGAGACCCAGTCAATCTTTGAAAACCTTTATCTCATTGGCAGTGAACAAGTGAAGTTAGGTGACCTGGTCATTTTGGGGAAAGCTTATTTCAACAAGGGCAAAATACTCTGTAGTGATCCAGCCCTGCTTGATACAAGGGGGCAGGCTATGTGGGGCCCCTAGACAGGGGGCCAGGAATCAGAATCAGGGTCTTTCAATTGCCCTTCTACACATTCACCCACACCCACACACACACAGCCTTTGGCCTACTTTCGGCCTTAAGAGGACAGCTATGTGGGGCCCCTAGACAGTGGGCCATGAATCATGGTCGTTCTTTTTTTTTGTCTGCGTACGCAAGGCCGACACTCCTGCAGACACTCCCTGTATAGACAGGCAAGGATTAATCCCATCTACCTAACAAAGGGAGTGGAGTTTTGCGTGCATGACCATTTTTATCCCGCCAATAAGGCAGCCATACTCCATCTTCAGGGAAGGTGCATGCTATGTGTAACATGTCATCCATACCAACGGCCAAACTGGCCTCTTCCGAAAGTTGGTGATGGGATTTGACATGAGTGCAGGATATTATGCGTACATTCACACATGGAACCTCGGTTTAGAGTCTCATCCCAAGGACTGTATGGGAAATGGAGTCAGAACCAATGTTAACTCTGAGGGAAAAATCCCCCTGTACCGAAATGGCCCAGCAGAGATTCGAACCCACAACCCCAGGATCAACAAGATTATGAGTCCGGCGCTCTACCACTGAGCTATTCCGGCCCCCGTCCATGCCTCTTGAAACTGTTAGCATCTTTTTTGTGTTTTCAAAGCAAATAAGATCCCCAGGTATTTATGGCGTTTTATTGGTGGGTGGCTTTTCTGCATGATGATCTCATGTGCATTCATGTTCCACAGGTTGATATCCTCGAGCAAAGTTTGGCCTTCAAGTAAGCTGTCAGCTTGAAGTCTTCCCAACAACATGGTTCAGGTATGTCCACAGACATTAACTGCCACACATGACGGAGGCAGCACCCACCTCTGCCACCACCCCTTCCCTTCCCCCTCACTACCCCCATCATCCGCACACCACTGAAAAATGCCCCACCAGTTCCATGAGTTTTTTTCTTCTTTGTTTCAAATTCTGTTTTCCAAGAACTGTTCAACTTTTGTTTTATTTCCCCTCATCACTCCTGCTGTCCCCCTCACCCATCCACTCTGGCACTGACCAGGACCAAGCAACAAGGACAGGTCACAGGCGTTCGCCGTGCCCTTACCTGCACTCCGGGGTCCAGCTCTGCGTTCTTCAGCACCTTGATGGCCACAGGTATCTCCCTGTCTTCCAGACAACACGTGCCCTTCATCACTGACCCAAAATTGCCTGCACCTGTACAGTTACAAGAAGACAAAAAAAAAAAAAAAGAAAAAACTTAGTGACCAGCTCCAGTATTGAAACATGTTGTCCATAAACATCTGTATGAAAACATCTCACCCTAAGTTGTTAACACCCACATGAAAATATGCAACCCAAAGTTATAAAAAGCCTGTATGAAAAAAAAAATGTATTCCAAAGTCCGAAATACATGCCTGAAAATGCGTTAACCCAAACTGTCAAACAGGTGAACAGTATAAAAAAAATTATCAAACAAAACCAAGAACAACACCAACAGAATAAACAAATGATAAAAAAAAACCAAGAACACCACCAACAGTATAAACAAATTATAAAACAAAACCAAGAACACCAACAACAACAATCAATTCATTTTTGAGGTTTTGTTGTGTTCAACCATGAAAACAATGCAGAGTGCCCACCTGTACAGTTCCCTCAAAATCAACTTTATGACTGTGGATGATCTTTATAAAAAATAAAAAAAGAACGTCAAACACTGGACTCACTTGCCGATGAGGCTAAACAAGCAAGTCTATGCTGCAATTCCTTGCCCATTTCTCAAGTAAGCGCCCCCAGAAATCACTGTCCCAATGAATCTGAAAACTACAGTGCACACTTGTTTTCCTCACATCTCAGATCACGTGTGAAATTATGATGTAAACTGAAAACTACAGTGCACATTGAAATCATGATGTAAACTGAAAACTACAGTGCACACTTGTTTTCACCTCAACATACCCTCCAGAAGTCACGTGTGTTAAATCACTAACGATGTAAACTGAAAACACTGAATCATGATGCTGAAACATATGAAATCATGATGTAAACTGAAAACTACAGTGCACACTTGTTTCCCTCACATCTCAGATCACATGTGAAATCACGATGTAAACTGAAAACTACAGTGCACATTGAAATCATGATGTAAACTGAAAACTACAGTGCACACTTGTTTCCCTCACATCTCAGATCACGTGTAAAATCATGATGTAAACTGAAAACTACAGTGCACACTTGTTTTCCCTCACATCTCAGATCACGTGTGAAATCATGATGTAAACTGAAAACTACAGTGCACACTGAAATCATGATGTAAACTGAAAACTACAGTGCACACTGAAATCATGATGTCAACTGAAAACTACAGTGCACACTGAAATCATGATGTAAACTGAAAACTACAGTGCACACTGAAATCATGATGTAAACTGAAAACTACAGTGCACACTGAAATCATGATGTAAACTGAAAACTACAGTGCACACTTGTTTTCCTCACATCTCAACTCACGTGTGAAATCATGATGTAAACTGAAAACTACAGTGCACACTGAAATCATGATGTAAACTGAAAACTACAGTGCACACTGAAATCATGATGTAAACTGAAAACTACAGTGCACACTTGTTTTCCTCACATCTCAGATCATGTGTGAAATCATGAAGTCCGCTTGATCCGACAACGGTGCTTCACAAGATATATGTCACTGGTGACACCTCAAATCTGTTTCGCTTGTAAAAACAGATTTGTTTTTTCAAGGTCAAGTGCAGAGGATTGTTTGGCAGTTCAATCATCAAACCTCACTCAGTGTTGAAGACGAGCTGTAAGGGACTGTGACTGTGCTGTGCCCCACTCTCTACCCTGAGATCCACATCATGTGGTCCATTATCACTCAAATTCAGCTCCTCAAAGTCTACACTTTCTAATTCGTACAATCAGTTATCATTAAAGACCACTTCTTCAAGGTCTGTACTTTCTCAAAGTTGTGCAATCAGCTTTCATTGAAGATCAGCTCTTCAAGGTCCACACTTTCAAATGGGTACAATCAGTTCTTTCTCCTTGGGAAGAGGAGGACTGGCCATCTTTCAGCTTCACAAATCCAGCCTCACTCATGCTGGACTCAAATCCGGACAAGACAGGCCGTCGCCTGTTCGAACTCACTGACAAGACAGGCCGTTCCACCTCACTGACAAGACAGGCCATCGCCTGTTCCAGCTCACTGACAAGACAGGCCGTTCCACCTCACTGACAAGACAGGCCATCGCCTGTTCCAACTCACTGACAAGACAGGCCGTTCCACCTCACTGACAAGTCAGGCCATCGCCTGTTCCACCTCACTGACAAGACAGGCCGTCGCCTGTTCCACCTCACTGACAAGACAGGCTGTTCCACCTCACTGACAAGACAGGCCATCACCTGTTCCAACTCACTGACAAGACAGGCCGTTCCACCTCACTGACAAGACAGGCCATCACCTGTTCCACCTCACTGACAAAACAGGCCATCACCTGTTCCAACCCACTGACAAGACAGGCTGTCGCCTGTTCCAACCCACTGACAAGACAGGCTGTCACCTGTTCCACCTCACTGACAAGACAGGCCGTCGCCTGTTCCACCTCACTGACAAGACAGGCCGTCACCTGTTCCAACTCACTGACAAGACAGGCCGTCAGCTGTTCCACCTCACTGACAAGACAGGCCGTCAGCTGTTCCACCTCACTGACAAGACAGGCCGTCAGCTGTTCCACCTCACTGACAAGACAGGCCGTCGCCTGTTCCACCTCACTGACAAGACAGGCCGTCAGCTGTTCCAACTCCCTTTCCATATGTGATGAATCAGAAAGGAAGAGAGCGTGGGAGGAGGAGACAGTGATGAATCAGAAAGGAAGAGAGCGTGGGAGGAGGAGACAGTGATGAATCAGAAAGGAAGAGAGCGTGGGAGGAGGAGACAGTGATGAATCAGAAAGGAAGAGAGCGTGGGAGGAGGAGACAGTGATGAATCAGAAAGGAAGAGAGCGTGGGAGGAGGAGACAGTGATGAATCAGAAAGGAAGAGAGCGTGGGAGGAGGAGACAGGGTGAGAGGGATGCAAGGCAAGGGGTGGTAGAAGCAGGAATCAGAAAGGAAGAGAGTGTGGGAGGAGGAGACAGTGATGAATGAGAAAGGAAGAGAGCGTGGGAGGAGGAGACAGGGTGAGAGGGATGCAAGGCAAGGGGTGGTAGAAGCAGGAATCAGAAAGGAAGAGAGCGTGGGAGGAGGAGACAGTGATGAATCAGAAAGGAAGAGAGCGTGGGAGGAGGAGACAGGGTGAGAGGGATGCAAGGCAAGGGGTGGTAGAAGCAGGAATCAGAAAGGAAGAGAGCGTGGGAGGAGGAGACAGGGTGAGAGGGATGCAAGGCAAGGGGTGGTAGAAGCAGGAATCAGAAAGGAAGAGAGCGTGGGAGGAGGAGACAGGGTGAGAGGGATGCAAGGCAAGGGGTGGTAGAAGCAGGAATCAGAAAGGAAGAGAGCGTGGGAGGAGGAGACAGGGTGAGAGGGATGCAAGGCAAGGGGTGGTTAAAGCAGGAATCAGAAAGGAAGAGAGCGTGGGAGGAGGAGACAGTGATGAATCAGAAAGGAAGAGAGCGTGGGAGGAGGAGACAGTGATGAATCAGAAAGGAAGAGAGCGTGGGAGGAGGAGATAGGGTGAGAGGGATGCAAGGCAAGGGGTGGTAGAAGCAGGAATCAGAAAGGAAGAGAGCGTGGGAGGAGGAGGCAGGGTGAGAGGGATGCAAGGCAAGGGGTGGTAGAAGCAGGGGAGAATGGAGAGAGCAGAAAAAGCTGTACCAAGCTGTACACTGAATTCTTCAATTCCCTCAAGACGTACACTGGGAACAAGTACTTCCAAAGAAGCCATTCTTCCTCGACTGGCCTTTCCTCAGTCCAGACTTCTGTCAAAGGTCCGTCATCATCTCGCATCACTGACGATACTTCTTGGATCCAACACTTCCTTTTCAGATTTCCCCACTTTTATCTACCTTACAGCTTGTTCCATTTCAGTCATAAAGGCAAACTGATGATGCACTGGTTATTTGATAATGATGATTGTAAGAACTTGGCTGTTTGTTCTGCAGCTTTCCTGTGGCTTCGTATGCTTGATCCACCACAAAATCATCGGTACTTCTTTGCTGTACGCTACAAGACACAAAGCCAATCCACCACAAAATCATCGGTACTTCTTTGCTGTACGCTACAAGACACAAAGCCAATCCACCACAAAATCATCGGTACTTCTTTGCTGTACGCTACAAGACACAAAGCCAATCCACCACAAAATCATCGGTACTTCTTTGCTGTACGCTACAAGACACAAAGCCAATCCACCACAAAATCATCGGTACTTCTTTGCTGTACGCTACAAGACACAAAGCCAATCCACCACAAAATCATCGGTACTTCTTTGCTGTACGCTACAAGACACAAAGCCAATCCACCACAAAATCATCGGTACTTCTTTGCTGTACGCTACAAGACACAAAGCCAATCCAAGTCCAAACTTTCATAAGATATTCATTCATATTTGCTCCACTGCCTGGTATAAAACTGCATTAAAGTGTCTGATCTTGACAGAATGTAGTTCACTGCCTGGTACAGACTGCATTAAGTGTCTGGTCTTGACAGAATGTAGTTCACTGCCTGGTACAGACTGCATTAAGTGTCTGATCTTGAAAGAATGTAGTTCACTGCCTGGTACAGACTGCATTAAGTGTCTGATCTTGACAGAAGGTAGTTCAGTAGTTGTTGCAATCAATGTTTGAATGGAATATGATTCAGCATGATTATCTTTTATCCATGTATTAATTTTTAGGGCGACTGGGGGGGGAGGGGGGGGGGGGCTGACTTTGTAATATTGAAAATATTGCATATTTACAACCTTTATGATCTGGTAACATCTTCATGCAGTGGATGGCTGGAAAGGCCTATCAATGTATCACACTTGGTTTGGTTGTGCTTACAACTGTCATAGTCAACAATTAGGCCTATCAATGTATCACACTTGGTTTGGTTGTGCTTACAACTGTCATAGTCAACAATTAGGCCTATCAATGTATCACACTTGGTTTGGTTGTGCTAACAACTGTCATAGTCGACAATTAGGCCTATCAATGTATCACACTTGGTTTGGTTGTGCTAACAACTGTCATAGTCGACAATTAGGCCTATCAATGTATCACACTTGGTTTGGTTGTGCTAACAACTGTCATAGTCAACAATTAGGCCTATCAATGCATCACACTTGGTTTGGTTGTGCTAACAACTGTCATAGTCAACAATTAGGCCTATCAATGTATCACACTTGGTTTGGTTGTGCTAACGACTGTCATAGTCAACAATTAGGCCTATCAATGTATCACACTTGGTTTGGTTGTGCTAACGACTGTCATAGTCAACAATTAGGCCTATCAATGTATCACACTTGGTTTGGTTGTGCTAACGACTGTCATAGTCAACAATTAGGCCTATCAATGTATCACACTTGGTTTGGTTGTGCTAACAACTGTCATAGTCAACAATTAGGCCTATCAATGTATCACACTTGGTTTGGTTGTGCTAACAACTGTCATAGTCAACAATTAGGCCTATCAATGTATCACACTTGGTTTGGTTGTGCTAACAACTGTCATAGTCGACAATTAGGCCTATCAATTTATCATACTTGGTTTGGTTGTGCTAACAACTGTCATAGTCAACAATTAGGCCTATCAATGTATCACACTTGGTTTGGTTGTGCTAACAACTGTCATAGTCAACAATTAGGCCTATCAATGTATCATACTTGGTTTGGTTGTGCTAACAATTGTCATAGTTGACAATTAAGTTTATCGGGGCCACAGACATGTACACACACACACACACATGCGCACTAACACACAAAGCAGAGACAAGAACACGTTTCCAGGATATGTTGATGGGAGTGTCACCAAGCGGCGGATGATTACAAGCCCCGACTGTATCCTGGGGTCAGATCATCCATTCACCTGGCGTTGTGAATGACCACAATTCTTTTCCTCAATGGAGCACGCCCAGCACAGGGCGGTGGCACTCACCTGGCGATGTGAATCACCACAATTCTTTTCCTCGATGGAGCACGCCCAGCACAGGGTGGCGGTATTCACCTGGCGATGTGAATCACCACAATGGAGCACGCCCAGCACAGGGCAGTGACACTCACCTGGCGATGTGAATGGCCACAATTCTTTTCCTCGATGGAGCACGCCCAGCACAGGGCGGTGACACTCACCTGGCGATGTGAATGACCACAGTTCTTTTCCTCGATGGAGCACGCCCAGCACAGGGCGGTGACACTCACCTGGCGATGTGAATGACCACAGTTCTTTTCCTCGATGGAGCACGCCCAGCACAGGGCGGCGGCACTCACCCAGTTGTGAATGGCCACAATTCTTTTCCTCGATGGAGCACGCCCAGCACAGGGCGGCGGCACTCACCTGGCGATGTGAATGACCACAGTTCTTTTCCTCTATGGAGCACGCCCAGCACAGGGCGGCGACACTCACCTGGCGATGTGAATGACCAATGGAGCACTCCCAGCACAGGGCGGTGGCGGCACTCACCTGGCGATGTGAATGACCAATGGAGCACGCCCAGCACAGGGTGGCGGCACTCACCTGGCGATGTGAATGACCAATGGAGCACGCCCAGCACAGGGCGGCGACACTCACCTGCATGCCCAGCACAGGGCGGTGACACTCACCTGCATGCCCAGCACAGGGCGGTGACACTCACCTGCATGCCCAGCACAGGGCGGTGGCACTCACCCAGTTTGAGTTCATCCATCTTGATCTGTTCAGGGCACAGTTTGCGGGTGGTGACCTCTTTGCGGAGCTTGGCACTGCCATACACCTCTTCTAGCTGCTCTCCTCCCAGGTCCATGCTGACCTCAGGGTGGTCCATCTCTGCACAGACACACACCACATCATCACGTGTTGTCCTAGCTTTTCAGTGCTGATGAAGAGTGCTCCATCTCTCTACAGACACACACCACATCATCACGTGTTGTCCTAGCTTTTCAGTGCTGATGAAGAGTGCTCCATCTCTCTACAGACACACACCACATCATCACGTGTTGTCCTAGCTTTTCAGTGCTGATGAAGAGCATTCAGGACGTACAGCCTCTGCCACTTTTCACAGCAAAAACCCATGTCTGAACCAACAGGCCTTCTGGTTGTGTTTTTTTCTTCACGAAAACATGGACAGGTATCACGGCTATATTACACACTTCTCCACCATGTCACCAGCCAACATTTGTGGCTTTCTCTACACTTCCCAAATGACAGGTAACTGTGGAAAACAGACAGACAAGTCCTGTGTTAGTAACTGTCTGTTTTGAAGGACAGTCTCCGTGGCTCCTACACCTCCAGACTACCTGGTCTGTTGCATGCTGCAAAGGAGGAACGCATCACTGTCCCCTCAGTCACAGGATTGTGCAACTGTATTCGTAAACAAAAAATTAAAAAAAAAAAAAGAAAAAATCATTTCACAGGGAATGAAGTACACTTGGAAAAAACATTTTCAAAAAACAACGAACCAACCAAAAATTTTTAAAAAAGGAAAAATTCACAAAGAAAATGTGTGCGCCGGGGGAAGTGTTAATGGATAAAACTGGTAGCCTAAGGAGGCTCTTTGTTTGAAGTGCCACTAAAGCTCAACACCACCAGCCAGCCTAAGAAGGCTCTTTGTTTGAAGTGCCACTAAAGCTCAACACCACCAGCCAGCCTAAGAAGGCTCTTTGTTTGAAGTGCCACTAAAGCTCAACACCACCAGCCAGGTGCTTTTCAGGCTCTCACCATATTAAAGAGACATGGTCATTCCTTACATGACAAATGAAAAAGGCAAATATACAGACAGCATGTAACAATAATTCATCATGCGAATGTCAATATTCCAGCCCTTAGGACAGGACTAGGCCAGGCTGCGTGCCCCCAGCCGTTCCAAGAGTTCACCTGGAAAGACACCCCCCCCCCACCCCCTTCCCCTGCACCCCATGGATGAATGGAATAGGATGGTGCACAGGTGAAGAGAAAAAGGAAACAAAAGAATTTACCATCTTCAGCCCCTGGACCGCCCGGGGGTGGTTTGGCCTCTTTTTTCTGCACCCCGTTCTTTTTCTTCTCGTCCGGAACAGGAGGCAACGAGCGGCTGGGTCGTCTCCCCTGTAACATCCATCTCCATGCAATCGTTGGTTTGTTTCTCTCCACATTGGACAGCCTTCAAGCTAAGAGCTTTCTTTCTCTCACGTTTTCTTTCATTCCAAGATCTAAGTGAACTAAATTAGTTTTTGTAGGATGTTATCGTCGTCATAATTTCACAGCCCTGCCAACCATGAATGGCCTTGTTTAGGGCTGTCATCATTACACAGGGAAAAGATGGTCATGTTGACCAACAACAACAGAAACCCTAACACCCTCCCCCTCTCAAATTAACAAACAAACAATAAACATCTACAAAACATGCGTTAACTTTGCCACATGATAATGATCAATCCATCTCCTTCAGGCTGACTCAGGGCGCTTGTCATCCTCTCCATATTTCCACCATTGATGATGAAACTAGTTAAAAAAAAAATATCAATGAAAAAAAAAGAACCCCCCTTCCAGTACAACCAAAGGTACATGAAAGCCTAACAGGAAAACAGACATCGTTAAAAACTGCTCTTAACAGGGCGAACAATGACTCTGCAAACTAGGTTTGAGAAGACTTCCAACAAGTTTGCATCTGAACCGCACAAACACATGCTTGGGAACCGTGTTTTGAGAGGTTCACAAAGTGTGTTTGCCAACAGGTTTGGTTCGCAAGCCGTGTTCTTGGAACCATGTTTTGAGAGGTTCGCAAAGTGTGTTTGCCAACAGTTTTTGGTTCGCAAGCCGTGTTCTGGGAACCGTGTTTCGAGAGGTTCGCAAAGTGTGTTTGCCAACAGTTCTTGGTTCGCAAGCCGTGTTCTGGGAACTTGTGTGTTTCTCCAGTTTGACTGGTCGAACTCTTTTGCAATGAAGATTCATTTCTGCCTTTCTATTGTCGCAAAATGGCTGACACTACCCCGATCAGTTTAAATTAATCGGATGCAAGTCTGTTAAATCTTGCATAAGGGAATGACAGGCACCGTACTCATGTCGCTGAAGAACATAACGCAACGTTGACGTTCTCTTTCTCCCGATCTGATTTTTCTCCAAGTCCTCTAACAGTCCATTTTACCACAAGAATTGCAGCAAATTGTTCGACATTGCTGTCATAGTCAGACATTTTTGTTTGGCCTGCAATACCAGGCCGACCTGTGGCGAAGGCGGAGCAAGCCTCTGACACTTCACCGAGGCTAAAAAATCAGCTTAATATCGAAGCCCCCCAGATACGGGGCGCATCAGATATTAAGCTAAAAAGAACAGATACTACACTTTGATCTTAGCCAAAAGGCTGACGAGTGATTGTTTGGCCTGGTAAGGTCGTATGTATATCATTAATCGGGGTTAGCTGATGACGTACGCACATCATTAAGCGGTGGTTAAGATCCAGAAGTTCTGTTCCCCCAAACTGCTGTTTCCAAACTAGTTTGCAACCATTCTATTCTTACACAATAACGTGTCCACCGAACACATGGCGAACCAAAGGTTCTGTAGGTTAACAAGGCTTTAAAAGAGACAGATGGTGTCCACTTTGGGCAGTGTCTGCAGGCTGTGCAGTCATGAGATGACACCACACAAGCTGGTTTGTTGTGAACTGTCATCAGAACAGATCCACAGACTTTTTACCACAAAACACCACAGAATGGTGTGACCACAGGGAATCAAACTGAATGACCAAAAAAAAAACAAAAGAAAGAAAAAAAAAGTAGAAAGAAATTCAGTAGAATTGTACTGGTGGATAGTTACATGACTCCAACAACAAACTATCCACACACTATTCTAGCTTACCCATAGTTATTTGTTGTACACGATGATCTGTTGTTTGAAACTTGACTTTTGCTTGGTTCCTTATGTAGCAAGTCTCATGAGAGTTATCTTCTCCTGGCAAAATGGTTGCTCCCAGTTTTGACTCGGACAACAAACAGGCTGGTTCATCGACTTGCCACATATCATGGCTTCATTTTCAGAACAATGTCATTGCTCAGGGAAATCTTGAAAGGTAGAATGCATCATTAACAAAAAGGTGATTTTGTTTATACATATCATCATATCAAAATAGAAGCACAAAACTTTTTTTTTCAATGCCACATGTGTGATTCCATTTCACAACGCTCCTCTCGCTGTAGTATAGGACCCCGACACCTTAACCATAACCGTACTGAGGCTCTGTCGACTGAGCACAATCTATGATCTATGAACAAGAAGCGTCTGGGCTGCAACATCCAAACACAAAAATGATGAACGAAATGGAAGTCATTGCAAAAGCTTATAAAGAGAAGTTTTATCCGAGCCACTACTTACAACATGCAAAAAGTGACGGGGCACAAGCCTGAACAATATGAGCCTCTCCTCGGGACACATGCCTGAACAATACGAGCGTCTCCTCGGGGCACAAGCCTGAACAATACGAACGTCTCCTCAGGGCACAAGCCTGAACGATACAAGCGTCTCCTCAGGGCACAAGCCTGAACGATACGAGCGTCTCCTCAGGGCACAAGCCTGAACGATACGAGCGTCTCCTCAGGGCACAGGCCTGAAGGATATGAGCGTCTCCTCAGGGCACAAGCCTGAACGATACGAGCGTCTCCTCGGGGCACAAGCCTGAACGATACGAGCGTCTCCTCGGGGCACAAGCCTGAATGATACGAGCGTCTCCTCGGGGCAAAAGCCTGAACAATACGAGCGTCTCCTTGGGGCACAAGCCTGAACAATACGAGCGTCTCCTCGGGGCAAAAGCCTGAACAATACGAGCGTCTCCTTGGGGCACAAGCCTGAACAATACGAGTGTCTCCTCGGGGCACAAGCCTGAACAATATGAGCGTCTCCTCAGGGCATAAGCCTGAACAATACGAGCGTCTCCTCGGGGCACAAGCCTGAATGATATGAGCGTCTCCTCAGGACACAAGCCTGAATGATACGAGCGTCTCCTCGGGGCACAAACCTGAATGATACGAGCGTCTCCTCAGGGCACAAGCCTGAATGATGAGCGTCTCCTCAGGGCACAAGCCTGAATGATACGAGCGTCTCCTCAGGGCACAAGCCTGAATGATACGAGTGTCTCCTCGGGGCACAAGCCTGAACAATATGAGGGTCTCCTCAGGGCACAAGCCTGAACAATACGAGTGTCTCCTCGGGGCACAAGCCTGAACGATACGAGCATCTCCTCGGGGCACAAGCCTGAACGATACGAGCGTCTCCTCAGGACACAAGCCTGAATGATATGAGCATCTCCTCGGGGCACAAGCCTGAACGATACGAGCGTCTCCTCAGGACACAAGCCTGAATGATATGAGCATCTCCTCGGGGCACAGACTCTCCTCAGGACACAAGCCTGAATGATATGAGCGTCTCCTCGGGGCACAAGCCTGAACAATACGAGCGTCTCCTCAGGGCACAAGCCTGAACGATACGAGCGTCTCCTCGGGCCACAAGCCTGAACGATACGAGCATCTCCTTGGGGCACAAGCCTCAACGATACGAGCATCTCCTCGGGGCACAAGCCTCAACAATGCAAGCATCTCCTCCAGTTCCCACCCCATCCATGCCACTCCTTGCATGGAAAACCGCCAATGGAAAATGCATCATCGTCAGCAAGATTCAGGCTTACAGTGAATCCTCTCTTTTTCAGTTACGCGCTAGAATGCCCAACAAATTGATGTTGGATCCTCAGTAGAGAAGAAGAATAAGAAGAAACAATCATTTGGCATGAAGACAGCTGAAACAAAACTGCACTATTTTCTCATCATCGTCTCTTCCGCAGCTAAACCACCACCACGGTTGCATTGTCATTTCGCTTCTGCGTCATCCCTGTTGCTCAGTGACCACAGGTTTTACATGCGCATGTGTAGTTAGCGTTTCCGGTAAAAATCACAAGGTGAACAGTACCCAAGTTTCCGTGTCATCATCAAGAGCTGCAGTCAGCCTCTTTCCTTTGACCACCGACTAGTTTTGCTGCCAAGTCATGTGACAGTGAGGCACCATCTGCCGACTGGCTGTTGTACTGGCCAGGATAGAACAAATGTTTAAAAACAGAACGAGTTCTTTTCAGAAAGCATGTAGGCGAGAAAAGTATCACAGCAAGGCTATCTTTTATATTATCGTGTGTTAGGATAAGGATGGATAGGCTAAGACGGTCCCTTGTTGTTCAGCTTGTACAGACGGCCTAACGAGAAACAAACAACAGAGAGTCAAAGTATCACAGCAAGGCTATCTTTTATATTATCGTGTGTTAGGATAAGGATGGATAGGCTAAGACGGTCCCTTGTTGTTCAGCTTGTACAGACGGCCTAACGAGAGACAAACAACAGAGAGTCAAAGGGAAGCCATGAACAGGGTTCCTACAGACTCCCAAGAATGAAATTCAAGGAGTTTTCAAGGAGTGTTTATTTTATTTCAAGGCTACAATACTTGCGTAAAAATTTATCCAACGGAGATGTTTTATAACTTCATCAGAAGTTACAAATTATCTCCCTTGGTTAAATAGCGGACGACAATCCAGGATCATGACAATGTTTGTAAAAATTTGTTTTTAAATAATTTTTTTCATCAACCTGAATGCAGAAAAATCAAACTGCCATTTCTTTTTGCCACATTAAAGATTTTTGGAGCTGACAGCTTGATTTTCAAAGGTTTTCAAGGAGGGTTTGGTCAACAGAACCACATTTTATTGATTTTCAAAGGTTTTCAAGGTCTTGAAATTCGAAATTCGCTGTCAGAATTCAAGGAGTTTCAAGGAGTGTACGAACCCTGATTAAGGCAGACTTCAAGAATATGCACTGTAACAAGAGAGAGGGAATTACCAGCAGAGAATTTCCAGAGTGCAAGGATACCGTTTTGACTGAAAGGATCCCCAGCATTGCTACAGAAGCCAGCTGAACTAGAAAACAACCAAACCTCCATCAAGTGTCAAACACTCACCCATCTGCATACATACATAAACAACTAAACCTCCATCAAGTGTCAAACACTCACCCATCTGCATACATACATAAATAACTAAACTGAATCAAGTGTCACACACTCACCCATCGGCATACATACATAAACAACTAAACCTCCATCAAGTGTCAGACACTCACCCATCTGCATACATACATAAACAACTAAACTGAATCAAGTGTCACACACTCACCCATCTGCATACATACATAAACAACTAAACCTCCATCAAGTGTCAGACACTCACCCATCGGCATACATACATAAGCAACTAAACCTCAATCAAGTGTCAAACACTCACCCATCTGCATACATACATAAACAACTAAACCTCAATCAAGTGTCAAACACTCACCCATCTGCATACATACATAAACAACTAAACCTCAATCAAGTGTCAAACACTCACCCATCTGCATACATACATAAACAACTAAACCTCAATCAAGTGTCAAACACTCACCCATCTGCATTCATACATAAACAAATCTAAAAAGCAAAATTTGAAAAGAGAGGGGTTAGTTACCGCCAAGGACACAGACAAACAAGAGTACAGGACTAGACAAACTCTTGTTTGTCTGTGTCCTTGGCGGTAACTAACCCCTCTCTTTTCAAATTTTGCTTCATTTTCCGCCCTCAGTCGTTGTTTTGAAACTTAAATCTGAAAAGAAATAGACAGGGAGACTGATCAAATAGATATGTGACTGTATACATTTCTTTTTCTTTTCCTTTTCCCAACTAATCTGGCATTAACCTCAGAAAGAAGCTATCTTTGAACAATAGGTTGTATGGTAGGTTTGGAACACCAGCAAAGAGCCCATTGTGATAAAGCCGTTAGTTCACATGACGGTGGTCAGAATGTCCAGCAGTTAACAACTCACTGAGATTCCATTGGCCATGCCCCCGACAGCCCCTCCTCCAACAGAACTGACAGAATTCCTGCGGTTAGTGTTGTTGTTGACCATGTATTCTGCACACAGTTACCACCTCCATCATCCTACAATTCACACACAGTCCGTTTCTACACACACTGCAGCCCCCTTCAATCCATAGTAGTCTGCTTTCTACACACATTACTCTAATCAATACTGCTGTCCGTTTTCTACACACATTAATCTATACTGCTGTCTGTTTTCTACACACATTAATCTATACTGCAGTCCATTTTCTACGCACATTACAACCCTGTTCAATCTATATTACAGTCTGCTTTCTACACACATTACTCTTATCAATACTGCTGTCCGTTTTCTACACACATTAATCTATACTGCTGTCTGTTTTCTACACACATTAATCTATACTGCAATCCATTTTCTACACACATTACAACCCTGTTCAATCTATACTACAGTCTGTTTTCTACACACATTAATCTATACTACAGTCTGTTTTCTACATACATTACACTAATCTATACTGCAGTCTGTTTTCTACACACATTACAACCCTGTTCAATCTATACTACAGTTTGTTTTCTACACACATTTATCTGTACTACAGTCTGTTTTCTATACACATTAATCTATACTACAGTCTGTTTTCTATACACATTAATCTATACTACAGTCTGCTTTCTACACACATTACAGTAATCTAGACTGCAGTCCCTTTTCTACACACATTACAACTCTGTTCAATCTATACTACAGTCTGTTTTCTACACATATTAATCTATACTGCAGTCCCTTTTCTACACACATTACAACCCTGTTCAGTCTATACTACAGTCTGTTTTCTACACACATTAATCTATACTGCAGTCCCTTTTCTACACACATCACAACCCTGTTCAATCTATACTACAGTCTGTTTTCTACACACATTACACTAATATATACTGCAGTCTGTTTTCTACACACATTACAACCCCCTTCAATCGATACTACAGTCTGTTTTCTACACAAATTACAACCCCCTTCAATCGATACTACTGTCTGTTTTCTGCACACATTACAACCCTGTTCAATCTTTACTACAGTCTGTTTTCAACACAAATTACAACCCCTTTCAATCAATACTACAGTCTGTTTTCTGCTCACATAAATCTATAGTAAAGTCTGTTTTCTGCTCACATAAAGCTATACTACAGTCTATTTACTACACACATTACAACCCCCTTCTATCTATAGACAATCTGTTTTCTACACACTTTACAGCCCCCTTGAACCTACACCACAGTCTGTTTTCTACACACATTACTCTAATCAATATGCAAGTCTGTTTTCTACACAAATAACAACACCCCTTCACTTAATATTTACAGTCTGTTTTCTGCACACGTAGCAACACACCTCAGATCTGTATTCCAGACTGTTTTCTGAACAGCTTACAGCCCTCTTTCAATCGAAACTACTCTCTGTTTTCTACACACAAAACAACACCTCTTTAATCACAGTACTACTCACAAAACAACACCTCTTTAATCACAGTAGTACTGTCTGTTTTCTGCACCTATACCCCCTCTCCCCACCCCCACTCTCCAATCAATATCAATGTCTGTTTTCTACATCTACATAACAAGGCGTCTTCAGTGAATGCTGGTCTGATTTTTGTACACATATAACAATTCTCCACAGCCTGTTTTCTGCACTCATATGTCAACACTGCAATCTATTTTCTGCACACACAAAACAATTTTCCAGTCATTACCGTAGCCTGTTTTCTGCACACACATAACAGTTCGCAGTCTGTTTTCTGCACATACATAACCATTCTCGTCAACATTGTAGTCTGTTTTCTGTATACACATAACAACAATTCTGCAGTCAATACAATCTATTTTCTGTACACACTAAACAATTTTCCAGTCATTACCATAGTCTGTTTTCTGCACACACATAACAATTCTCCACTCGGTACCATAGCCTGTTTTCCACACACACATAACAATTTTCCAGTCAATACTACAGTCTGTTTTCTGCACACACATAATGATTTTCCACTCAATACCACAGTCTGTTTTCTGCACACACACATAACAATTTTCCACTCAATACTACAGTCTGTTTTCTGCACACACATAACAATTCTCCAATCAATACTACAGTCTGTTTTCTGCACATATAACAATTCTCCATGCTATACTACAGTCTGTTTTCTGCACTCACATAACAACAATTCGCCAGTCAACATTGTAGTCTGTTTTCTGTATACACAAAACAATTCTGCAGTCAACACTACAATCTACTTTCTGTACACGCTTAATAAGTCTCCACTCGACTGTTTTCTGTGCACACAAAACAACAATTTGCCAGTCAACACTTCAGTCTGTCTTCTGTTCACACATTACAGGAGTTCTCCACTCATCACTATGGTCTGTTTTGTCTGTACGCATAATGATTCTCCAGTCAACACTTTAGTCTGTTTTTCTGTTCACACATTACGGGAGTTCTCCAGCCATTACTATGGTCTGTTTTGTCTGTACACCTAACGATTCGCCAGTCAACACTTTAGTCTGTTTTTCTGTTCACACATAACAATATGGTCTGCTTTGTCTGTATGCTTAATGATTCGTCAGTCAACACTTCAGTCTGTTTTTCTGTTCACATATTACGGGAGTTCTCCAGCCATTACTATGGTCTGTTTTGTCTGTACGCCTAACGATTCGCCAGTCAACACTTCAGTCTGTTTTTCTGTTCACACATAACAAGAATTCTCCAGTCAATACTATAATCTGTTTTGTCTACACACATATCAATTCTTTTTCTTTTTTTTCATAAGAGGGTGGACTTAACATGGTGGTGGTGGTGATGGAGAGGCACAGGGATGAGGGGGTGGAAGGGGACAAGAGGGTGGTGGACACATTTACTAATATACATATAACTACACACTTACTGCCACACATGTGCATACATACTTGTAAGTTCAAACAGAGACCTCGTCTTTCTTTCGCACAAAACTTCCAGGTAAACTTGCACACAAACTCTCATACATTACATGGACACATACGGACAACAACAACAACACCACACACTCACACTTACACAGAAGCACACGATGCACAGACACACAAAACGAACACATCCTTACAGACACCAACACAGACAACAGAAGCACTCACACAAAAAACACACAGACAAACACACAGAGACAAACACACACCCACACCCACACACACTCAGACACATGCACAGAATTGGTACACAAGCAATACAGCCCACAGTGACTCACCTTCATAGTCAATGCTGCTGTAGCCCGGTCGACAGCAGGGCAGCCTCAGTTTGCAGGCCAGACCGTCAGACTTGTTGTGGTAGTTGTCCACCAACTGAAAGCAAACACATCAACAACGATGCCATGCCAGGCTGTCCGACTTGTGGTGGTCATTACTGACCAAGGGAAAACAAACCCTGATGAACAGGAGACAATGCCAGGCCATCAGACATGTTGTGGCTAATGGCGACCAGCTGTATATAAACAAATATAAACATCATAAAATGATGGTCAGGGAAACAAAACAATGGCTCCACAGACTAGGGATCATCCTGAAATGTACGGTTTCCTTCTGCACAAAATGAATATTTCCAGGGATCATCCTGAAATGTACGGTTTCCTTCGGCACAAAATGAATATTTCTAGGGATCATCATGAAATGTACGGTTTCCTTCTGCACAAAATGAAGATTTCTTACACACTAAACCTTTTCACTACAAGCTTTAAAAAAAAACAACATTTTTTAATGTAAGGAGTACCAAGCAAACAAATCAATTTTCTAGACCACCAGAGAAACCCATATGAAAATGGGTTACCATTTTAATAAGAAAAATCACCCAAATCCATGTGCAAGTCAACACTGCTGATATAATTTTCGGCACATTTTCATGCGGAAAAGACAAAAAAAATTCAAGTCTGGTATTACTACTTATAACTGCGCCAAGAGACCTTCTTTGGGAATCCTGCCGGTCCCAAGCCTGGATAAAGGAGGAGGGTTGAGCGTGGGGCCAGCTATCCCACCCTGTAAAACAAAACACAGCAACTCCAACGCCAACCAAGGATCAGATCGACACCTCAGCCCTGGGAAGAGGTGGCTCTTCAACAAGAAGATGTATAACCCCATGTTGTGAAAGCCTGAAGTCTCAAGAAGCCACAAGGCCAACCGTCTTTCTTTAAGCGAAAAAGAGGTCAGCCAAGGAACACCTGGCGCCGGGACCTAGAAGCTGACATCAGGAACATGGGGATGACACAGAACCAGCTGGAAAGAAGAGCGCAGGACAGAGACGCCTGGAGGTTCTTGGTCGGCGGCCTGTACCCCAGGAGGGGTGATAGGCGATTAAAAAAAAAAAAAGACTACCTATGACCGATCTTTGTAGTTACTTTGTGCACGTTAAACATGTCAATACCGATTTTTTCACATTTCTTACCAAGATAACCAATCCAATCACACAGGCCTTTCCACACGGTCTCATCCTTAAAAGGCTACAAACCTGAAAGAGACTACATCCTGAAAAAGAAACCCCCACAATGCAGAACAAGGCAGCTAAAAGTACTGACATCCTAAACCAGTACCCCCACAATGCAGAACAAGGCAGTTAAAAGTACTGATGTCCTAAACCAGTATACACATGGCTGACTCACCACATCTCGGCCACCAAAGTCATGGCCACTTTAGTCTGATTCAATCATAGACACATTTGTGTAGTCCTCACTCACATTTGAGATGTCGTTGTTAAGTTAGTGCTACCTGGATTGCTCAATCGTTCCCCATGGGGGTCACTCATTGCTTTAGCCAATAACACTGAATACAAAGTGAGAACATCAAAAGTTAAAACTTTTTAGGACTTGTTTCAAAGCACGTTGTAAAGGGAACCCTGCAGCAACTGGTCAAAGCTTACAGCTCTTATGACCCACACCCTCCTCAAAGAACCTGCTTAAGGCCCACTGCAAATGGAGGCTGAAAAGAACTGGTCACAGCTTACAGCTCTTACGACCCACACCCTCCTCAAAGAACCTGTTTAAGGCCCACTGCATATGAAGGCTGAAAAGCACTGATCACAGCTTGCAGCTCTTTACAAAGACCCCGTATGAAAATATAGAATCCCCATCCACAGTTACAAGAAAGTGGTGAAGGTTGCAGATCGGTAATTCAAAGGTTAAAAAAGAAAAAATAAGTCCAAGACAATGACCAACAGAAAATGAATGTGCGCACTCATGCACAAAACCACATATACAGAGATAGATCATACACTTACACAAAACTCCCACACACAACACACACCCATTTAAATTCACCCACACAGAACTCACCATCATGAGGAACTCAAATCGTGGACCATCCTCGATTGCATAGCGTTGATCAATTTTCTGACCGATGAGATAGTGGCGTAGCTGACTATCATAGCTCAGTGTCAATGCAAATGTGTTCTTCTCATCTCTCTGCCGAATCCTGAAAGGGAAAAAAAAAATCCAAAGAAAGAAAGAATTCAATACTACAACGATGATGATAATGAGTAATCTGTAGGGATATTGCAGTTCTTCTCTTCAAAATAACAAAAAATACATTTAAAATGGAAAGTGAAAACTTAAAGAATGCTATATGTATCTGTATAAGATATCTCTCGTCTACAAATTGTTTTTAGAAAGGGTGTGAAAATGAAAATAAATTCGTGCTAATAAAACACATGTTCTCTGTGAAAACTATTCTAATTACTTATTCTGATTATATCACACTCACACTCACATGCTAAATGAATTCATGCTTTCACACATCCACACACCAACACACAAACCCTGTGCAAATGAGCTCTCTCATTCATGTACTCACATGCAAAAATGTCACATACAAATATAAATATCTATCATTCTCATGAATGAAAAAGGTACATTAAATCATACATGCATATACAAACATGTGCAAAAAGTATGCCCACAGGAACACAGAGACTGATATGTGTGCGCATACAGATGTACGCATGCACACACACACACACACACACACACATACACGCACACAGAGAATCACACACACACATACACAAAGGAACACACACACACATACACACACCACACCACACACACACCACATCACACACACAGAGACGCTGGCCAGTGAAGTACTCACAAGAACTTCCCATCCACGTGGCCATCCTGAACGAGTCGTTTTTCTGCTTCAGAGCGTGAGATCTTTCCATGCCACCAGGGCATGTCGACATGCATGTTGGTGGCCACTCGCTTCACCAGCTGGTCCCTCAACGGCCCAAGGGCCTTGTCCACATCCGCATTCTGTTCAAATGAGTTCTTCGGTCTTTAAATGGTATCCACATCCGCATTCTGTTCAAATGAGCTCTTTGGTCTTTTAATGGTTTTCTCCGCCTCATCAGTGTTTTAATGGAGTGCTACATCGATTTAGCATGATGATTTGCTTTTCTGCTCAGACAAGATTCATCTCAACCTTGATGTTACATACATATGACTTATAGTCAGGCAAACACGACTCAGACAATAGCAAAATCAAAATAGGCAGTAAGTACACTGACAACCCAATGACTGACATCATCACACCAACAAAAAATAACAAAAACTCACTTTGTGACTGGATTTCACAAAAGCTCAGATGTCAAAAAGCTCCAACTGTTCAAACAGTTTTGTCCACAAGTTTTTCAATTAGAGTTACACGATTCAAAACTTTCAACCAGATTTTTTGAGCAGTTTGAAATGTTCAGTTAGATTTTATCGAGCACTTTGAAACATTCAATCAGATTTGTCTAACAGCTCAAAACTTTCAATCAGATTTGTTTGGAATTTCAAAACCTATAAGTGATATCACTGGAAAATCTAAGATCCAAAAAGTCTGCTGAAAATCTTGACAATCTTGTCTTTGACAGGTCCCCCCCCCCCCCCCCCACCATCACTCTGTTTTCTTGACTGTCTAAAAAAAAAAAAAAATTACAATCTTGTTTTTAACAGATCAAAATATGGAAAAACCAACCTCATATTCTTCTCTTTGCACCCCCCACCCCTCCCTATTGCCCCCCCCCCCCCCTCCCCTCTGTCTTCGTTGTCTTTGACAGATTTTCTTGCCTTTTTCCTCCTGACCTAAAACAGACACTATTCTTGATAAACACCCAAGGCGGTATTCCTAGGCGGCCCCTAACCATCTTCTGACCCTCAAGTCAATCAGCACCAAATCTGTCACTGTGGAAGCTCCTGATGAAAACCTCCCTGGTCAGGACTTCCTCTGTTTAAAGAAGACTGGCCTCTCTCACGAACATTCTTCTCTTTTTCTCTCATAAGATAGAGCTCTCCTAGTCAACTCCCTGACATTCAGTTCAAAAGTCCATGACTGTCCATCATTTTTTTATGGACTACAACAGATTTAGCGGTGGTTTTCTTTTGTGTGGAACCTTGGGCATCAATCTAGGGAGGTTCTGTGAGCCCTAACAGTGCCACTGTTGGTGTGCCGGTCTGGAAATTTGGGCATCACACTAGGGAGGCTCTGTGAGCCCTAACAGTGCCACTGTTGGTGTGCCGTCTGTAACTTTGGGCATCACACTAGGGAGGCTCTGTGAGCCCTAACAGTGCCACTGTTGGTGTGCCAGTCTGAAGCCTTGGGCATCACACTAGGGAGGCTCTGTGAGCCCTAACAGTGCCACTGCTGGTGAGAAGGGGAACGTTTGTGCTAGCTGTGTGAAAGGCATGTTGTGCGAAAAGCAGAGTGGATTCTGAACGATGGTGGCGGCATGGCGATACCCTTGCCCGACAGTACTCGGCAGAAGGTGGTGTGGATGAAAACAAATGACAGGTTGAGTGGTGTGACCTGATCATGTTTCTCAGCACAGAGGACACACTGCATGCCTTGATGGATGGTGCGTTCCTTAACAGCTTGTGTGTCTTCTTCTGTGCACCTGCACATGAACACACACCTGTGTGTGTGTTTTTGTATGTATGATTGCCAGCATGTGCGTGTGTGTGTGCATACACTGATACTGTGTGCATGCCAGCATGTACATGTGTGTACAAGTGTATACTGATTCTGTGTAAGATAAGACAAAGACAGCTTGTACTTTGAGTTTGTGTTGTTGAAGGAAACGGTAAGGCACAGTTACTGTCTACGTGTTGTTTGTGTGTACATGTTCACACGAAAAAGGTTAAGAATAAAGGAACAAACAAACAAACAAAAAGTCAAGCAAACAAACAACAACAACAACAAAAAATCAACACCTAAAATCCCCTGAGACACACACACACGTAAACGAAGTTAGACCTTCATCAGAATGCCAACAGTTTTCTTCATACACAACACTCACATACGCTTCCATACAAAAGGAACTTGACTAGGACAAACGTTTGAATCATGAAAGTGGTTGTCTCCCTTTGTGTGAGTGTGCTGCTGAATGTTCATACTATGGCTAAAACAGATGACGAGGTAATGAACGACAAATGCAGTCTGAGTCATGCTGAGCGCGATGAAGGCATTCCCATTTTCTGGTGATCCCACTGGCTCAGCGCCTGCCTGCTGTTCACCACACTTCCCAGCTTCCCCTGTCAGTCGGTCACGTCTTAACCTTTTCGCGACGCGCCGTGCGATAGTGATGGCAACTCAGTCGACCCTTTCACGACGAGCCGTTCTGTGGTGACGGCAGCGCTGCTGTACTGGCCAGACATGCCGTGCCTCCATGACGGCACAACTATAAAAAAAATTCCCCATGTTCTCTCGTCTACCGTCTTGGGGATGCAGCTGCCCTAAATATTTAGAACAGGGTTCTAGCCACTGGAAGGGTAAGTTTACATGCACTAGCGATGACCTTTGTGACCCCAGAGTAGTCCGAAGAAAGAGACCCGTCTGGCACTGGGAAGGCATGTGTGGAATTTCCTGCTTCATCAACATATCGGGCAGAAGGAGAATGACATGTGGTGTTAGAACTGGTTCAGTAAAATGGTTCAGAGAATGAAGGGGGTAAAGGTACACATGTTTATCAGAAAGAATTTGAGCTTGATTTATTTGCTCTGTGTGTTTAATAGTTTTATACGTCTTGTCATCTGAAGCCAAAACAGTGAAAAGTGTGTACTGTGTGCAATTACTTAATTTCCTTTAAAAAAACAACAACAACAGAATTCACTTGGATTACACATATTGAATACCTCAGGCTTTCTCTGCATCTATTCAAAGCAAGAGTGAAATTTTATGCCCTTTTCTTCCTCATTTGCTGTTGTCATACTAACCAAACAAACGTAAACAAGATTGTGTTCTCCTACGTTTTACTTATGTTGTTTCCATAAACAGTAGGGTTGATATTTTACCCAAAATGCATTTAATTCTATGCTCATTACAAAGTTCGCGCTTTACCCTTTCCGTTGATATACGACAACTGCTTGTTAGGTTTACACTAGGAAACATAAAATAAAATAAAAAAGTGTGAAAATCGTGTGTCTGCAACAGTTGTAAGCACGTGCGGTGCACGCGTCTGCAGGGAAGCGACGTTGCTCTGCTGCGCCCGTCTGGAAAGTATTAAGCGCACACACGGTGTTTTGTGCACTGGCAATGGCTACGTGCAGACAGCAGTCAGATCTCACTCAGCAGCCAGCAACTGACATGCATTATTATCATCGAGGGCAGCTCAACCACTAGAACCGTTCTCTCGCTCAGAAATGATCAGTCACATGATTGCATGAGCACATCAGACTGTAACAAGGGCAGATAACGGGAAATGAAGAAGAGACTCTGATCCTCTCCTCTCCATATACCTTTGGCCTTATTTTTCTTTCTTTCTTTCTTTCTGCGTACGCAGGCTGATACTCCTGCGGACACCGCCTGTATAGACAGGCAGTGGAGTTTTGTGTGTATGACCGTTTTTTTTATCCCGCCATTAAGGCAGCCACACTCCATCTTCGGGGAAGGTGCATGCATGTGTAACGTGTCATCCATACCAACAGCCAAACTAGCCTTCTCTTCCGAACGTTGGTGATGGGATTTGACATGTGTGCAAGATGTTGTGCGTGCGTTCACACACGGAACCTCGGTTTATAGTCTCATTCAAAGGACTGTGTGGGGAATGGAGTCAGAACCAATGTTAACACCGAGGGAAAAATCCCCCTGTACCGAAATTCGAACCCGCAACCCCAGGATCACGAGTCCGGCGCTCTACCAACTAAGCTATCCCCCCCCCCCCCCCCCCCCCCCCCCCCCCCCCCCCCCCTTTGGCTTTATTAATCCACAAGCTTTTCATCGTCGACTGACCCCAGTTCATAATCTTTTTGACCTCAGTCATACCGATTTGCGCTCTCTTTGCTGTTCACTTTTTCGCAGCATGCCGCGAGAATGATCATGGCGCCTGACTTACAACACGGCGATGTGGGGCGAAAATACTCGCGCAAGCGATCTGTCACTCAGGACACGTCACGAGAATGATAGCGACGGCCTTCTAAACATAAATATGACCGAATTTCCTGGAGGATTTTTAACCAGTGGTGTCAGTGTACAGATACAGTCCTTCCTACGTCATGTCATACCAGTTAGCAAGCTACTAACGGTCAGTTCATTGGTTAATTTGAAGAAAAAGCAACCAACCCCTTGGCGTCTTCAAGCACTGAATCAGTGCTCCTTGATCGAAGTATGTCATTTCCAACTCAATTAAACAACAACAAAATAATTACTTTGACTTTTAAAACATTTATCATCAAGAAGATGAAAGATAGCTCTATTTCACTGTACAAAAATAAAGTCACTGTTGGATCTAGGCTTTGAACTCTCAACAGTTTTTGAGATTTTCGCATTTTGCACGACAGACGTTCTTTGTTTCCTAACATTCTGAGCATTATTTCTAAAATGATGACATTTTTGTTATGAATGTGTATTTTGGGTTTTTTAGGCGATATATTGCTTCAGTTAACAAAAATGTTGTTTTAAATACCATGATTCCAGGAAGAAAACCGTCGATCACTGGTGATCAAAATTCAAGGGAAAGAACTGAACAGAAATAAGGAAAATGAATTAAAAATGGTCAAAATCCGGTGTCCTGAGGGAAGTTCAGTGCTGTGACTGCAGTGTTAACTGGACACATAGAGCAGAACGAGTTAACTGGGCACATAGAGCAGAACGAGTTAACTGGGCACATAGAGCAGAACCAGGGTCTGTGTTGATAGTGTTAACAGGGCACATAGAGCAGAACCAGGGTCTGTGTTGACAGTGTTAACAGGGCACATAGAGCAGAACCAGGGTCTGTGTTGACAGTGTTAACTGGGCACATAGAGCAGCACCAGGGTCTGTGTTGACAGTGTTAACAGGGCACATAGAGCAGAACCAGGGTCTGTGTTGACAGTGTTAACTGGGCACATAGAGCAGAACCAGGGTCTGTGTTGATAGTGTTAACAGGGCACATACAACAGAACCAGGGTCTGTGTTGATAGTGTTAACAGGGCACATAGAGCAGAACCAGGGTCTGTGCTGACAGTGTTAACAGGGCACATAGAGCAGAACCAGGGTCTGTGTTGACAGTGTTAACTGGGCACATAGAGCAGAACCAGGGTCTGTGTTGACAGTGTTAACTGGGCACATAGAGCAGAACCAGGGTCAGTGCTGACAGTGTTAACTGGGCACATAGAGCAGAACCAGGGTCTGTGTTGACAGTGTTAACTGGGCACATAGAGCAGAACCAGGGTCAGTGCTGACAGTGTTAACTGGGCACATAGAGCAGAACCAGGGTCTGTGTTGACAGTGTTAACAGGGCACATAGAGCAGAACCAGGGTCTGTGTTGACAGTGTTAACTGGGCACATAGAGCAGAACGAGGGTCTGTGTTGATAATGCTTACCGAAAACAACATACTCTTCTTGACCTCTGCCTCATTAATTTTCACTCTACTTGGTTGGCGATGAAAAAAAGAAAAAGAAAGAAAAAACCCAAAAAGCTCTCACAATCTTCTTGGCTTCAATGAGCAGGGCCTTCTCCAGCTGGTGGTAGGTGATGCCACGGAAGGCCACGGGGGCCTGGCCGGAGAATCGGTTGCAGGGCTCTGAGGGCTGGACCACAAAACCCTCCCCATGCTTCTCATAGTGCTGGATCAGCTCCACGGGGCCTGGAAAGGGCTTGCCTTCCGGGATCTTGTATGACCCATCCACCTGCTTCTCTATGCTGTAGTGGTGCACTCTGTATGACAGACAGACAGTCAGACCACAGATGACCCCACTGAGACAGACCACAGATGACCCCACTGAGACAGACAGACCACAGATGACCCCACTGAGACAGACAGACAGACCACAGATGACCCCACTGAGACAGACAGACAGACAGACCACAGATGACCCCACTGAGACAGACAGACAGACCACAGATGACCCCACAGAGACAGACAGACAGACCACAGATGACCCCACTGAGACAGTCAGACACACCACAGATGACCCCACTGAGACAGACAGACAGACCACAGATGACCCCACTGAGACAGACAGACACACCACAGATGACCCCACTGAGACAGACAGACAGACAGACCACAGATGACCCCACCTAGACAGACAGACAGACAGACCACAGATGACCCCACTGAGACAGACAGACAGACCACAGATGACCCCACCGAGACAGAACAGACAGAGACAGACAGACAGACCACAGATGACCCCACTGAGACAGACAGACAGACAGACCACAGATGACCCCACCGAGACAGACAGACAGACAGACGACAGATGACCCCACTGAGACAGACAGACAGACCACAGATGACCCCACTGAGACAGACAGACAGACAGACCACAGATGACCCCACTGAGACAGACAGACAGACCACAGATGACCCCACCAAGACAGACAGACAGACAGACCACAGATGACCCCACTGAGACAGACAGACAGACAGACCACAGATGACCCCACTGAGACAGACAGACAGACACACCACAGATGACCCCACCTGAGACAGACAGACAGACAGACCACAGATGACCCCACTGAGACAGACAGACAGAAAACCACAGATGACCCCACCGAGACAGACAGACAGACAGACCACAGATGACCCCACTGATGACAAGAGCTCATAATGATAGGGAGCTGCCATGATATTGTTATAACAACAGCTACTGCAAGGCAACTGAGTGCACTGAACTACCAAGCAACTACGACAAACAAACTAGCTTCATTCTTTTTTAAAGGACCAATGAGGGATCGACAAACAAGACACCCCCTTCTTTTACGTCTCATCTCCTTCACAAAAGAAAAAAAAAAAGGACAAAGGGAAAAGAAAGCAAATGAGCATCTACACACACACACACACACAAATGTATTATGTCAGTCTACCAGGAAACGCATACAACTACAGAACACACACACACACACACACACACACACACACACACACACTACAAATACACATACACACGCTCACATACAGACACAGACACACACACGCAGACATACAGAGACCCAGACATACACTACTGCTACCAGCAACCCACACTCTACCACACAGGCACTGGCAGGTACACAGCACAGCACACAAACTATCTGTATGTTTTGAAACTCATAACAGGCCAACCCCTAGCTGACCCTTTTCACATATGAATAGGGGGCAGGCCATCATCGTGAGGACCCCATGCCATCCATTACTGATCACCCTTGGCAGACAGGTCATAGCTGTTGTATAATCTGACCTCTCCTTGGCCCACACTCAAAGGGCTTCCCAATGCAGATTGTGATGAGTTCCTCTGATTGTAATCTCTCTCTCTCTCTCACACACACACACCACACACAAACATACACACTCACACACGTGCGTTCGCGCGCGCACACACACACACACACACACACACACACACACACACACACACACACACACACGCCACACACACACACAAACATACACACTCACATGTATGCACACGCGCGCACACACACACAGAGCCAGGCTGGCCACATTTGTTGCATAAGCTGTCTACTTTCCTTACAGTGAAGTGGTAATTGGTGTTAAGTCACAGAAGAGCTACATTTTGAGTTATACACACACACACACACTCTCTCTCTCTCTCTCTGTGAAAGATAGAGAAATGTGGGAATATGGCCAAAAAGGATGGAAACAGAGAAAAGAGCATGAGAGAGAGAGAGAGAGAGAGAGAGAGAGAGAGAGAGAGAGAGAGAGAGAGAGATGGAGAGAGGGAGAGAGAGAGATAAAGAGAAGGGGGAAGGAGAAAGAGAAGGGGAAGAAGAGAGAGAGAGAGAGAGAGAGAGAGAGAGAGAGAGAGAGAGAGAAAGAGAAGGGGGAAGGAGAGAGAGAGAGAGAGAGAGAGAGAGAGAGAGAGAGAGAGAGAGAGAGAGAAGGGGGATGGACAAAGAGAGAGAGACAGACAGACAGACAAACAGGCAGGCAGACAGACAGACAGACAGACAGACAGAGAGATTGTTTAACT
>CM065726.1:78621744-78704244 GCA_033310375.1 Conus canariensis | reverse complement strand
CCCCCCCCCCCCACCTTCCCCTCCCACATACCAGCCCCCACCCCACACCCTACTGCCCCAGCTCTCTCTCTCTCTCCCTAGGGGCAGGTCAGAAGTGGAGGTGTCATGGGATATCAAAGGAACTTTCTAATACATCCCCTCCCTCTGGAGTTGTTTACACAGTTAGGCTGGCTTAATGTATGTGAAAGGTAGGAGGTTGTGAAGGGAGAACACAGCAAGGTTTGCTGATGGTGTGACAGGACAGCCAGTGGATGGGGAGGAGGGGAGAGGGCTGTGAGGCTACACTGGGGGAGGGTTTTGGGGGGACAATGACAATATGGCTGGGGAGGTAAGAAAACAGATGAGAAGTGATGGAATACAGGTCCAAGTCTCCTGTCTGTCACATCATATGTTTGCCTAGACATTTTTCTCATTAATCTATCTGTGCCACACACACACACACACACACACACACACACACACACACACACACACACACACACAACCTACACACACACACACACACAACCTACACAAACACACACACCTACACACACACACACACACACACCGAGTCCAATCTAGTCTACTTCTAGCTTTTAAATCCCAAATGAGACTATGTACAGACCCAGTTTTTCAAAGTATATACATACATATCAAAGTCGCGCTGCACAACAACCATGATCTCTCTTTTTCCACTCTTTTGTTTGTCTTTGATCTTTCTTTAAACTCAAGTAGACTGAGACTGAAACAGCCTGCAGCATAACTGAAAAGAAGGCAAAACTATAAAGAACATACAAAACATGGTGAAAAGTAAGGCTTACCTTGTATAAAATATGAAAAAGGACAAGGGCATTGTTGACATCTATGTCCTCCTCAGATCTCACACATCACACACATAGCATTAAAGGCAATTTGCCCATTTGGCTCACAAGATGAGAAGATATCACGCAACAGCAGAATGAAGAGCCCGAAGTGGGGAGGGAGAACAGAGTGCAAAGTGGGGAGGGAGAACAGAGTGCAAAGTGGGGAGGGACAACAGAGTGCAAAGTGGGGAGGGAGAACAGAGTGCAAAGTGGGAAGGGAGAACAGAGTGCAAAGTGGGGAGGGAGAACAGAGTGCAATGTGGGGAGGGAGAACAGAGTGCAAAGTGGGGAGGGAGAACAGGGTGCAAAGTGGGGAGGGAGAACAGAGTGCAAAGTGGGGAGGGACAACAGAGTGCAAAGTGGGGAGGGACAACAGAGTGCAAAGTGGGGAGGGAGAACAGAGTGCAAAGTGGGGAGGGACAACAGAGTGCAAAGTGGGGAGGGAGAACAGAGTGCAAAGTGGGGAGGGAGAACAGAGTGCAAAGTGGGGAGGGAGAACAGAATGTAAAGTGGGGAGGGAGAACAGAGTGCAAAGTGGGGAGGGAGAACAACAGAGTGCAAAGTGGAAGGGAGAACAACGAGTGCAAAGTGGGAGGGAGAACAACTGAGTGCAAAGTGGGGAGGGAGAACAGAGTGCAAAGTGGGGAGGGAGAACAGAGTGCAAAGTGGGGAGGGAGAACAACAGAGTGCAAAGTGGGGAGGGAGAACAGAGTGCAAAGTGGGGAGGGAGAACAACTGAGTGCAAAGTGGGGAGGGAGAACAGAGTGCAAAGTGGGGAGGGAGAACAACTGAGTGCAAAGTGGGGAGGGAGAACAGAGTGCAAAGTGGGGAGGGAGAACAACTGAGTGCAAAGTGGGGAGGGGAGAACAGAGTGCAAAGTGGGGAGGGAGAACAGAGTGCAAAGTGGGAGGAGAACAACTGAGTGCAAAGTGGGGAGGGAGAACAACGAGTGCAAAGTGGGGAGGGGAGAAAAAACAGAGTGCAAAGTGGGGAGGGAGAACAGAGTGCAAAGTGGGGAGGGAGAACAACAGAGTGCAAAGTGGGGAGGGAGAACAACTGAGTGCAAAGTGGGAGGGAGAACAGAGTGCAAAGTGGGGAGGGAGAACAGAGTGCAAAGTGGGAGGGAGAACAGAGTGCAAAGTGGGAGGGGGGGGGGGGGGGGGGGGGGGGGGGGAGGAGAAGGTGCAAAGTGGGGAGGGAACAGAGTGCGGAGAAGTGAGGGGGGGGGGGGGGGGTGGGGGTGAGAACAAGCCTGAAGGTATACGTTCTAACATCACTTGACCACCACAGCAAAAAACAAAAAAGAAAACAAAAACCCCATCTGGCAGCGAGCACAAACCACAGCAGACACCACAGCCAGTTGTCACTTCTGAGCATGTGGCGACCGACACCCCCCCCCCCCACCTTCCATCCCCCTTGCTACTTCTTTTGACTTGACAAACCCTTCCTTGCTGCCCCGTCCCTTCTCCTTGCTTTTGTCCATTAGTACCATGTCTTTGCCGCAGTCGAAGGCATCTCGGCTATGCCTAGCACCTCTCTCTCTCTGAAGACTTCATGCAGTCGGAGGCATCTTCGGCTATGCCTAGCACCTCTCTCTCTCTCTGAAGACTTCATGCAGTCGGAGGCATCTCGGCTATGCCTAGCACCTCTCCCTCTCTGAAGGATTTCATGCAGTCGGAGGCATCTCGTCTATGCCTAGCACCTCTCTCTCCTAAGACTCCATAACTTGCCTGCTTACTTACGTAGGTGAAAGTTCATCCCTACAATTTTTCTTTTCTTTTTCTCAAATCAGACAACTCGTCTGGTTTGTTTTCTTTTCTTTCTTTCTTTTTTTAAAAATGATCAAGCTGCCCTTGCATTCAGTATGTGTGACAATAGTAAATACCTCAACGTGAGAATATCTGACATGACATACATGGCTCTTGTTGTGTTTGAGGAAGCAAATTCAGATTTCCCCACGAAAAGTATAATTTCATGGCTATATGAATTTACAATTCATCCCCATAGATTTTTTCCTGGGGTCTGTTACTCTTAAAACAAGATATTCTGTTCAAATGATAATACATCACTTTCCTGGCTCATTATTTATGAAGAAAAAACAAACACTTTACAGTGTTAATTTGCTATATTTCATAAAATTATCTTCATGTGGTCTTTCTTAGTTTTGCATGTAATCATACAATTCTTCATAAACATCTCTACCTTTGCCAGGTAGAACAGGTACCAAATGATCTGATCTTGACAGTTTAGAACTTAACATTTGTTATAATATAGCCTATAATATCATTTGACATCTTTTATCAGTGTGTACAGCGATTACTGCCACAGATAAAATCTGCTAAAAAAAAACCCATCAAATTCAAAACACTGAACATACTGTTGGAAATCTTAATCACAGATTTACAGCCATTACAGTTTGGCGACACTCCAGTACATGCGTATCAAAATGCCATGTTTGTGTTACAGAGCACGTGAACTCAAATGACTCTAACATCTTCAGCATGGGCAATGTTACAGAGCACATGAACTCAAATGACTCTAACATCTTCAGCATGGGCAATGTTACAGCGCACATGAACTCAAATGACTCTAACATCTTCAGCATGGGCAATGTTACAGAGCACATGAACTCAAATGACTCTAACATCTTCAGCATGGGCAATGTTACAGCGCACATGAACTCAAATGACTCTAACATCTTCAGCATGGGCAATACTATGTATCTCGCTCTGAAGACAAACCCCACTCACTGGTTTTTGTGACAGATACTGATGGCGTAGTTGCCCATGGGACTGATGCTCTCTCGCAGCAGGAACATGCCGTTCCGCCCTCCTCGGCTGTACAGGTTCTCCTCCGCCTCCTCCCTGGTGATGCGGCCATAGAAATACTGCAGGGTGGACGGACGCAGCGGGCCGCTGAAGGTGCTGGCCTTCTTGCTGCCCCCCTTGTCCTTCAGGCTGGGCAAGCGTGGCATGGTGCTCTCCCCTGGAATGCTTCCTCTCCTCTGCTGTGACTAGAGACTTGCTGTTCTTCTCCTCAGTGCTGAGACGGGGCTCTCATTCTGTTCCTTCCATCACAGACAGATCATCCCTGGCCAGTTATCGCTGGACATGGCTTTCCTTGGGTCCTCCTGTGAGATAAAAAACAAAACAAAAAAAAAGTCTTGGATCACCTAGATGAGACCCGAGTGTGGTCATTAAAAAAAAAAAAAAAAAAAAAAAAAGAAACTCCAAAGCACGGTCTTTCCATTTCTCCAGAGTCATTTTCAACACACACACACACACACACACACACACACACACACACACACACACACACACCACACGCACACACACACACACACACACACCGATTGGCAGTTAACAAGGAAGTTAATCAAAGTCATAAAGATGTGATGGATATGAAAAGTGTACTCCAACTGAACCCCACAGATAAAGGAACAGGGAAGTTGATTTATAAGCAAGACAATAGGACCAATGGAGCGAAGTCGTCTGCTCAATTATTGCTGCTTCACAAGAACACTCATCAGGCCACTTTAACACCAGTGGATATTACACACACACACACACACACACACACACACACACACACACACACACACACACACACCAGACATATACACACGCATGTGCACATACAAACAGTACACATACACACACAAATATGTGCGCACAAACACACTCAAACATGTGTTACATGCTTTCACACTACCATCATCAGCAAAGTCCATCTTGAGAAGCTGATGTTCATGACCACTTCATAGTCTCAGCGTCCTACCATGTATTTCTTTTTTCAGATAACAGTGTGCTAAACACAACAGGGACAGACACAACAATGGTTTAAAAAAGAAAAATGACATAAGGTTGGGAACCACAACTCACCATACCACCAATCACCATATACGACATATCATGCATGAACGAAAACCATTTTCATTTTTTCATTCAATGCCCATCTTGCGCCGAAAGAAAAAAAAATCCATTCACAATGTTACATTTTCTTCTGAGGTGCATTTTGTCAAGCTGACAACTACACATGTGTGATGCATTCAGCTGCATCCTGGTCATTACAGAACTGTGACATTAGTTTGATCAAGGCCATGAGAAAACAGAGATGGACCCAGCAGTTCATTAGTTGTTTGTTTGTTTTTTAAAAAGGATCTCTCAAGAATAAGTCTGGAGACATTATACATCCACTCTCCTCTTACTGGAATTTGAAGAATACAACACGACTTTTATTTTCAGATTTTAAAAAGAAAGGATATTATTTCCACGAGACAATACAGACAAACAGATTACAGGACAAAAACACGATGCATTTTGACCTCTTGGGTCTTCTTCAGGCAAAAACAAGCAACATTTAGGACTATGAAAATGAAGAACGAGCAATCACTTATCTCCTCATATTTGGCGCAAAATGGTTGTTGAATGAAAACGAAGTCACTGAGAAGGAGACCATGAGAGTAAAATAATAATAATAATGACAATACTAATAATGATAATGATAACAACAGCAATAATACTTTTAATAGTGATGATACTGATGATGATGAAAATATTTAAAAAATAGGAGGAACACTGTTACTTTTTATGATAATATGACGATAACAGTTGTAGTATTAGTGGTTAAACACAAAAGGGGGGAAAGGAGAGGAGTTGGAGGGTAGTAGAACAGCAGGGTTTATTTGTTCGTTTGTTTTTTAATTATTGTTTAATGGCATGATACAATAGTGATGATAGTGATTATGGTAGACTGATAATGCTTTGAAGCAAGGAAATGAAATGACCAAAGAATAAGAAGCAAACGAATTAATGGGTGGTGATCACAATGATAACTGATACTACAGTATAACTATGTCATGATGTTGGTACTGATAAAATGGTTGGAAAGAAATGGAAGCACTGATCAATGAGTAAAAGGCTATCATTGCTATTGGAACAGAGAAAAAAAAAAAGGAAAAAAAAAAAGGGAGGGGGAGGGGGGACACCTCAAATACCTACACCTACCGATACATAGTAATAATACACATACATTCACAGGCAAGAAGGATGGGAAACTCATGCAAACAGTACTATTGGAAAAGTAAACAGTACTGTTGGATGATGATCATTGTCATAAGTGAAGTAGTGTTGATTTCAATTTTCTTTTCAAGACTAGTGCTTTTGGTTACCAGGCTGAAATATATTGGACAAGTGCATACACTGCAACCCGTGTGGATTCACTTTCAGAGACAGAGTGAACCGATAAACTGTTTATCTTTTTTTCAGTTAAAATTTTGTTGTAATGTTTACTACCAGGTTTGAAAACACCTCAGATCATGTAACATTCTATTGAAAAATACATAATTTAGAAAGAGAGGGTGTTAGTTACCGCCAGTGACATTGACAAAGCACATGACAAGACACGATGCATTTCAACCTCTTGGGTCTTCTTCAGGCGAAAAATAAATCACATTAACATTTAAGACAGTACAAACAAAGAACGCAAAATGACTCATCTGCTGTTGTCCATGTGGTGGGGAGAATAGCCGCAAGGCGGAAATGACAAGGGGGATTATGGGAGAGGAAAAGGAGGGGGGTTGTGTGTGTGGGGGGGAGGGGGGGGGTTGTGTGACACGTTTGTCAATGTCATTGGCGGTAACTAACACCTTCTCTTTCTAAATTTTGCTTCGTTCGCCGCCGTCAGTCACTCCATTTTGAAAAATACATAGTTTATCAAAATGCTTATAAGGCACAGATGCCAGAGATGACCTGCCTTCAGGTTTAGGCGTGTTTGGTATACAGCTTCTGTCTCTTCTCTATTGACTACACACACATCACTGCATCCCATGAAAATAAAAGACAAAATACGGAAGAAATATATATTATGCTTTTCTCCCTACTACTTCCGCCTTCCTCACACACCTTATAATTTTTTTGTTTGTTTTTCAATTCATATCTTTACCAATATTATAAGTTCTTTAACATGCAATGTGGTGACAGCCCTGATGGCCCTTTGCAGTTGGCTGGGCTATAAGCAACATTACCTTACCTTACTAACATGCTATGAACTGGTAATCTTGACTAATGCCACTATAAATCAAACAGTTATCTCTTATCCAGAGAGTGTGAAAACTGTCTTGTAACTTATCTCCTATAGCTAGATTTGCTTTTTCTGGACTGCTTGAGGGGGTAGATGTGATCACTTGGTTGGTCTTCTCCCTAAACTCCGTGTTGTTATTGGGGCATCACACTGTAGAACAGTTCACCATGTTCCTCCAGTGCTGTCACTGTGTGCCAAGGTCAGGGCACACAGGTCTGCAAGTATTTTATGTAACTACTCACCAAACAAAAAAACAAAACAAAAAACAGGGCTCTGCAAATACTTTACGTAACTACTCACTGAACAAAAAACAACGCAACAAATGTCTGAATCGAAGTTAGCACTATGCAGCATGACACCACCACCACCACCACCACCAAAAACCAAAGCACATGATCCGGTGATCAGGTTGACCATCTCATCTATCGCCCTGACAAGGCCTCATCTGTTTGGACTTGTGTGGGGGTTCTATCACTTATTCAAAATATCACCACACAAACTGACAAAGCCTCAGCGTCAAGTAAACTCCAGTCTTGTCTATTTCACTTCCGTGATTCAAGAGATTCCTAATCTTATTTACATTGCTGTGTTCAGCTGAATATCATCTGGGATGGAAACAACATATAAATTGCAGTGATTAGAATGACGATCGGATAGTTTGCGGTCCCAGTGAAAACTTTTTTTTACAAACCTTCGCAGTCCAAAATCGTGAACACCACGAAAACTTTTCAGCAGGAAGTAATTTGCCGCAAGATCCCAAGCAACGTTAATAAACAAGATGATGTCAGCCGCTTCTACATTAATAACGAAATTGAAATGGTCTCCCCTGACTAAACGTTTTGAGTACTTTCGATTTTTGCAAGAAAGATTTGAACAAATATTCCCACTGCCTTCAGACAGGTATGCAGTTAAGTAGCTGGGGGTAATACTGATCTAGCATTTAATCATCTGTTTTTGGAGCATTGTTACAGTCCCGTGCGTTGATTTCTTGGGGTGAGCTCTCCCACGGATTGCTACAGGTAGGGGAAATAACTTTTAACTATTGATTTGTGAATTGGGCCACGTGCAAAGGAAAATAGCGAACATTGAGAATTTGAAGTGGCCTAACTAGCCTAGTATGCGATGGGGTTTGAACCTCCAACGAATGAATACACACCACTTGTAGTGACACTTCTAGTGTCAGAATCTTCAGCTTGATGAAGGTGGACACTCAACGAAAGAAGAAGAAGACTTTTCTGTTGTGAGCAGCAATCACCAACAGCTACTGCCCTTTGGCGACTTCGGCTTCCCAGGGAAAACAGAGAAAGGTCTGATAGAGCAGACTAGAGCCTGGCAAGAGCCTATGCTTCAGCTTCAGTAATAGTAGTAGCATCAATATAAAGATATAAACGTCCCCTCTTTCGAAGCATTTTGAAAATCTTGCAAGTTTCATGACGCATTCTAACTGATCGTCAGTTGATCCTTAAAATCGACAAGCGCAATAAACTTGAAAAGAAACGTTACTATGCCGCTAGAGGAAAGAAAAACAAAAACAAATTACATGACAAACACGACGCGTTTCGACCTCTCTGGTCATCATTATGCAAGACAAACATACCACATGAGGAAAATGAAGCACTAACAGACCGTCACTTATCTGCTCAATAATTGGACGCAAGTCATCAATTTTCTGCCAGCTGTTACCCAAAGTTGAAACCAGACAGTGTAGTGTTGAACATTCCTTCATATTGTCCAGGATAGTCTTGCATAGTAGTAGTAGTGGTAGGGGCTGACTTCAGTCGAGGCTGTATATGCCCCATCCTTATATCGTAGTTTTAACTGGTATATTTTGGATTGCACATTTATTTTTCACCGTATTCATAAAATTTTTCATCAAATTTCATAGGAGTGTCAATAAGACTTTTGAAGGAGTTCACACTTTGTGCATGCTTTACTTCATTTGGTAACGAGTTCCAATTTTCAATAGACTGAAGGAGTAAAGTCTGCGGTTTGTTGAACATGGTTGTTTGAAAATGTGTGTGTCTTTACGATCAGGTGACCATGAGTTCCATACGTGACCATCATGCCCAAGGCACATTGTTAGATTAATTCATAAATTAAGGCTGAATACGTGGAACACTAAATATTCTCATGGTATTACTTGCGTCTGCAGAGAAAACATTTCTGTGCGTCATCTTTTGTTTGAATGCTCAGCGTTGACCTCGCTCTATCAGGAGAAAATTATTGAGATGACTAACTTTGATAATGTCAGTACTGTCTTATATGGTCTGTATGTTGCTGAAATTGCCATGGTTATTTCGCAGTCACAGGTTGCAAAATATTCATGAAGATCAACAATTTTGTGTACCATTAGGGTATTTCACTTATGTAAATATGCATTTATCAGATGTGGGTTTGAAAGTACTTACATGGATGGTAAGTTGATTATGGAGGGTTTTTTATTTTGTTTGTTTGTGTGTGTGTGTTTTTTTGTTGGTTTTTTTGTGTGTCAAATATCATCTGATGGTGAAAAGACATTAAATAAACCACAGAACTGAGCAATGTTTAGGCTTGTAAGTATTGAAACAGTAGTGGACAGTAGGCCTCCGTAGGTCATAGCTGACCATGGATAGAGTATATCTAACCTAAGGTTAGCTGTCTGTCTGCGCTGTCTGCTCGACCTGAGCAGTGTCGCCTGTGGCTGTAGAGACTGATACGAGAGTGGCAGTCTCTGTCACAGCGGTCACATCTGTATGTTGACACTGGTTTGTTGGTTGTCATCCCCTTTCTGCGGGCTCGCTTTTCTGCTGCAGCAGCTGTCAGTTTGTTTTCATCAATCTGCGGCTGTTTCTTGGGAGTGCTTCTCCAGCTGTTGCGGTCTGCTGCGAGATCCTCCCAGGACTCAGTGCTGATCTCAAGCGCCTTCATTTCTTTTTTGCAAACGTCTTTGTATCTCAGCTGTGGCAGCCAACACCAAAGTCCTGTCTCGTGCTGGCCTCCCTACCATGTATACCCTGCTAAGACTGCGTTGGTTGGGCCACGTTCACCGCATGGAGGATGGTCGCATCCCAAAAGATATCCTCAATGGAGAGCTTGCCACAGTTCAGAGTAGTATTGAAACACCGCACATGTAATCATGTCCCTCCCTTGACCCTTTCAACCCTTCTAAGCCAGTGGCATCAGTGGCCTCCCCTGCATGGCCAGTTTGCGGTAATCTTCTAAAAGAGAAGGTATACTTGGCTTAAACTCTGATGTCTCAAACATTCTGCCAGAGGCAAAAAAAATATATTGTTATTGCCAAGTAATATTGCAATTTCATGTGATATATTGTACTTTCAGACTTTCGATGCTTTGATTTACAGAAGCATTATTTTACAGTTACATTAACCAATTGGGTATTTCATTTTAAACTGAAATAATCTGGAAAACTATTCTGTTAAGATCTGTAAAACTGCATTCTGTTAACAAAACAAAACAAACAAAAAAATTAGGCAACATACTAAAGTTCCAGATCATGGTATGTATTTTTGAACTTGAGATGCTTTGATAGAAATTCAAATATCATTTTACTTTTCAGGTAACTCTGTGTTTGAATGTAAAGGATGGACTCAGTTTGGTCTAAAGTATTCAACATTTCTAAATGTTATTAACAAAGCTTTCGTTTTTAGCTGTGTCAAAAATGAAAACTTAAACTTGAATGTTTTTGGACAATAACGGGTTGAGTACATCAGGTCTGTCACTGGAGCATTGTTGGGGCGCAGGATCACAGCACTGTTCTGTGGTGTCTGAGCATTGCTGGGGCGCAGGATCGCAGCACTGTTCTGTGGTGTCTTGAGCGTTGCTGGGGCGCAGGATCGCAGCACTGTTCTGTGGTGTCTGAGCATCGCTGGGGCGTAGGATCGCAGCACTGTTCTGTGGTGTCTGAGCGTTGCTGGGGCTCAGGATCGCAGCACTGTTCGTGGTATCTGAGCATCGCTGGGGCGCAGGATCGCAGCACTGTTCTGTGGTGTCTGAGCGTTGCTGGGGCACAGGATCGCAGCACTGTTCTGTGGTATCTGAGCATCGCTGGGGCGCAGGATCGCAGCACTGTTCTGTGGTGTCTGAGCGTTGCTGGGGTGCAGGATCGCAGCACTGTTCTGTGGTGTCTGAGCATCGCTGGGGCGCAGGATCGCAGCACTGTTTAGTGGTGTCTGAGCGTTGCTCAATCGCAGAGTTCAGTGAGTTGAAAGACACTGGATTTCAGCTGAAAAAGTTCATAGAAGGGTCACCCGAAGTTACAAGGAGAGACCCATTCTGGCGCCTGTAGTCAGGGAGATGAAGGAGAATGAGAGATGACCTTATTTCCAGAGTGAGGATAAAACCTGATTGATTTTCCCACCAGCACCTTTCTTATCTTTTACTGACCTCACCAGAAATTCTGAAAGAACATTTTGTTTTAAAGGATGCTGACACAGGCCATGCCAGTTTTCTTTTACTTTTATGGTCGTTAACAGTTTAAGGAATGAGTCTCCACTAGCACCAAGTTGGCATCCAGCAGTAATGATTGTGAAGATCAAGCTTGATGGTAGTGAAACATAGAGGCAGATTTATTTTACAGCGTTGATTCAATCAAATGATTAGCTTGCAGTCAGACCCAGATCAGTGTTAGTAATAATGGGCTATTATGATATGCATTATATCTTAGGCATAAATGCCTGTTTCTAGCTACTACTACTACTACTACTACTACTACTGCTACTACTATTTCTACAACAGCTACTTCTTTTTCTTCTTCTGCTACTACCACTACAACTACTGCTATTTCTACAACAGCTACTTCTACTTCTTTTTCTACTACTACTACTACTACTACTGCTACTGCTACTACTACTATTACTATTTCTGCAACAGCTACTTCTACTTTTTTCTTCTTCTTCTGCTACTACTGCTACCATCACTACTACTACTCTGCTCCTACAACAGTTCTACTACTCTGCTCCTACAACAGTTCTACTACTCTGCTCCTACAACAGTTCTACTACTCTGCTCCTACAACAGTTCTACTACTCTGCTCCTACAACAGTTCTACTACTCTGCTCCTACAACAGTTACTTCTGTTTCTTTTCTTCTGCTACCACTGCTACTACTACTACTTGCTGTCTGACGCCAAGTGCTGGCTGGTGAACATGACTTGCTGTCTGACGCCAAGTGCTGGCTGGTGAACCTGACTTGCTGTCTGATGCCTAGTGCTGGCTGGTGAACATGACTTGCTGTCTGATGCCTAGTGCTGGTGAACATGACTTGCTGTCTGATGCCAAGTGCTGGTGAACATGACTTGCTGTCTGATGCCTAGTGCTGGCTGGTGAACATGACTTGCTGTGTGATGCCAAGTGCTCGTGAATATGACTTGCTGTCTGACGCCAAGTGCTGGTGAACATGACTTGCTGTGTGATGCCAAGTGCTGGTGAACATGACTTGCTGTCTGACGCCAAGTGCTGGTGAACATGACTTGCTGTGTGATGCCAAGTGCTGGTGAACATGACTTGCTGTCTGATGCCAAGTGCTGGTGAACATGACTTGCTGTCTGACGCCAAGTGCTGGTGAACATGACTTGCTGTCTGATGTCAAGTGCTGGTGAACATGACTTGCTGTCTGACGCCAAGTGCTGGTGAACATGACTTGCTGTCTGATGTCAAGTGCTGATGAACATGACTTGCTGTCTGACGCCAAGTGCTGGCTGGTGAACATGACTTGCTGTCTGACGCCAAGTGCTGGTGAATATGACTTGCTGTGTGATGCCAAGTGCTGGTGAATATGACTTGCTGTCTGATGCCAAGTGCTGGTGAACATGACTTGATGTCTGACGCCAAGTGCTGGTGAATATGACTTGTTGTCTGACGCCAAGTGCTGGCTGGTGAACATGACTTGCTGTCTGACGCCAAGTGCTGGTGAACATGACTTGCTGTGTGATGCCAAGTGCTGGTGAACATGACTTGCTGTTTGATGCCAAGTGCTGGCTGGTGAACATGACTTGCTGTTTGATGCCAAGTGCTGGCTGGTGAACATGACTTGCTGTCTGACGCCAAGTGCTGGTGAACATGACTTGCTGTCTGATGCCAAGTGCTGGTGAACATGACTTGCTGCCTGACACCAAGTGCTGGTGAACATGACTTGCTGCCTGATGCCAAGTGCTGGTGAACATGACTTGCTGTCTGATGCCAAGTGCTGGCGAACATGACTTGCTGTCTGATGCCAAGTGCTGGTGAACATGACTTGCTGTCTGACACCAAGTGCTGGTGAACATGACTTGCCGTCTGATGCCAAGTGCTGGTGAACATGACTTGCTGTCTGATGCCAAGTGCTGGTGAACATGACTTGCTGTCTGACGCCAAGTGCTGGTGAACATGACTTGCTGTCTGACACCAAGTGCTGGTGAACATGACTTGCTGCCTGATGCCAAGTGCTGGTGAACTTGACTTGCTGTGGAAAGGTGACGTGGATCATGGCGTTCTGCTTTCGTTTCCTTCTCCTCCAGCAGGATCATCATGTGGGGTGGGGTGGGGTGGCCATCTCTATGTGGGGTGGCCATCTCTATGTGGGGTAGTCATCTCTATGTGGGGTGGTCATCTCTATGTGGGGTGGCCATCTCTATGTGGGGTGGTCATCTCCATGTGGGGTGGCCATCTCTATGTGGGTGGCCATCTCCATGGTGGGTGGTCATCTCTATGTGGGGTGGCCATCTCTATGTGGGGTGGTCATCTCTATGTGGGGTGGCCATCTCCATGTGGGGTGGTCATCTCTATGTAGGGTGGTCATCTCTATATGGGGTGGTCATCTCCACGTGGTGTGGTCATCTCCATGTGGGGTGGTCATCTCTATGTGGGGTGGTCATCTCCGTGTGGGGTGGTCATCTCTATGTGGGATGGTCATCTCCGTGTGGGGTGGGGTGGTCATCTCAGTGTGGGGTGGCTATCTCTATGTGGGGTGGTCATCTCCATGTGGGTGGGGTGGTCATCTCCATGCGGGATGGTCATCTCCATGTGGGGTGGGGTGGTCATCTCCATGCGGGATGGTCATCTCCATGTGGGGTGGGGTGGTCATCTCCATGCGGGATGGTCATCTCCATTTGGGGTGGGGTGGTCATCTCCATGTGGGATGGTCATCTCCATGTGGGGTGGGGTGGTCATCTCCATGTGGGGTGGGGTGGTCATCTCCATGTGGGGTGGGGTGGTCATCTCCATGTGGGATGGTCATCTCCATGTGGGGTGGGGTGGTCATCTCCATGTGGGGTGGGGTGGTCATCTCCATGTGGGGTGGGGTGGTCATCTCCATACGGGATGGTCATCTCCATGTGGGGTGGGGTGGTCATCTCCATGTGGGGTGGGGTGGTCATCTCCATGTGGGGTGGGGTGGTCATCTCCATGTGGGGTGGGGTGGTCATCTCCATGCGGGATGGTCATCTCCATGTGGGGTGGGGTAGTCATCTCCATGTGGGGTGGGGTGGTCATCTTCATGCGGGATGGTCATCTCCATGTGGGGTGGGGTGGTCATCTCCATGTGGGGTGGGGTGGTCATCTCCATGTGGTGCGGGATGGTCATCTCCATGTGGGGTGGGGTGGTCATCTCCATGTGGTGTGGGGTGGTCATCTCCATGTGGGGTGGGGTGGTCATCTCCATGCGGGATGGTCATCTCCATGTGTGGGGTGGGGTGGTCATCTCCATGTGGGGTGGGGTGGTCATCTCCGTGTGGGTGGTCATCTCCATGTGGGATCCCCCACCCTCCGCATCCCCCAAGTAGGTTACTTAGCGCCCATCCTTTCCCCCACCCCTCCCCCACCTTCTGCCTTTCTGCATGGTGACGCCAACACACCTAGCGTCAGCCCTGTCCCCATGCTTAGCAAGCACACTGGGGCAAAGTTCACCTAGGGCCTATCAAAGGAAGCGCTGCTTTGCCCTGCACCCCTTGTTGTTAAGTTAGAAGAGTCTGGATGGAGATTCAGTGCCCTGCACCCCTCGTTGTTAAGTTAGAAGAGTCTGGATGGAGATTCAGTGCCCTGCACCCCTCGTTGTTAAGTTAGAAGAGTCTGGATGGAGATTCAGTGCCCTGCACCCCTCGTTGTTAAGTTAGAAGAGTCTGGATGGAGATTCAGTGCCCTGCACCCCTCGTTGTTAAGTTAGAAGAGTCTGGATGGAGATTCAGTGCCCTGCACCCCTCGTTGTTAAGTTAGAAGAGTCTGGATGGAGATTCAGTGCCCTGCACCCCTCGTTGTTAAGTTAGAAGAGTGGATGGAGATTCAGTGCCCTGCACCCCTTGTTGTTAAGTTAGAAGAGTCTGGATGGAGATTCAGTGCCCTGCACCCCTTGTTGTTAAGTTAGAAGAGTCTGGATGGAGATTCAGTGCCCTGCACCCCTCGTTGTTAAGTTAGAAGAGTCTGGATGGAGATTCAGTGCCCTGCACCCCTCGTTGTTAAGTTAGAAGAGTGGATGGAGATTCAGTGCCCTGCACCCCTTGTTGTTAAGTTAGAAGAGTCTGGATGGAGATTCAGTGCCCTGCACCCCTTTGTTAAGTTAGAAGAGTCTGGATGGAGATTCAGTGCCCTGCACCCCTCATCGTTAAGTTAGAAGAGTCTGGATGGAGATTCAGTGCCCTTCACCCCTCGTCGTTAAGTTAGAAGAGTCTGGATGGAGATTCAGTGCCCTGCACCCCTCGTTGTTAAGTTAGAAGAGTCTGGATGGAGATTCAGTGCCCTGCACCCCTCGTCGTTAAGTTAGAAGAGTCTGGATGGAGATTCAGTGCCCTGCACCCCTCGTTGTTAAGTTAGAAGAGTCTGGATGGAGATTCAGTGCCTTGCACCCCTTGTCTTTAAATTAGAAGAGTCTGGATGGAGATTCTATGTCCTGTACCCCTCGTCATTAGAAGAGTCTGGATGGAGATTCAGTGCCCTGCACCCCTCATCATTAAGTTAGAAGAGTCTGGATGGAGATTCAGTGCCTTGCACCCCTCGTCGTTAAGTTAGAAGAGTCTGGATGGAGATTCAGTGCCTTGCACCCCTCGTCGTTAAGTTAGAAGAGTCTGGATGGAGATTCAGTGCCTTGCACCCCTCGTCGTTAAGTTAGAAGAGTCTGGATGGAGATTCAGTGCCCTGCACCCCTTGTTTTTAAGATAGAAGAGTCTGGATGGAGATTCAGTGCCTTGCAGGAGCCAGGAAACTAAATGTTACGCAAGAGGTAGACAGTAACTTGTGCTGAAATTACCGATATTTGAGGGGCCAAACATACTCCTTGCTTTAAGTGTAGATGCTCATCTGTTCTAGGTGACTTCTCAGGGTGCGATGATGATGTCACGCCAGCCGGTGTGGAAGCTGCTGTCCTGCAGAAAAGCGCCCTCCTGGTGCCAGAGACGATGGCTGCAGTGCCATGCGAACTACCTCCTGCAACGCTTCAATGCTCTCAACATCCAGATGCTCACAGACATGCTTCACCAACAGATCTTCCGAGCTAAGGATGACGCCGAGCAACAGCAGGAGCCTTTCTCGGAGTCTGCACATCCATCACAAAAATCACAGACACCATCAGGTCCTCTGTCGTCGTCATCCTCACCACCACCATCATCCTCAGGTGATAGAGATCTGGCAAAAATTAATGCTCACCTGCAGAAGTTCAATCTTCTTCAAAGCAGCACGGAAACCCTACCTGACATTCACCTGCTCCTCCCGCAGCTGTTGGGAGAAACAGTTGATGAACACTTCCGGCGCATCGCCTCGCAGCAGATTGACGACTTCAAAGCCATGGCCGAAAAGATCAGTCAGTCCTCCCCGCCGGCGCTGCCCAAAGAGTGGGCACAGAGAAAGGGCTGGACCAAATACCATGCGGATGGGAGCTGGGAGAGCGTGGCTTTTCCTGAGGAGGACGTGCTGGTGTTTGACATCGAGTGCCTCATGCAGGAAGGCCATTTCCCTACCTTGGCCACTGCCCTGTCTCCCACTCACTGGTGGGTCACAGCAACACCTACCTGTCTCTCTCTCTGTCTGTCTGTCTCTCTCTGTCTTTTTCTGTCCCTTTTTCTCTGTCTCTCTCTGTCTCTCTCTCTGTCTCTTTCTCTCTCAGTCTCTCTTTGTTTTTTTTGTTTTTGGCCATGGGGTGATTGGAAAATGTAGTGAATGGTTATTTCATGATCCCAGTGGTTAATGTTCATTTCTTTTGTTCGTTTTCTTGTCTCTTTCTCAGTTTTTATTGGCTTGTATGTTGTCTCTGTCCGAATTTCTCCATTAGAACAACTAAATTTCTTGTAGATTTCTCAGTGTGAAGATAATGTGCATTGCCCTCTGCAGTTTTTTTTTTACTTTTGAACCCTTGTTCCTAAAAAGTTTTCATAGACTTCGCAGAATTTGTATGTTGAGTGAGTTTGCGACTTGATGGATTCTCCTGTAGTGTCCCAACAGATGAGTAGGCAGGCAGGTCATCTGCTGATGTGGGTCCTCATGTGGGTATGAAGACCAACACTGAGGCACAAAGTCTTCCACAGACACTGCATGGAATGGAGTCCAGCAATGATGGGCCTCGTTGTCTCCGATTCCTCTTTTCCTGGATGGCAGCTGCTCTGTTGGCTCAAATGTCTCTGTGCCCTGGGTACACTGTTGTTTCCACTGTGTTCTGTCAAGGGCGACATCTTCCCAGGAAGCAGTGTCGATGTTGCAGCTTCTGAGGTTGGCCTTCGAGGTGTCGTTGTATCTCTCAAGAGGCCTTCCTTGGACTTCATGATGAGCTAACAGTCGCAAGGCTGCTGATGTGATTCCTTTCGATCATCGCACATCTGCAGCAGCGCCTTGGGAACTGTGAATGAACTAAACCATCAGTAGGACTAGGAGTCTGATTTCATCTTTGTCGTAACTCCATCGGGTGGAGGAGACATATTACAATCCGTGCCTATTGCAACAAGATGTACAGAGAGCAGGTGTCGGCTGTTTCTTACATTTATACGCACGCTGAAGCATCCTGTTAGGGAAAACAATGTTTTCAGTAATGTGGCTAATAAAAGATAAGGTAGGTAAGTCAGATTTTTTTTAAAAAGAAAGGGTGTCTTACCTTAGAGCAAATATATGCTGTATGCTGTGGCACTTTTTGGGGGTCCGTTTTTACCTAGGGAGTGCATCTCCTGAAGGAATCGGGAGCACGTCACTCTACCTGTCACCTGGGGAGTCAGTCGTGGACCACCAGCTCTGTGTGGGTCAGCTTTGTCTGCACCTGTTTGTCTGGCAGCGACAATGAATGTGTAGTTGGTGGGATGACCAGAGACAGATCACGTTGTGGTGCTTGTATCAAGGAAAGAAGATGTAGTTGGTGGGATGACCAGAGACAGATCACGTTGTGGTGCTTGTATCAAGGAAAGAAGATGTAGTTGGTGGGATGACCAGAGACAGATCACGTTGTGGTGCTTGTATCAAGGAAAGAAGATGTAGTTGGTGGGATGACCAGAGACAGATCACGTTGTGGTGCTTGTATCAAGGAAAGAAGATGTAGTTGGTGGGATGACCAGAGACAGATCACGTTGTGGTGCTTGTATCAAGGAAAGAAGATGTAGTTGGTGGGATGACCAGAGACAGATCACGTTGTGGTACTTGTATCAAGGAAAGAAGATGTAGTTGGTGGGATGACCAGAGACAGATCACGTTGTGGTGCTTGTATCAAGGAAAGAAGAATAAGCAGAGCAAGCACGTTGTGCACATGTGCACACACATATACATCTGCGCGCACGCACACAAACACACACACACACATGCACGCATACAGGCACACACACATATCCACATACTCTCAGGCAAACACATTGATTACATACACACACACACGCACGCACGCACGCACGCACGCACGCACGCACGCACACACACACACGCACGCACGCACGCACGCACGCACGCACACACACACACACACACACACACACACACACACACACACACACACACACTCTCTCTCTCTCTCTCTCTCTCTCTCTCTCTCTCTCTCTCTCTCCCCTCTAACTCACTCACACACACACACACACACACACACACACACACACACACACACACACACACACACACACACACACAAAACATCCCAAATGGCACAAACATTTGCCAAATCGTAGACGAAGATTTGCAAGCCCAAAGATTTCAGAAGTTCCGCTTGACGGTCTGGCAGCTGTCCTGTTGATACATCAGCCCAGTCACTGGCTGAGCTCTCTGGTAGTTGGCAGAGGTTCCGGCTGTTGGTATTGATCACTCGCTCACCTGACCCCCACAACAGAACCCTTACACCTTTAGGTCCTCACTGCACACGTGTGAATCGTTTCATTTTTGTTTCAGCCCTGTCACCATTTTGCCTGTAGAAGTCTGGCACAGAGCTGGGCTCTGTACATAGCATGAGGTGCACCCATCCTGGGCCGGTCTGTATTGGGCTGTGTCGAGTGATCAACAGCACCTTGTTCAAGTTTTACAGTGATGGGGGGAATTTGACGGGCTTACGCAGCCAACTTCTAGCTGCTGTAGTAGTTAGAGGCACCGCGGAAATGTGAAGGGCTGGCAGAAGTCACCGCTGTCTTTCCGGTTTGAAAGGGTCGGCTGACGTCTGAAGCATGTATGTGACATGTGAATTTGGGGCGTTGTGACAGGCAAAATGCAAAACGCGTGTTAAATGGCAGCCATGCGTCGATCCCCCTGATATATAAAGCACCCATAAATAGGTTTGTTTGGTTGTTTTTTTTTATAGCAAAGTGATTTTTTTTTTCTTAACTAGATCCTTCTCCATATCAGAGGCCAGAGTTAAAAAACAACAACAGATGTTTAGTTATAACATGCCAGATTGATGAAGTTGCTTTTGTTTACTTAGGAGATCAGTGGTGTGGCATGTTGACACATCTCCATATATGTATGTGTAGCATGTTGCAGGTATTCGTAGACTCCAGACTGCGTTACACAGATTTAACACATTGCAGGTATTTGTGGACTGTAGACTGTGTGTTACATGTATGTAGCACATTGCAGGTATTCATGGACTGCGGACTGTGTAACACATTGCAGGTATTCGTGGACTACGTACTGTGTGTTACATATATATGTAACACATTGCAGGTATTCGTGGACTGCGGACTGTGTGTTGCATATATATGTAACACATTGCAGGTATTCGTGGACTGCGGACTGTGTGTTACATATATGTAGCACATTGCAGGTATTTGTGGACTGCGGACTGTGTGTTACATATATGTAACACATTGCAGGTATTTGTGGTCTGCAGACTGTGTGTTACATACTTTAACACACTGCAGGTATTCATGGACTGCGGACTGTGCATTACACATATGTAACACATTGCAGGTATTCGTAGACTGCAGACTGTGCATTACATGCTTTAACACATTGCAGGTATTCGTGGACTACGGAATGTGCATTACATACTTTAACGCATTGCATGTATTCGTGGACTGCGGAATGTCATTACACATATGTAACACATTGCACGTATTCGTAGACTGCGGACTGTGCATTACGTACTTTAACACATTGCAGGTATTCGTGGACCGCAGACTGTGTTTTACAAGACAAGTTACGCTGGACGCGGGAGCCACAGCTGGGGGATTTGATCCCACTGGAAACCCGCAAGAATTCGACCGCTCTGCCACAAAAGAAACGTCTGATCATTGGCCACAATGTGGGCTTTGACAGGTCTTTCATCAAAGAGCAATACCTGACGCAGGTGTGATTCTACTGAACAGCCTTTGTTTCCCTTATTTATCATGTCCTTTTTTTTTTTCTTTTTCATTACCTTTGCATATAAATGTACGTTATACACAATATATTTGTTTGCATCAAAATGTTGGCAAGTGCAAATATTCAGTGGTGTGTTGTGATATATATATATATATATATATATACATATTTATATGTACACTTCTTTCTAACTGTGTAAATTTTGCTATATGGCTATGTTTCACGTATCCACATGATTTTTGTTATTTGTGTTAGTCCATTTCCATGCAATGACATGATTTTTTTGTTGGTTTTGTTCATTCCATTCTAAGTAACCACAAAAAGCCTGTGAATTTTTTTTGTTTTGTTTTGTCCTTTTCCACGTAACCATGTCGTTTGTATGATTTTTGTTCATTCCTTTCTGTGTAACTATACGAAACCTATGGGGTTTTTTTTTCATCCTTTTCCATGTAATCGACGTTACTCCTGTGATATTTATTCATCCTTGTCCATGTAACCTCATAAATCCTATGATTTTTGTTCATCCTTTACCATATATATATATATATATATATATATATATATATATATATTATATATATATATATATATAATATAACCACATAATTGCTGTGATGTTTGTCCATCCCTTTCCACGTAACACATAATTCTGATGATTTTTTTCCCCCCCCACCATCTTTTTCATGTGACCACATCATTCCAGTGGTCTGTAAACATCCTTCCCGCACAGGCACATGATGCCTGCGACGGTACACTTCCACACAGAACCACAGGCACTTGACTGACGAGTCATCCAAGGCACTGTGACTTTCAGGGAAGCAGAGTTCGATTCCTGGACACCATGTCCATGCACATCGCCGTCTGCGGGCTGACCAGCTTCCAGCGCATCCTCTACCAGTCCGCCATCAAGGACTCCTCGCGCAAGGAAGTCCGAGAGCACTCGGAGCGCCAGAAAATGTTCAACATGGCCTCCGTGAGTGGTGGTTTGGGTTGTGATGTGACGTTGTTCAGGGTAACTGGGTTTCTGACTGGGGTTCACTGGGCTGTCTGCGTGTCTGACTGGTGCTGGTTGTTTTCATCGTTCCTTCACTTTGCGCAGCTCTGTTTTCAGAGGATGGAAGTTTAAGGCAAGAGGTGGCATGAAAATTAAACGATTGTTCTTTTAAAACTTCTTCATTTTTTTCCATTGTTTATGTTAAAAAAAACACATGGAAAATACATATTTGGGTGATTTCAAAGCTCTTGTGTGATTTGGGGACCACAAATGGGGACAAAATGATGAAAAATGAAAAAAAAAAAAAAAAAGGGTTCATAACAAGAACTGTATTTCTATCACAGCAGACATGTAAGCCACTTGAAACATCAATTTTCTTGTTTTGCTGAGCTATATAGTGATGTAATTACAAAAGGATTTTTATATATCTAAACTGCTTTTTTTTCAATAATTTTTTCCATATGGTGGCCATCAGGCTTTGCGTTTCATTGCTTTTGAATTTTTCAAATAGAAATAGCAAATGATAAGTGCTGTTGTGACTTATAATCAAAATGTAATTGCATGCAGAAATCATTTCTACTTAAAAAAAATTTAAAAAAAAGAATTACCAAGCTAGTTAGTCTGGATCCAGAGATATTGTGTTCCTTGCACATCAACCATTGTCGAAAAAAGTGATTTTGAGAAAACGACATTTGAAAATAAAGAAGTTGAGCAATGTTCACAGACACCTCCTTCAAATAAAGTCCTTTTTTACTAAGAAAAATGTGAAAATTGACAAAATGAACACCACAGGTGGTTTCAACAGACTTTCTTGAGCACAAAAACACCTAAAACCCAAAACATGATTTTTGAAAGAAAATGGTCAGATTTTCGTGCCACCTGTCCCTTAACAGATTTGGGTACCAAGCCCTTGGTACTTTTTTGATATCATGAATATAAAAGCAGTGATTGTCTGTGTAATGCTCTTTGATGGTGAGTGTAACTGCTGCACTAAGCAAGTGTGGATGTATCTGTAACGAACAGTGGGTGTATAGATCTGAAACACCTATGAACGGTTGGTTTGTCTGTAGCACTGATGAACAGTAGGTGTATCTGTAACTCTACAAGGTACAGGATGGATCTGTGGCACTGATGAACTGTGGGTGTATCTGTAACTCTACAAACTACAGGATAGATCTGTGGCACTGATGAACTGTGGGTGTATCTGTAACTCTATAAGGTACAGGATGGATCTGTGGCACTGATGAACTGTGGGTGTATCTGTAACTCTACAAGGTACAGGATGGATCTGTGGCACTGATGAACTGTGGGTGTATCTGTAACTCTACAAAGTACAGGATAGATCTGTGGCACTGATGAACTGTGAATGTATCTGTAGTTTTTAAAAACACAAGGTCTGTTGGTTAAGACTGTTCAAGGCTGGGTGTTTTTCTAATATTAATGAGCAGTGGTTGTATCAGTGGCGCTAATGAACAATGAACGTATCTGTTAACACTGTCAACACAGACCCACGTTCTGCTCTGTGTGCCCAGCTAACATTGCAGTCACAGCACTGAAATTCCCTCAGGACGCCTGATTTTGACCATTTTGAATTCGTTTTCCTTAAATGCCTTAATCCGACAGTGACTTTATTTTTGTATGGTGAAATAGAGCTATCTTTGATCTTCTTGATAAATGCTTTAAAAGTCAAAATAATTGTTTCGTTGTTGTTTACTTGAGTTGAAAATGACATGCTTTGAACAAAGAGCACTGATTCAGTGCTTGAAGATGCCAACGGGTTGGTTGCTTTCTCTTCAAATTAACCAAATGAAATCGACTGTTAGTAGCTTGCTAACTGGTATGAAATGATGTAGGAAGAACTGTATCTGTACACTGACACCACTGGTAAAAAGTTCTCCAGGAAATTCGGTCATATTCATTTTTAGAAGCCCTTCACTCTATTCTCGCGACATATCCTAAGTGACAGATTGCTTGTTGTGAGTATTTTCACCCCACGTCGTCGAGTGGTAAGTTGGGCGCCGCGATCATTCTCGCGGCGTGTTGCAAAAAAGTTAAACAGTTGATGTATGCATAACACTTATGAACAGTGAGTGTATCCATAGCACTAATGAACAGTCAGTGTATCTGTAACACTTCAACAGTGGGTGTATCTGAAACTCTTCAACAGTGGGTGCATCAGTAACACAGATGAACAGTGGGTGAGTGTAACACTGATGAACAATCGATGTATCTGTAACACTACTCAACAGTGGGTGTATCTGTAACACAGATGAACAGTGGGTGTGTTCATAGCACTAATGAACAGTGGGTGTATCTGTAACACTACTCAACAGTGGGTGTATCTGTAACACAGATGAACAGTGGGTGTATTCATAGCACTAATGAACAGTGGGTGTATCTGTAACACTGCTCAACAGTGGGTGCATCTGTAACACAGATGAACAGGGGGGTGAGTCTGTAGCACTAATGAACAATCGGTGTATCTGTGACATTGATGAACAGGGGTTGTATCAGTAACACTAATTGTTGGTGTATATGTAACAGTACTGAGCAGTGGGTGTATCTTTTAACTACTGAACAGTGGCTAGGCTGTGTGTGTGATACGAATTAACACTGGATGTATCTGCAGCAGGGTAACAGTTGAGCTGCCCAGTATAATGTTGCGATCCGTTCTGGATTGTTTGTTGATTCCTCTGTCATGTCGCTGTTTGGTCAGAACAGACCTGTGTTCTCCATGGAGTGACATGAACTATCAGGGCTGGTCAGAATAGACCTGTGTTCTCCATGGAGTGACATGAACAGGGCTGGTCAGAACAGACCTGTGTTCTCCATGGAGTGACATGAACTATCAGGGCTGGTCAGAACAGACCTGTGTTCTCCATGGAGTGACATGAACTATCACGGCTGGTCGGAACAGACCTGTGTTCTCCATGGAATGACATGAACTATCAGGGCTGGTCGGAACAGACCTGTGTTCTCCATGGAGTCACGTGAACAGGGCAGGTCAGAACAGACCTGTGTTCTCCATGGAGTGACATGAACTATCAGGGCTGGTCAGAACAGACCTGTGTTCTCCATGGAGTTACATGAACAGGGCTGGTCAGAACAGACCTGTATTCTCCATGGAGTGACATGAACAGGGCTGGTCAGAACAGACCTGTGTTCTCCATGGAGTGACATGAACTATCAGGGCTGGTCAGAACAGACCTGTGTTCTCCATGGAGTGACATGAACTATCAGGGCTGGTCAGAACAGACCTGTGTTCTCCATGGAGTGACATGAACAGGGCTGGTCAGAACAGATCTGTATTCTCCATGGAGTCACATGAACTATCAGGGCTGGTCTGAACAGACCTGTGTTCTCCATGGAGTGACATGAACAGGGCTGGTCAGAACAGACCTGTGTTCTCCATGGAGTGACATGAACTATCAGGGCTGGTCAGAACAGACCTGTGTTCTCCATGGAGTGACATGAACTATCAGGACTGGTCAGAACAGACCTGTGTTCTCCATGGAGTGACATGAACTATCAGGGCTGGTCAGAACAGACCTGTGTTCTCCATGGAGTGACATGAACAGGGCTGGTCAGAACAGATCTGTATTCTCCATGGAGTCACATGAACTATCAGGGCTGGTCTGAACAGACCTGTGTTCTCCATGGAGTGACATGAACAGGGCTGGTCAGAACAGACCTGTGTTCTCCATGGAGTGACATGAACTATCAGGGCTGGTCAGAACAGACCTGTGTTCTCCATGGAGTGACATGAACAGGGCTGGTCAGAACAGACCTGTGTTCTCCATGGAGCCACGTGAACAAACAGGACCAGCGTGGTTGTGGCAGGTCCACGATCAAACTGACACTGAAACTACTGATGGGTCTTTTGTTTGTTTTGTTTTGTTTTTTTCCCAGACGGACGAGTGGAAGAAAGTGAGCAGCATGAACAATTTGAACGCAGTGTACCAGTTACACTGCCAGGGGGAACCACTGGAGAAACAGACACGAGAAGTTTTTGTCAGTGGCACCATGGCTGATGTGAGAGAGGATTTCCAGGTGAGTTTGGAAGTGGGCAGTACTTCGCCATATTATGGCTCAATGATTTAGGACGATTGTGGGCAGTTCTTCGCCACATTATGGCTCAATGATTAGGAAGATTGCCGGCAGTACTTTCCCATATTATGGCTCAATGATTAGGAAGATTGTGGGCAGTTCTTCACCACATTATAGCTCAATGATTAGAAAGATTGTCGGCAGTACTTTGCCATATTATAGCTCAATGATTTAGGAAGATTGTGGGCAGTTCTTCACCACATTATGGCTTAATGATTAGGAAGATTGTCGGCAGTACTTTGCCATATTATGGCTCAATGATTAGGAAGATTGTCAGCAGTACTTTGCCATATTATGGCTCAATGATTTAGGAAGATTGTCGGCAGTACTTTGCCATATTATGGCTCAATGATTTAGGAAGATTGTCGGCAGTACTTTGCCATATTATGGCTCAATGATTTAGGAAGATTGTCGGCAGTACTTTGCCATATTATGGCTCAATGATTTAGGAAGATTGTCGGCAGTACTTTGCCATATTATGGCTCAATGATTTAGGAAGATTGTCGGCAGTACTTTGCCATATTATGGCTCAATGATTTAGGAAGATTGTCGGCAGTACTTTGCCATATTATGGCTCAATGATTTAGGAAGATTGTCGGCAGTACTTTGCCATATTATGGCTCAATGATTTAGGAAGATTGTGGGCGTAGTGTCATTTGCTTTGATTCCTTCCTGTATAGCTGACCGGTTTGATCACAGCCAATGACACATCATTACCACTGAAAGCGCATGACACCATCATTACCACTGACACAGACATTGACACCATCTTACCACTGACTAAGCATGACGCCATCATTACCACTGTACAAGCCATGACGCCATCATTACACGTGACACAGCCATGACACCATCATTACCACTGACACAGCCATGACACCATCATTACCACTGACACAGTCTGATGGCACAGCCATGACACCATCATTACCACTGACACAGCCATGACACCATCATTACCACTGACACAGTCTGATGGCAGCCATGACACCATCATTACCACTGACACAGCCATGACACCATCATTACCACTGACACAGTGTGATGGCCAGCCATGACACCATCATTACCACTGACACAGCCATGACACCATCATTACCACTAACACAGTGTGATGGCCAGCCATGACACCATCATTACCACTGACACCAGTTCTGGATGGCCAGCCATGACACCATCATTACCACTGACACAGCCATGACACCATCATACTAACACTGACACAGCCATGACACCATCATTACCACTGACACAGTCTGATGGCCAGCCATGACACCATCATTACCACTGACACAGTCTGATGGCCAGCCATGACACCATCATTACCACTGACACAAGCCATGACACCATCATTACCACTGACACAGTGTGATGGCCAGCCATGACACCATCATTACCACTGACACAGCCATGACACCATCATTACCACTGACACAGCCATGACACCATCATTACCACTGACACAGCCATGACGCCATCATTACCACTGACACAGCCATGACGCCATCATTACCACTGACACAGCCATGACACCATTATACCAACTGACACAGCCCATGACACCATCATTACCACTGACACAGTCTGATGGCCAGCCATGACACCATCATTACCACTGACACAGCCATTACACCATCATTACCACTGACACAGTGTGATGGCCAGCCATGACACCATCATTACCACTGACACAGTGTGATGGCCAGCCATGACACCATCATTACCACTGACACAGTGTGATGGCCAGCCATGACACCATCATTACCACTGACACAGCCATGACACCATCATTACCACTGACACAGTGTGATGGCCAGCCATGACACCATCATTACCACTGACACAGTGTGATGGCCAGCCATGACACCATCATTACCACTGACACAGCCATGACACCATCATTACCACTGACACAGTGTGATGGCCAGCCATGACACCATCATTACCACTGACACAGTCTGATGGCCAGCCATGACACCATCATTACCACTGACACAGCCATGACACCATCATTACCACTGACACAGTGTGATGGCCAGACATGACACCATCATTACCACTGACACAGTGTGATGGCCAGTCATGACACCATCATTACCACTGACACAGTATGATGGCCAGTCATGACACCATCATTACCACTCACACAGCCATGACACCATCATTACCACTGACACAGTCTGATGGCCAGTCATGACACCATCATTACCACTGACACAGCCATGACACCATCATTACCACTGACACAGCCATGACACCATCATTACCACTGACACAGCCATGACACCATCATTACCACTGGTACAACTGTCCATCAACAGAAGCAGGAACTGTTCAACAGCTCACTGGCTGGGGATCCATCACTAGCAAAACGGGAGCTTCACCAGAAATCCTATGAAGTGAATGAGCAAGCAGCTCCAACCCTCAGGCAGCACATTGGACCGCATCAAGATGAAGTAACGTCGCGAAGGAAGAGAGAGCATGCTGTGTGACCAGGGCCCAGGGCCGTGCCACAGCATTGTCCAGTGGATGTGGGAAAACATTGGCAGAAACCCAAGCATCAGCTCACAGCCAGCAGAACTGGATGAACCTGGTGAACTGTTCTTCAGCGTGGGGTCCTGGTGTCACTGACCAGAGTTCAGGGAAGAAGAAGGAGGGAGTTCAGGGAAGAAGAAGGAGGGGCAGGGGTAGCAGCGGCCATGGGGAAGAAGAAGGAGGGACAGGGGCAGCAGCAGCCATGGGAAGAAGAAGGTGGGGCAGGGGCAGCAGAAGCCATGGGGAAGAGAAGGTGGGGCAGGGGCAGCAGTAGCCATGGGGAAGAAGAAGGTGGGGCAGGGGCAGCAGCAGCCATGGGGAAGAAGAAGGAGGGGCAGCAGTAGCCATGGGGAAGAAGAAGGAGGGGCAGGGGCAGCAGTAGCCATGGGGAAGAAGAAGGAGGGGCAGGGGCAGCAGCAGCCATGGGGAAGAAGAAGGAGGGGCAGGGGCAGCAGCAGCCATGGGGAGAAGAAGGAGGGGCAGGGGCAGCAGCAGCCATGGGGAAGAAGAAGGTGGGGCAGCAGCAGCAGCCATGGGGAAGAAGAAGGAGGGGCAGCAGCAGCCATGGGGAAGAAGAAGGAGGGGCAGCAGCAGCAGCCATGGGAAGAAGAAGAAGGAGGGCAGCAGCAGCAGCCATGGGGAAGAAGGAGGAGGGCAGCAGCAGCCATGGGGAAGAAGAAGGAGGGGCAGCAGCAGCCATGGGGAAGAAGAAGGTGGGGCAGGGGCAGCAGCAGCCATGGGGAAGAAGAAGGTGGGGCAGAGGCAGCAGCAGCCATGGGGAAGAAGAAGGTGGGCAGCAGCAGCCATGGGGAAGAAGGAGGGGCAGCAGCAGCCATGGGGAAGGAGGTGGGGCAGGGACAGCAGCAGCCATGGGGAAGAAGAAGGAGGGGCAGGGGCAGCAGCAGCCATGGGGAAGAAGAAGGTGGGGCAGGGGCAGCAGCAGCCATGGGGAAGAGGGAGGTGGGGCAGGGGCAGCAGCAGCATGGGGTCAGACCACCAGAATCTCAGGTCAGGGACAGAGACTGGAATCCTCGGAATGTCTGATAGGTCAAAGGTGAATGTTGATGTTGACCTTCTTTTTGGGTGGTGGTGGTGGTGGGGGTTGCTGTCTCCTTCTGTGCCACTGCAGTGGCCTCACTCCCACTCCATTCATTCTGAAGCCCCTCCACAGTCACACCCTGCCTTGTCCCATTGCTGCCCCGGCACCAACGGTCCACTGAGAGAATCGGCATCAGGTCACCTGAAGGCAACCCACCTGAGGAGACACTGCTCTGCTGCCGACTCCCTCCAGCGGTGTTCAGCGCTGCCTGTTCCAACCCAGCATACACAGGACGTCCCCAACTAAGCCCCATTTTGATGACAGTAATTTTTTGGTCACGGAGCCAGCATGAGTAAGGATCCTCCCCCTTCCAGAGAGCATTGAGAAGTCCGTTGATTGGCTGTCCTCATGAACTCGCCATTGCCGGTGACCTTGACATGAACTTGCTGAGAGACACCGACATGGAGAGGGAATCAACACTGAAGTCACCAAGGGAACAGCGAGGGCATGAAGGGCCACAGCGTTAGAGATGTTTTTTTCCGAGCTGATCAGTGAGGGTGAGGATGATGAACATGATGCTGAGGAGTTCCCATTCTGGTCCAAGACTGCATGACAGGGCTGGACTCTACTGGTACATTCATGATGTATCCTGGCATCAACCAGGCCCGAGAGATACAGACACCTGCAGGCCTGATCAGACCGTTTGAGCAACGCTGTCAGAAGCACACATCCATTCAGTAGGTGAAACTCAATTGTGTGGTCCCATTCTTCCCAGCTGAGCCCGTAGCAAACTCAGCTGTGGTAGATGCCGGTCATGTACTGAAAGATCCCACAAATAGAAATGGGTGTGACCCCATGACCTCATGGTTGGGAATCGTGATGACAACCACTGTCCTATGGTGGCTGGTTGGATTGTCATGGTTCTGTCTCACGTGGTGTCTGGTGATGAATCGTGATGACAACCACTGTCCTATGGTGGCTGGTTGGATTGTCATGGTTCTGTCTCACGTGGTGTCTGGTGATGAATCGTGATGACAACCACTGTCCTATGGTGGCTGGTTGGATTGTCTTGGTTCTTTCTCACGTGGTGTCTGGTGATGACAACCACTGTCCTGTGGTGGCTGGTTGGATTGTCTTGGTTCTGTCTCACATGGTGTCTGGTGATGACAACCACTGTCCTATGGTGGCTGGTTGGATTGTCATGGTTCTCTCACGTGGTGTCTGGTGATGACAACCACTGTCCTATGGTGGCTGGTTGGATTGTCATGGTTCTCTCACGTGGTGTCTGGTGATGACAACCACTGTCCTATGGTGGCTGGTTGGATTGTCATGGTTCTCTCACGTGGTGTCTGGTGATGACAACCACTGTCCTATGGTGGCTGGTTGGATTGTCATGGTTCGGTCTCTCGAGGTGTCTGGTGAAAGAAAAACATATATATGAGCTGTAAGTTTGCTCAGTGTATTTATCTTTGTATGGGTGTGTTTGTGTTAGATGAATTCCGCTTTAACCTGGAATGCATGAAATACTCTGATATCAGATGAAAAGCAACTATACCCAAGAAGTTTGCATTAAAAAAGAAAAAAAAAGAAGAAGAAAAATCGATCTTTAAACTTGACAATTTTTTGTCGGGTGATAAAAGTCATTGTCAAAAATGAGCCACCTTGATGAATTAGAGAAATGATGTCTGTGCTCGTAGTGTTTTGGTGTGTGATCATTCAATGCAGTAGTAGTTGGTGGTAGATGTGTCATTGTTTTCCACAGATGTGTCGTTCATCCTCCCCATAAGGCAGGAGCTTTCCCTGTAGTTTTTTCATTTTTGTTTCTTTTGTGCGATGCTTGTATGATGTTATCAAACTTTTATTCTCCGTATTAACGGTCAGAGGATTTGTTAATTTGTGTGTGTGTGTGTGTTTGTGTGTGTGTGTGTGTGTGTGTGTGTGTGTGTATCCAAGCATGTGTTTGTGAGTGTGTATTCATGTATGTGTGTGTGTGTGTATCTCTGCCTGCATATGTGTTTGTTCATTGTACTATGTGGCCATTGTGTGTGTGTGCAGAATCTGATGGCGTACTGCGCCGGTGATGTGCTGGCAACTCATGCCGTCTTTGCCAAGTTGTGGCCCCAGTTTCTACAGCGGTAAGTTCAAGGTCTCCATTTCCCACATAAGTAACAGAAACAACTTCTTTCTTCCCTTCTTGTCTTCATGTTCTGTGACTTAGCCGCTGGAACACTAGGAAGCTGTGTGCTGTATGTTTTGGCTGGTTAAAATCAGATTGCTCAGAAAAGAGTGAAAATTGTTATTGGTTTATTCCATGACTTAACTTTCAGTGGAACTTCCGGCATTGATGTGATATTGTCTGAGCAACCGCTTGCTCCTGACAATAGACAAAACATCTGGTAGAGTTTCTGAAAGTCGACAACGCTCTGAATTGAATGGATAAAAGATAGTTAATAGTGGAAAATTACCAAGGCCATCCATGTTGATGATGGATAGTATTTCACAGAAAGAGAGAGAGAGAGAGGAAGGAAGTTTGAGCAAGGCAGCAATGTCTGGTGCTAGGCTTTACAAGGACATACAGATAACAGGAACTCGGAGTCTGTGACAACTACATTCAAACAGGCACCCAGTAGAAACGAAAATCTCAGGAAACATGATTGAGTTCAAGAGTTCCAGCGCTGCATTCACAGAATCAGTCAAACTGCTATGATACTCCACGAGTAAGTCTGCAGTTTTGTTGTGAAATAAAGCAGAAAGGCATCATGATCTGCCCACCTAAATCAGGCAGCTGCTACATGCGCTACAAGTTCTTTCTCATCACTGCAGCTTTCTAGCCATTCCCCTTGTTCATTCAGCCACTTGCTGTGGTTGGTAGCCACTGCGGCACGTAGGTTGTTACATATAGAATACTGCAGAGAGAGAGCCATGGACAACTGATGAAAGGGGCTGAAAGCCTTAGGTTGTCACATATAGAATACTGCAGAGAGAGCCATGGGCAACTGAGTGACAGGGGCTGAAAGCCTTAGGTTGTCACATGTAGAATACTGCAGAGAGAGAGCATTGGACAACTGAGTGACAGGAGCTGAAAGCCTTAGGTTGTCACATATAGAATACTGCACAGAGAGAGCTTTGGACAACTGAGTGACAGGGGCTGAAAGCCTAAGGTTGTCACATATAGAATACTGCAGAGCGAGAGTCTTCGACAACTGAGTGACAGGAGCTGAAAGCCTTAGGTTGTCACATATAGAATACTGTAGAGAGAGAGTCTTGGACAACTGAGTGACACTCCACAGTTGTGGTATCCAAATACCCAACTGGCGGTGGCTACCCATGTGGCGGTGCTGAGTGTTGCTGGGGGTGTGGGTGGTGGCAACCCAGGTGGCGGTGCTGAGTGTTGCTAGGGGTGTGGGTTGTGGCAGGTTCCCTCACCCCGTCACTTTGGGAGGGATGCTGGAGATGGGGACGGCCTACCTGCCGCTGGACAGCCGCTGGCCGCGCTACATCCAGCACGCCAACGCCACCTATGAGGAGAGTCAGCGCGAGCTGCGAAAGCTGCTGATCTCCCTGGCTGATGAGGCTTGCCACATGCTGGAGGATGAGGCGTAGGTGTATAGTATGGTGTGATGTGACGTGTGTGGTGAGGCGTAGGTGTATAGTATGGTGTGATGTGACATGTGTGGTGAGGCGTAGGTGTATAGTATGGTGTGATGTGACGTGTGTGGTGAGGCATAGGTGTATAGTATGGTGTGATGTGACATGTGTGGTGAGGCGTAGGTGTATAGTATGGTGCGTGGTGAGGCGTAGGTGTATAGTATGGTGTAATGTGACATGTGTGGTGAGGCGTAGGTGTATAGTATGGTGTGATGTGACATGTGTGGTGAGGCGTAGGTGTATAGTATGGTGTGATGTGACATGTGTGGTGAGGCGTAGGTGTATAGTATGGTGTGATGTGATGTGTGTGGTGAGGCGTAGGTGTATAGTATGGTGTGATATGACATGTGTGGTGAGGCGTAGGTGTATAGTATGGTGTGATGTGATATGTGTGGTGAGGCGTAGGTGTATAGTATGGTGTGATGTGATGTGTGTGGTGAGGCGTAGGTGTATAGTATGGTGTGATGTGACGTGTGTGGTGTCTTCAGGAGGGGAGGTGTGGTTTACAGGGCAGTACATAGGGCTGTCTACAGGATGGCAGCTGTAGTTTACAGGTACAGAGATGACCCCTGGCTGTAGGACCTGGGGAGTAGGCAGGGCTGTCTTCAGGACGGCAGGTGTGGTTTACAGGGCAGTAGGCAGGGCAGTCTTCAGGACGGCAGGTGTGGTTTACAGGGCAGTAGGCAGGGGTGTCTTCAGGGGGCAGGTGTGGTTTACAGGGCAGTAGGCAGGGCTGTCTTCAGGGGGCAGGTGTGGTTAACAGGGCAGTACGCAGGGCTGTCTTCAGGAGGGCAGGTGTGGTTTACAGGGCAGTAGGCAGGGCTGTCTTCAGGACGGCAGGTGTGGTTTACAGGGTAGTAGGCAGGGTTGTCTTCAGGAGGGCAGGTGTGGTTAACAGGGCAGTAGGCAGGGCTGTCTTCAGGAGGGCAGGTGTGGTTTACAGGGCAGTAGGCAGGGCTGTCTTCAGGAGGGCAGGTGTGGTTTATGGGGCAGTAGGCAGGGCTGTCTTCAGGAGGGCAGGTGTGGTTTACAGGGCAGTAGGCAGGGCTGTCTTCAGGAGGGCAGGTGTGGTTTACAGGGCAGTAGGCAGGGCTGTCTTCAGGAGGGTAGGTGTGGTTTACAGGGCAGTAGGCAGGGCTGTCTTCAGGAGGGTAGGTGTGGTTTACAGGGCAGTAGGCAGGGCTGTCTTCAGGAGAGCAGGTGTGGTTTACAGGGCAGGAGGCAGAGCTGTCTTCAGGAGGGCAGGTGTGGTTTACAGGGCAGTAGGCAGGGCAGTCTTCAGGAGAGCAGGTGTGGTTTACAGGGCAGTAGGCAGGGCTGTCTTCAGGGGGCAGGTGTGGTTTACAGGGCAGTAGGCAGGCTGTCTTCAGGAGGGCAGGTGTGGTTTACAGGGCAGTAGGCAGGGCTGTCTTCAGGACAGCAGGTGTGGTTTATGGGGCAGTAGGCAGGGCTGTCTTCAGGAGGGCAGGTGTGGTTTACAGGGCAGTAGGCAGAGCTGTCTTCAGGACGGCAGGTGTGGTTTACAGGTACAGAGATGACCCCTGGCTGTGGGACCTGGACTGGACGGTGGCCAGCTTCAGAATGAAGAAGAACTCGTCTCCTGGTCTGATGGCGCAGGCAAGGGGTGGACATGCGGCCAGCAAGCCTCTGGCCCATGGGGATGACGAAAACATGGACATCCTCACCTTTTTGGAAGTACGTTCATTCTCTTGAATCGTATGTACATGGTTGCCTTTAGTCACAGAATACAGGGATACTATGTTCATTTTCAGTACATGAAAAACCCTACTCTTTCTTTGTCTCTTTTTTTTAAAATTTAATTACACAGGTGTTTAACTCATCTTGCAACACACTGGAAGTGCTACACATTACCCTCAGTGTTATAGCTATTCAGGTCATTTGCAGCACATTTATAATCCCCTTGAAAATAGTGCCTATGTTCTTGAGTCATGCCAGTCATGAGCACAGCTCATGCTGTATTTAAAACATTACTTTGTAATGAAACTGCACAAAGAGAGTGCTTTCTTTCAGTGCCGATGTGAGCCACTGTGGTAGCTGTTTTGCCTTTATGTGTTCAGTGAGACTGCTGTGTACTATCGAGATTTTTGAAAAGGTCAGCGTCATCACTCCAGACCATGGAGCATGCTGCTGTGTCCTTGTGATGACATGAGGACAGAGCGTGGTTAAAAGCTGTGGCCGAGGTGTTAGCATAGGTCATCACCAACAACTGTTGTTGCTGTCTTCCTTCTCTGATGTGTGTGTGACCAGTGAGGACATAGTGTGTTGCCTGTGTTCTCTGATGTGTGTGTGACCAGTGAGGACATAGTGTGTTGCCTGTGTTCTCTGATGTGTGTGTGACCAGTGAGGACATAGTGTGTTGCCTGTGTTCTCTGATGTGTGTGTGACCAGTGAGGACATAGTGTGTTGCCTGTGTTCTCTGATGTGTGTGTGACCAGTAAGGACATAGTGTGTTGCCTGTGTTCTCTGATGTGTGTGTGACCAGTGAGGACATAGTGTGATGTGTGTGTGACCAGTGAGGACATAGTGTGTTGCCTTCCTTCTCTGATGTGTGTGTGTGACCAGTGAGGACATAGTGTGATGTGTGTGTGACCAGTGAGGACATAGTGTGTTGTCTGTCTTCCTTCTGTGATGTGTGTGTGACCAGTGAGGACATAGTGTGTTGTCTGTCTTCCTTCTGTGATGTGTGTGTGACCAGTGAGGACATAGTGTGTTGTCTGTCTTCCTTCTGTGATGGTGTGTGTGACCAGTGAGGACATAGTGTGTTGTCTGTCTTCCTTCTGTGATGTGTGTGTGACCAGTGAGGACATAGTGTGTTGCCTGTCTTCCTTCTGTGATGTGTGTGTGACCAGTGAGGACATAGTGTGTTGTCTGTCTTCCTTCTGTGATTGTGTGTGTGACCAGTGAGGACATAGTGTGTTGCCTGTCTCTCTTCTCTGATGTGTGTGTGTGACCAGTGAGGACATAGTGTGTTGCCTGTCTCTCTTCTCTGATGTGTGTGTGTGTGACCAGTGAGGACATAGTGTGTTGTCTGTCTTCCTTCTGTGATGTGTGTGTGACCAGTGAGGACATAGTGTGTTGCCTGTCTTCCTTCTCTGATGTGTGTGTGACCAGTGAGGACATAGTGTGTTGCCTGTCTTCCGTCTGTGATGTGTGTGTGTGACCAGTGAGGACATAGTGTGTTGCCTGTCTTCCTTCTGTGATGTGTGTGTGACCAGTGAGGACATAGTGTGTTGCCTGTCTCTCTTCTCTGATGTGTGTGTGACCAGTGAGGACATAGTGTGTTGCCTGTCTTCCTTCTGTGATGTGTGTGTGACCAGTGAGGACATAGTGTGTTGCCTGTCTTCCTTCTGTAATGTGTGTGTGACCAGTGAGGACATAGTGTGTTGCCTGTCTTCCTTCTGTGATGTGTGTGTGACCAGTGAAGACATAGTGTGTTGCCTGTCTTCCTTCTGTGATGTGTGTGTGACCAGTGAGGACATGTGTGTTGCCTGTCTCTTCTCTGATGTGTGTGTGACCAGTGAGGACATAGTGTGTTGCCTGTCTCTCTTCTCTGATGTGTGTGTGACCAGTGAGGACATGGTGTGTTGCCTGTCTTCCTTCTGTGATGTGTGTGTGACCAGTGAAGACATAGTGTGTTGCCTGTCTTCCTTCTCTGATGTGTGTGTGTGACCAGTGAGGACATAGTGTGTTGCCTGTCTCTCTTCTCTGATGTGTGTGTGTGACCAGTGAGGACATAGTGTGTTGCCTGTCTCTCTTCTCTGATGTGTGTGTGACCAGTGAGGACATGGTGTGTTGCCTGTCTTCCTTCTGTGATGTGTGTGTGACCAGTGAGGACATAGTGTGTTGCCTGTCTTCCTTCTGTGATGTGTGTGTGACCAGTGAGGACATGGTGTGTTGCCTGTCTTCCTTCTGTGATGTGTGTGTGACCAGTGAGGACATAGTGTGTTGCCTGTCTTCCTTCTGTGATGTGTGTGTGACCAGTGAGGACATGGTGTGTTGCCTGTCTTCCTTCTGTGATGTGTGTGTGACCAGTGAGGACATGGTGTGTTGCCTGTCTTCCTTCTGTGATGTGTGTGTGACCAGTGAGGACATGGTGTGTTGCCTGTCTCTCTTCTCTGATGTGTGTGTGACCAGTGAGGACATGGTGTGTTGCCTGTCTTCCTTCTGTGAGTGTGTGTGTGACCAGTGAGGACATGGTGTGTTGCCTGTCTTCCTTCTGTGATGTGTGTGTGACCAGTGAGGACATGGTGTGTTGCCTGTCTCTCTTCTCTGATGTGTGTGTGTGACCAGTGAGGACATAGTGTGTTGCCTGTCTTCCTTCTGTGATGTGTGTGTGACCAGTGAGGACATGGTTCCCTCCTTTTCTTTTGTTGTGTCTGTCTGTCATCAAAGAGCCATGTGCTCCCCAAGCCCGCCCATTTACGTCAATGGCTCTGGGCCTCTGATGCCTCTTTACCTCAATAGCTGTGGGCCTCTTACGCCTCTTTAAATGTCAATAGCTGTGGGCCTCTTACACCTGTTTACGTCAATAGCTGTGGGCCTTTTATGCCTCTTTATGTCAATAGCTGTGGGCCTCTTACACCTTTTTACGTCAATAGCTGTTGGCCTCTTACACCTCTTTATGTCAATAGCTGTGGGCGTCTTACACCTCTTTATGTCAATAGCTGTGGGCCTCTTACACCTCTTTATGTCAATAGCTGTGGGCCTCTTACGCTTCTTTACATCAATGACTATGGGCCTCTTACACCTCTTTACGTCAATAGCTGTGGGCCTCTTGCGCCTCTTTACATCAATGGCTGTGGGCCTCTTACGCCTCTTTATGTCAATAGCTGTGGGCCTCTTACACCTCTTTACGTCAATAGCTGTGGGCCTCTTACACCTCTTTACGTCAATGGCTGTGGGCCTCTTACACCTCTTTATGTCAATAGCTGTGGGCCTCTTACGCCTCTTTACATCAATAGCTGTGGGCCTCTTACACCTCTTTATGTCAATGGCTGTGCACCTCTTACACCTCTTTACATCACTGGCTGTGGGCCTCTTACGCCTCTTTACGTCAATAGCTGTGGGCCTCTTATGCCTCTTTAATCAATAGCTGTGGCCTCTTACGCCTCTTTATGTCAATAGCTGTGGGCCTCTTATGCCTCTTTATATCAATGGCTGTGGGCCTCTTACACCTCTTTACGTCAATAGCTGTGGGCCTCTTATGCCTCTTTACATCAATAGCTGTGGGCCGCTTACACCACGTTATGTCAATAGCTGTGGGCCTCTTATGCCTCTTTATATCAATAGCTGCGGGCCGCTTACACCACGTTATGTCAATAGCTGTGGGCCTCTTATGCCTCTTTATATCAATAGCTGTGGGCCTCTTACACCACTTTGTCAATAGCTGTGGACCTCTTATGCCTCTTTATATCAATAGCTGTGGGCCTCTTACACCTCCTTACGTCAATGGCTGTGGGACTCTTACACCTCTTTATGTCAATAGCTGTGGGCCTCTTACACCTCTTCATGTCAATAGCTGTGGGCCTCTTACGCCTCTTTATGTCAGTAGCTGTGGGCCTCTTACACCTCTTTATGTCAATAGCTGTGGGCCTCTTACACCTCTTTATGTCAATAGCTGTGGGCCTCTTACACCACTTTATGTCAATAGCTGTGGGCCTCTTACACCACTTTATGTCAATAGCTGTGGGCCTCTTACGCCTCTTTATGTCAATAGCTGTGGGCCTCTTACACCACTTCATGTCAATAGCTGTGGGCCTCTTACACCTCTTTACGTCAAGGGCTGTGGGCCTCTTATGTCTCTTTATGTCAGTAGCTGTGGGCCTTTTATGCCTCTTTATATCAATAGCTGTGGGCCTCTTACACCTCTTTATGTCAATAGCTGTTGGCCTCTTACACCTCGTTACGTCAATGGCTGTGGGCCTCTTATGCCTTTTTATGTCAATGGCTGTGGGCCTCTTATGCCTCTTTATATCAATAGCTGTGGGCCTCTTACACCTCTTTATGTCAATAGCTGTGGGCCTCTTATGCCTCTTTATATCAATGGCTGTGGGCTTCTTATGCCTCTTTATATCAATAGCTGTGGGCCTCTTACACCTCTTTATGTCAATAGCTGTGGGCCTCTTATGCCTCTTTATATCAATGGCTGTGGGCCTCTTATACCTCTTTATATCAATAGCTGTTATATCAATAGCTGTGGGCCTCTTACACCTCTTTACATCAATAGCTGTGGGCCTCTTACACCTCTTTACATCAATGACTGTGGGCCTCTTATGCCTCTTTATGTCAATAGCTGTGGGCCTCTTGCACCTCTTCATGTCAATAGCTGTGGGCCTCTTACACCTCTTTATGTCAATAGCTGTGGGCCTCTTACACCACTTTATGTCAATAGCTGTGGGCCTCTTACGCCACTTTATGCCAATAGCTGTGGGCCTCTTACGCCTCTTTATGTCAATAGCTGTGGGCCTCTTACGCCTCTTTATATCAATAGCTGTGGGCCTCTTACACCTCTTTATGTCAATAGCTGTGGGCCTCTTATGCCTCTTTATATCAATAGCTGTGGGCCTCTTATACCTCTTTATATCAATAGCTGTGGGCCTCTTAAACCTCTTTACGTCAATAGCTGTGGGCCTCTTATGCCTCTTTACATCAATAGCTGTGGGCCTCTTAAACCTCTTTACGTCAATAGCTGTGGGCCTCTTATGCCTCTTTACATCAATAGCTGTGGGCCTCTTACATCACTTTATGTCAATAGCTGTGGGCCTCTTACACCTATTTACTGGGTCTCCACAAGCTGCTACTGTGTAGTTTGTAGGGAGAGGAAAGGGAAGGAATTGTTGGCGCGCGTGTGTGTGTGAATGAGTGTGTGTGTGTTGTGTGTGTGTGTGTGTGTGTGTGTGTGTGTGTGTGTTTGAGCCATCATATGGGTGTGTTTGTGTCTGTATGTAGGTCGTTGTGTGTGTGTGTATGTGTGTGTGTGCGTGCACGCATGCATTTAAGTCATGTCTGTTTTGCAAGGCTTATCGGAATGTCATGATCCAAGGTCTGTTGCTCAGAAGTTAACTGGTATGTCAGAGCTATACACAATGTGTCGTAGAGACGTCTGTTGCTCATAAGTTAACTGGTATGTCAGAGCTATACACAATGTGTTGTAGAGACATCCATGTTACTGGAAATGTCTGTTTTACATTTTCATTAGTATGTCTTACAGGTTGATTAGGGTGTTTGCTATCGTAGGTACATGTCTTAGATGGTAATTGGGATATCATTGTTGTTCGAGATATGTTTCCCAGTTTATTACTTATCAATGGTTTCAACTCAACCAAGGTTGTGTTTCCCAATTTGTTTATTACTTGTCAACTGTTTCATCCAGTTTGTTTATTACTCGTCAATGATTTCCTCATCCACTGATTCTTGTCTGCTTCGGCTTCCCTCTGCTCACCTGAAAACTTCAGGCCAACAATCTTTCTCTTACCTGGCACCTGCTCTGTGGAATGGTCTCCCTTCTTCTCTGCGTAACACAGACTCTTTAGAGACTTTTAAAACCTCCCTAAAGACACATCTTTTCCCTTGGACTGATTAACAATATCCACTCAGCACTATGGACGCGTGTTTGCTGGTGTTGACGCGCTCGTATGTCTGTCTGCGTGTGTGAGTTTTTCGGGGGGGGGGGGGGGGGGGGGAGGGGGGTGTCTGTGGGTGTCTGTGTGGTGTGTGTGAGCGTGCGTCGCGCGTGTGTGTGTGGTGTGTGTGTGATTGTGTGTGTGTGGTGTGTGTGTTGTGTGCGCGTGCATGTGTGTGTGATTGTGTGTGTGTGTGTGTGTGTGTGTGTGTGTGTGTGCGCTTTGAATTAGAATTAGTATTTTATCATGTTTTTCTGTAATATGCACTTTGGGCTCTTGTGAGGTAAAGCGCTTTATAAATATCTTTTTATATTACATTACATTACATTACATTATATTACATCCAGTCTGTTTATAACTTGTCAATGATTTCATCCAGTCTGTTAATACTTAATCATTGATATTCCATCCAAGGTGAGCGTTTCCCAGTTTGTTTATAACTTGTCAGTGATTTCATCCAGTCTGTTTATTACTTATCAATGATTCCATCCAAGGTGAGTGTTTCCCAGTTTGTTTATAACTTGTCAATGATTTCATCCAGTCTGTTTATTACTTAATCAATGATATTCCATCCAAGGTGAGTGTTTCCCAGTTTGTTTATGACGGTTTCAGGACCACGAAGTCAGAGAAGAAGGAAGGAGGCTGATTGAACAGGTGTATGCCACAGCAGACAGACTGCCCAAAAATGCCACGTTCATGGCGGGATATCCTGCGTAAGTTTTTTAGTCGTTGTTTTTGATATCTCTGATTAGCTTTGTTATGGTTCATTTCTTTTTCTTCTTCTGCGTACGCAAGCTGAGTGATGCTCCTGCGGACGCTCCCTGCATAGACAGGCTGATACTCCTGCGTACACTCCCTGTACAGACAGGCTAATATTCCTGCGGACACTCCCTGTATAGACAGGCTGATATTCCTGCAGACGCTCCCTGCATAGACAGGCTGATACTCCTGCGGACACTCCCTGCATAGACAGGCTGATACTCCTGCGGATGCTCCCTGACACTCCTGCGGACGCTCCCTGCATAGACAGGCTGACACTCCAGCGGACGCTCCCTGTATAGACAGGCTGACACTCCCGTGGACGCTTCCTGTATAGACAGGCTGACACTCCCGCGGACGCTCCCTGTGTAGACAGGCTGACACTCCTGCAGACGCTCCCTGTATAGACAGGCTGATTGACAGTCCTGCGGATGCTTCCTGTATAGACAGGCTGACACTCTCGCGGACGCTCCCTGTATAGACAGGCTGACACTCCCACGGACGCTCCCTGTATAGACAGGCTGACACTCCCGCGGACGTTCCCTGTATAGACAGGCTGACACTCCCGCGGACGCTCCCTGTATAGACAGGCTGACACTCCCGCGGATGCTCCCTGTATAGACAGGCTGACACTCCCGCGGACACTCCCTGTATAGACAGGCTGACACTTCCGCAGACGCTCCCTGTATAGACAGGCTGACACTCCCGCGGACGCTGCCTGTATAGACAGGCTGATTGACAGTCCTGCGGACGCTCCCTGTATAGACAGGCTGACACTCCTGCAGATGCTCCCTGTATAGACAGGCTGACACTCCCGCGGACGCTGCCTGTATAGACAGGCTGATTGACAGTCCTGCGGACGCTCCCTGTATAGACAGGCTGATTGACAGTCCTGCGGACGCTCCCTGTATAGACAGGCTGACACTCCCGCGGACGCTCCCTGTATAGACAGGCTGACACTCCTGCGGACGCTCCCTGTATAGACAGGCTGATTGACAGTCCTGCGGATGCTCCCTGTATAGACAGGCTGACAGTCCCGCGGACGCTCCCTGTATAGACAGGCTGATACTCCTGCGGACGCTCCCTGTATAGACAGGCTGATACTCCTGCGGACACTCCCTGTATAGACAGGCTGATACTCCTGTGGACGCTCCCTGTATAGACAGGCTGATACTCCTGCGGACACTCCCTGTATAGACAGGCTGATACTCCTGCGGATGCTCCCTGTATAGACAGGCTGATACTCCTGGGGACACTCCCTGTATAGACAGGCTGATACTCCTGCGGATGCTCCCTGTATAGACAGGCTGATACTCCTGGGGACACTCCCTGTATAGACAGCTGATACTCCTGTGGACACTCCATGTATAGACAGGCTGATACTCCTGTGGACACTCCCTGTATAGACAGGCAAGGATTAACCCCATTTACCCAACAAAGGGAGCGGAGTTGTGTGAATGACTGTTTTTTATCCCACCATTAAGACTCCAGCTTTGGGGAAGGTGCATGCTATGTGTAACGTGTCATCCATATCAACGGCCAAACTGGCCTTCTGTTCCAAAAGTTGGTGATGGCATTTGACGTGTGTGCAAGATGTTATGTGTACGTTCACACACAGAACCTCACTTTATAGCTTCATTTGAAAGGATTATATGGGATGTGGAGTCAGAATCAGTGTTAACTCCGAGGGAAAAATCCCCCTGTACCGAAACGGCCTGGCGGAGATTCGAACCCACAACCCAAATGATGGGCTTTCCCACTCTTTGAAGTGTCACCTACTACCAACTCAAGCCTTTTTTTAGCTACGGGGGAGGGGCAGGAGGCTCGTAGCCATTCTCGATTCAAACAGTGCATACATGGAAGTTGCATGCGTAGATTACCGGAACAATAGAAAAAATTGTTTTCTGCGCATGACCGATCATCTTCTTAGTTCGTTCCCGTTTCAGTGCCAGGAGTCCATGTCGTCTGATATGAAAATTTGTTTACCTCACAGTTTGCCTCAGTGATTTAAGATTTGCCGGTATAAATCAGTTTTTACCCGTATTGAAACTTGTATACGGCCGTACAGACCTGAAATTGTAGGTTTCCCGTACAGCAATACAGGAAAACTGTATAGGTTGACACCTATGCTGCAGTGTGACAGATTTGTAGATTCAGTTAAAGAGAGGAACCACGGTGCAGTGTGACAGATGTGTAGCCTCAGCTAAAGACAGGAACCACGGTGCAGTGTGACAGATGTGTAGCCTCAGCTAAAGACAGGAACCACGGTGCAGTGTGACAGATGTGTAGCCTCAGTTAAAGACAGGAACCATGATTCAGTGTGACAGATGTGTAGCATCAGTTAAAGACAGGAACCATGGTGCAGTGTGACAGATGTGTAGCCTCGGTTAAAGACAGGAACCATGGTGCAGTGTGACAGATGTGTAGCCTCAGTTAAAGACAGGAACCACGATGCAGTGTGACAGATGTGTAGCCTCAGTTAAAGACAGGAACCATGGTGCAGTGTGACAGATGTGTAGCCTCTGTTAAAGATAGGAACCACGGTGCAGTGTGACAGATGTGTAGCCTCAGTTAAAGACAGGAACCATGGTGCAGTGTGACAGATGTGTAGCCTCAGTTAAAGACAGGAACCATGATTCAGTGTGACAGGTGTGTAGCCTCAGTTAAAGACAGGAACCACGGTGCAGTGTGACAGACGGTGGTCTGTGCTGCAGGCCCAGAATAATCCGATGTTCCTCTGGAACCTTAGGCAGTGTCTTTGTGATTGTTCTCTTCAAGGGTTACAGAAGGTGCTCTGGATTCTACACACTTTGAACAGACGGTATCTTGACTTGCATCTTCAAATTTTTTTAAAGATGGTACCTTGCTGAAACCCAATTAGTTCCAACAGAACGTACCATGAATTATACCTGCTCACTCGATACAGAAGGCACCCTGAATTATACCTCCTCACTCAATACAGAAGGTACCCTGAATTATACCTCCTCACTCAATACAGAAGGTACCCTGAATTATACCTCCTCACTCAATACAGAAGGCACCCTGAATTATACCTCCTCACTCGATACAGACGGTTCCCTGAATTATACCTCCTCACTCAATACAGAAGGCACCCTGAATTATACCTCCTCACTCAATACAGAAGGTACCCTGAATTATACCTCCTCACTCAATACAGAAGGCACCCTGAATTATGCCTCCTCACTCGATACAGACGGTTCCCTGAATTATACCTCCTCACTCGATACAGACGGTTCCCTGAATTATACCTCCTCACTCAATACAGAAGGCACCCTGAATTACACCTCACTCAATACAGAAGGTACCCTGAATTATGCCTCCTCACTCAGTACAGAAGGTACCCTGAATTATACCTCCTCACTCAATACAGAAGGCACCCTGAATTATACCTCCTCACTCAATACAGAAGGTACCCTGAATTATACCTCCTCACTCGATACAGACGGTTTCCTGAATTATACCTCCTCACTCAATACAGAAGGTACCATGAATTATACCTCCTCACTCAATACAGAAGGTTCCCTGAATTATACCTCCTCACTCAATACAGAAGGTACCCTGAATTATACCTCCTCACTCGATACAGAAGGTACCCTCAATTATACCTCCTCACTTGATACAGAAGGTACCCTCAATTATACCTCCTCACTCAATACAGAAGGCACCCTGAATTATACCTCCTTACTCGATACAGAAGGTACCCTCAATTATACCTCCGTGCTGCCTGCAGGTGGTACCGTGAGCTCTGTCCTCGCCATGGCGATGACAACTGGTACCCGGGCCCCTCCAACATCAGCACCCAGTGCCGCGTGACCCCCAAACTGATGCGCCTGACGTGGGACGGGTACCCGGTGCACCACGACTCAGTGTTGGGCTGGGGGTTCCTGGTGCCCACCGTGCAGGGAGGGAGTGAACTAGACAGGGAGCTGGACCGACAGGATCCGGAGGGGTCACCGGAGGTCAGCCGATTCCCTGTCAGGTGGGTGTCAGGAGGGGGGTGGGGGGTGGTGGTGGGGGGGGGGGGTGGATAGGTCTGGGATAGACAGGACTCTAAAAGGTCACCGGAGGTCAGCCCATTCCCTGTCAGGTGGGTGTCAGGAGGGGGGTGGTGGGGGGGGGGGATAGGTCTGGGATAGACAGGACTCTAAAAGGTCACCGGAGGTCAGCCCATTCCCTGTCAGGTGGGTGAAGGGATTGGGGGGGTGGGGGTGGGGGGTAATAGTGGGGGGATGACTAGTACAAACGAGATCCTGAAAAGTTATCGAGTGGACAGGTAATTCCCTGTCAGGTGTGTGGATGGAGGGGGGAGGCGGAGGGGGGGGGGGGGGGTCATTGTGGGATCAGGTATGGTCGTCAGCAGATTGTGTCAAATGATGTTGATTGTTGTGTTTACACCAGATTGTGTCAAATGATGTTGATTGTTAAGTGTTGACTTCATGGATTGTGTCAAATGATGTTGATTGTTAAGTGTTTACACCAGATTGTGTCAAATGATGTTGATTGTTAAGAGTTGACTTCATGGATTGTGTCAAATGATGTTGATTGTTAAGTGTTGACTTCATGGATTGTGTCAAATGATGTTGATTGTTAAGTGTTTACTTCATGGATTGTGTCAAATGATGTTGATTGTTAAGTGTCGACGTCATTGGTTTGGTTCATTGATCATCTCACTGATCATTGAGCTTCAGTAAAATCATCAGTCAATCACCGTTTGGCTGGGTGGGAAGCAAGCGGGGGTGGGGAGGAGGGGGAGGTGACAGAGGATGCTGCTGTTGAGCCTAGAGTTTCTCGTAACATGAAAGAAATCAGAACAAAGTGTATCTAAACAAGCCAACGGAGCAGTGCATCACAAAGAAGTCGGGGTCCAGGTAATCCAGTCAGTGTGTGACAAACAAATCCAGACCACTGCAGTCTGCATATCACTCTCGGTTCATATCACTCTATGGTCATATCACTCCAGGTTCATATCACTCTGTGTTCATGTCACTCTGTGTTCATATCACTCTATGTTCATATCATTTTATGCTCACATCACTGTATGTTCCATGTCACTGTGTTCATATCACTCCATGTTCATATCACTCCATGTTCATATCACTCTGTTCATGTCTATGTTCATGTCACTGTGTTCATATCACTCTATGTTCATGTCACTCTATGTTCATATCACTCCATGTTCATGTCACTCTAAGTTCATATCACCCTGTGTTCATATCACTGTGTTCATATCTATGTTCACATCACTCTATGTTCACATCACTGTATGTTCCATGTCACTGTATGTTCTATATTACTCTGTGTTCATATCACTCTGTGTTCATATCACTATGTTCATATCACTCTATGTTCCATGTCACTCTATGTTCATATCACTCTATGATCCATATCACTCTATGTTCCATATCACTCCATGTTGATATCACTCTATGTTACATCACTCTATATTCATACCACTCTATGTTCATGTCACTAAATAGGCGTTGCTCTGTATCACTCAATACACTACCTGTTTGAAGTTCATAGCGCAATACAAACTCCAGTGAACTGTGTGTGACTTGATGCAGAACCTTTCAAAACACTAGTTTATTGTCTATGTCACTTAATTGATGTAGAACCTTTCTGAAGTTCATAATGCCATACAAACACTAGTATATTGTCAATGTCACTTAATTGATGTAGAACCTTTCTGAAGTTCATAGTGTAGACAAACACTAGTATATTGTCTATGTCACTTGATTGATGTAGAACCTTTCTGAAGTTCATAATGCCATACAAACACTAGTATATTGTCTATGTCACTTCATTGATGTAGAACCTATCTGAAGTTCATACTGTAGACAAACACTAGTATATTGTCTATGTCACTTCATTGATGTAGAACCTTTCTGAAGTTCATAATGCCATACAAACACTAGTATATTGTCTATGTCACTTCATTGATGTAGAACCTTTCTGAAGTTCATAATGCCATACAAACACTAGTATATTGTCTATGTCACTTAATTGATGTAGAACCTTTCTGAAGTTCATAGTGTAGACAAACACTAGTATATTGTCTATGTCACTTAATTGATGTAGAACCTTTCTGAAGTTCATTGTGCCGTACAAACACTAGTATATTGTCTATGTCACTTCATTGATGTAGAACCTATCTGAAGTTCATAATGCCATACAAACACTAGTATATTGTCTATGTCACTTCATTGATGTAGAACCTTTCTGAAGTTCATAATGCCATACAAACACTAGTATATTGTCTATGTCACTTCATTGATGTAGAACCTTTCTGAAGTTCATAATGCCATACAAACACTAGTATATTGTCTATGTCACTTCATTGATGTAGAACCTATCTGAAGTTCATACTGTAGACAAACACTAGTATATTGTCTATGTCATTTAATTGATGTAGAACCTTTCTGAAGTTCATAATGCCATACAAACACTAGTATATTGTCTATGTCACTTCATTGATGTAGAACCTTTCTGAAGTTCATAATGCCATACAAACACTAGTATATTGTCTATGTCACTTAATTGATGTAGAACCTTTCTGAAGTTCATAGTGTAGACAAACACTAGTATATTGTCAATGTCACTTAATTGATGTAGAACCTTTCTGAAGTTCATAGTGTAGACAAACACTAGTATATTGTCTATGTCACTTGATTGATGTAGAACCTTTCTGAAGTTCATAATGCCATACAAACACTAGTATATTGTCTATGTCACTTCATTGATGTAGAACCTATCTGAAGTTCATACTGTAGACAAACACTAGTATATTGTCTATGTCACTTCATTGATGTAGAACCTTTCTGAAGTTCATAATGCCATACAAACACTAGTATATTGTCTATGTCACTTCATTGATGTAGAACCTTTCTGAAGTTCATAATGCCATACAAACACTAGTATATTGTCTATGTCACTTAATTGATGTAGAACCTTTCTGAAGTTCATAGTGTAGACAAACACTAGTATATTGTCTATGTCACTTAATTGATGTAGAACCTTTCTGAAGTTCATTGTGCCGTACAAACACTAGTATATTGTCTATGTCACTTCATTGATGTAGAACCTTTCTGAAGTTCATACTGTAGACAAACACGTCTATGTCACTTAATTGATGTAGAATCTTTCTGAAGTTCACAGTGGTGGACAAACACTAGTATATTGTCTATTTCACTTAATTTATGTAGAACCTTTCTGAAGTTCATTGTGCCGTACAAACACTAGTATATTGTCTATGTCACTTAATTGATGTAGAATCTTTCTGAAGTTCACAGTGGTGGACAAACACTAGTATGATATTGTTTATGTCACTAAATTCAGAACCTCTCTGAAGTTCATAGTGCAGTACAAACACTAGTATACTGCCTATGTCACTAAATTTAGAACCTTCTGAAGTTCAGAGTGCAATACAAACATCAGTTGTCTGTGTGGCGTGAAATGACCCTTTCAGAAATTCATAGTCCCAAACAAACATCAGTGTGTTGTCCATGATTTCAACAGAGCCTTGCTTAAGTTCATGGTGCAATGCAGACACCAGTGTAGTATGTCGTATACTTGACAAAAAGCCATTCTGAATGTTTTTAGTGCAATATAAACGTCAGCGTACTCTCTTGTGTGACTTGGCCTAGAGCCTTTTTAAAGTTCTTAGTGCAATGGAAACACCAGTATATTGTCTAGCATAATGCAGGGGCTTTCTGAACTTCGTAGAGCAACACACAAACACCAGTATATTGTCTAGCATAATGCAGGGGCTTTCTGAACACAAACACCAGTATATTGTCTAGCATAATGCAGGGGCTTTCTGAACTTCGAAGAGCAACACACAAACACCAGTAGATAGTCTAGTATAATGCAGGGGCTTTCTGAACTTCGAAGAGCAACACACAAACACCAGTATATTGTCTAGTATAATGCAGGGGATTTCTGAACTTCATAGAGCAACACACAAACACCAGTATATTGTCTAGTATAATGCAGGGGATTTCTGAACTTCATAGAGCAACACACAAACACCAGTATATTGTCTAGTATAATGCAGGGGATTTCTGAACTTCATAGAGCAACACACAAACACCAGTAGATAGTCTAGCATAATGCAGGGGCTTTCTGAACACAAACACCAGTAGATAGTCTAGTATAATGCAGGGCTTTCTGAACTTCATAGAGCAACACACAAACACCAGTAGATAGTCTAGCATAATGCAGGGCTTTCTGAACTTCATAGAGCAACACACAAACACCAGTAGATAGTCTAGCATAATGCAGGGGCTTTCTGAACTTCGAAGAGCAACACACAAACACCAGTAGATAGTCTAGCATAATGCAGGGGCTTTCTGAACTTCGAAGAGCAACACACAAACACCAGTATATTGTCAGTTTGACTAGAACAGATCATTGCTAGAGGTCACAGTGTCATAGAAGCTCCGGAATATTGTCCTGTGTCACATATACAGAGCTTCCGTCAGGCTTACAGTGCTGCACAAACGTCAGCACACCATCGTCTTTTTTTATTTGATTTACAGTATTCCGGAAGTTCATAGTGCAATATGAACGTCATTATATCGTCCTTTTTGACTTCACAAAGAACATCCCTGAAGTTCCGAATGTAATACAAACATTGATGTCCTATACGAACTGATAGAGAATTATTCTGAAACTCATAGTGGCACATGAACATCAGCATATCATTCTATGTCAGTTGACACAGAGTCTTGTGGAACTTCATAGTGACACATGAACATTAGCATGTCATTCTATGTCAGTTGACGCAAGTCTTGTGGAACTTGATAGTGGCATGCAAACAACATCAGTGTGCCGTCCTCCTGTGACATGACACAGAGCGTTTCTGGAGTTTATGAAGACCAGCAGACCGGAGCTTTTTGAGGAGGCAGAGAAGGGAGCAGGCAGCAGTGTGGACCCTGCCCTCTATCTGGGTCCCCGCTTCGACCAGCATGCCATGGAGCCCCAGGAGGCCGTCATGCACTGGGACAACGCCAGGCCGCAGCCAGCTGTCTCTGCCAGGAAGGTAGGAACTCTCAGGGCTGGGTGTGTGTTGGAGGCCAACACCCCCTCACCCCCCCCCCCCCACAGCCAGGAAGGTAGGAACACAGGGCTGGGTGTGTGTTGGAGGCCAGCACTCCCTCCCCCCCCCCCCCCCCCTAGCCAGGAAGGTAGGAACACAGGGCTGGGTGTGTGTTGTAAGCCAACATCCCCCCCCCCCCCCCCCCACAGCCAGGAAGGTAGGAACACAGGGCTGGGTGTGTGTTGGAGGCCAACACCCCCTCCCCTCCCCCCCCCCCCCCCCCCACAGCCAGGAAGGTAGGAACACAGGGCTGGGTGTGTGTTGGAGGCCAACACCCCCTTCCCCCCCCCCCCCCCCCCCCCCCCCAAGCCAGGAAGGTAGGAACACAGGGCTGGGTGTGTGTTGGAGGCCAACACCCCCTCCCCCCCCCCCCCCACAGCCAGGAAGGTAGGAACACAGGGCTGGGTGTGTGTTGGAGGCCAACACCCCCTACCCCCCCTCCCCCCCCCCACCCCCCCACAGCCAGGAAGGTAGGAACTCTCAGGGCTGGGTGTATGTTGGAGACACCAGGAATTGGGCAGATGACCAAAAAAAGTCCTGCCACTTTCCACTTGCTGTACACAGTGGGGATTCAACCCCCCCCCCCCCCCCCCCCCCTCAGATGAAGAGAGCAGAGCTCTGTTAAGAGCCTGTTAAGCTGTAGCACAACAGATTGACGTAGAGAACACAACGACCTTACCTGTGATTTTCTGCTCATACTCTTGTGCTGGTAAATTGGGAATATCATCACTGGCAGTTTTGGAAATGACAATTCTCTGGATTGAATAGATGAAAACATAAGCTTCTTGGAACGTCGTTTATCTTTGACGGCCATTTGTTTTGATGATGGATAACAGTTTGTATGGTGAGAGACAGAGAGGAAGGAGGAGGGAGGTAGCAAGGACAGGTGCCAGGTGCTGTGATGACTTGCTAAGGTGAGGGTTGATCACAGCTATACTTAGATAGGTACTTGATATAGTGATGAAGATCTGGGGAAATGTCATTGATATAGTGATGAAGATCTGGGGAAATGTCATTGATATAGTGATGAAGATCTGGGGAAATGTCATTGATGACAGCTATATGTAGATAGGTACTTGATATAGTGATGGAGATCTGGGGAAATGTTATTGATATAGTGATGAAGATCTGGGGAGATGTCATTAATATACTGATGAAGATCTTGGGCAATGTCATTGATATACTGATGAAGATCTGGGGAAATGTCATTGATGATAGCTATATATAGATAGGCACTTGATACACTGATGAAGATCTGGGGAAATGTCATTGATGACAGCTATATATAGATAGGCACTTGATATACTGATGAAGATCTGGGGAAATGTCATTGATGATAGCTATATATAGATAGGCACTTGATACACTGATGAATATCTGAGGAAATGTCATTGATGATAGCTATAGTAGATAGGTACTTGAAGTACTGATGAAGATCTGGGGAAATGTCATTGATGATAGCTATATATAGATAGGCACTTGATATACTGATGAAGATCTGGGGAAATGTCATTGATGATAGCTATAGTAGATAGGCACTTGATATACTGATGAAGAGCTGGGGAAAATGTCATTGATGATAGCTATATATAGATAGGCACTTGATATACTGATGAAGATCTGGGGAAATGTTGTTGATGATAGCTATAGTAGATAGGTTTTTGATATACTGATGAAGATCTGGGGAAATTTCATTGATATACGTATGAAGATCTAGGGAAATGTCATTGATATAGTTATGAAGATCTGGGGAAATGTCATTGATATAGTGATGAAGATATGGGGAAATGTCATTGATATAGTGATGAAGATCTGGGGAAATGTCATTTGACATACTGATGAAGATCTGGGGAAATGTCATTGATATATAGATGAAGATCTGGGGAAATGTCATTGATGTCAGCTATAGTAGATAGGTACTTTGATACACTGATGAAGATTTGGGGAAATGTCATTGATGTCAGCTGTATGTAGATAGGTACATGATATACTGATGAAGATCTGGGGAAATGTCATCGATGATAGCTACATGTAGATAGGTACTTAATACACTGATGAAGAGCTGTGGAAATGTCATTGATGTCAGCTCTATGTAGATAGGTACTTGGTATAGTGATAAGATCTGGGGAAATGTCATTGATATCGTGATGAAGATCTGGGGAAATGTCATTGAAATAGTGATGAAGATCTGGGGAAATGTCATTGATATAGTGATGATGATCTGGGGAAATGTCATTGATATAGTGATGATGATCTGGGGAAATGTCATTGATATAGTGATGGTGATCTGGGGAAATGTCATTAATGTCAGCTGTATGTAGATAGGTACATGTTATACTGATGAAGATCAGGGGAAATGTCATTGATGATAGCTACGTGTAGATAGGTACTTAATACATTGATGAAGAGCTGTGGAAAAGTCACTGATGTAAAGAAGGCTTATGCTGCATTTCACTCCTATACATCATGAAGACGTCTGCAACTCTGTCACATAAGAAAAGCAAAAAAAAAAAAAACCCATAAACGATCCTTCCACCAAAACAACACAATCTGGAGCTTTAAAGTTCATTATAATGATGACAAGCCTACTACTTCAAGCCAGTGCTCCTGCTGTTGTTTGTCTGGTTGTTTGGCAAGCATTGTGGAAGTTGGCAACTGCAGGTGGCCAGCTCTGTGGGAGTTGGCAGCCGTGAACAGGCCAGTGACCGGTGAAAACCAGCAGTGACAGAAAGTGGTCAATGACGTCCATTGTGGTGCAGGATCAGACTAAGAATGACCAGAACCCTGTATATTGGGAGAGCCCTGTACACGGGGAGAGCCCTGTACATTGGGAGAGCCCTGTACATGGGGAGAGCTCTGTACATTGGTAGAACCCTGTACATTGTGTACACTGGGAGAGCCCTGTACATAGGGAGAGCCCTGTACATTGTGTACACTGGGAGAGCCCTGTACATGGGGAGAGCCCTGTACATAAAAAGAGACCTGTACATGGGAAGAGCCCTGTACATTGGGAGAGTCCTGTGCATTGGGAGAGTCCTGCGCATTGAGAGAGCCCTGTACATTGGGAGAGCCCTGTACATTGGGAGAGCCCTGTACATGGGGAGAGCCCTGTACATGGGGAGAGCCCATTTGTGCCACCCTGGAAGGGGTAAACAGGAAGAACACTGAGGCAGATGGAAGGGGTAAACAGGAAGAACACAGAGGCAGATGGAAGGGGTAAACAGGAAGAACACTGAGGCAGATGGAAGGGGTAAACAGGAAGAACACTGAGGCAGATGGAAGGGGTAAGCAGGAAGAACACTGAGGCAGATGGAAGGGGTAAGCAGGAAGAACACTGAGGCAGATGGAAGGGGTAAACAGGAAGAACACTGAGGCAGATGGAAGCACCTGTAAAAAAAAAAAGGCCAAAGTTCTGACAGCCACTCCAAACAAGAGTGCTAAGTCATGTTGGTTTCAAACACTGTACACCAAAATTGTAACAGCCACTCCAAACAAGAGTGCTAAGTCATGTTGGTTTCAAACACAGTACACCAAAATTGTAACAGCCACTCCAAACAAGAGTGCTAAGTCATGTTGGTTTCAAACACAGTACACCAAAATTGTAACAGCCACTCCAAACAAGAGTGCTAAGTCATGTTGGTTTCAAACACAGTACACCAAAATTGTAACAGCCACTCCAAACAAAGAGTGCTAAGTCATGTTGGTTTCGTATAAATGTTTGGTACAAATCTTCTTCAGACGTTACAATAACAACAACAACAGCGGCAAAACAAAGAGGAGAAAAAAAGAGAAACGTTTTTCATCTAGATCAATAGGTTTTGCTCTTTCCATGTCAAAACATTGAGGGGAGTGTGGAAGCTAGCTACCTGACTGTCCTGGTGGCTGAAATACATAAATCAGATGTACAGACTGGTCAAAGTGAAATGAAATTTCTCTCCGTGTCTTTTACATTGATGAGGTTCCGTTTCTTTCCTTTGCTTTTTGAATGGCATCATAAAAGAACGCACACACTTAAAAAAAAATCACAAAAATATATTTGTGCATGTTTTTTGTTGTTGTTTTTTTTGGTGTTGCACCTGGAGTTCAGCCGGTTGAAGCTCTGTTGGTAATGGGTAAAAACTGGAACAGGACAATTCTGCTGCAAGTTGTGGTGTCCCTCAGTTTCTGTCTTGGTGAACTTGTGGCAGTCACTTCTGTGTTTCAGAAATCAAATCCTAACTTGGGGGATGGACCACACGACATCGGGCTCCCTGGATGCCTGTTTTACAGAATCCCTCACAAGGTAAGGACTGAAGGCCTTTTGGCTCATTGTCTTCATTCTATGTGAATCCCTCACAAGGTGAGGACTGAAGGCCTTTTGGCTCATTCTGTTCATTCTGTGTGAATCCCTCACAAGGTAAGGACTGAAGGCCTTTTGGCTCATTCTGTTCATTCTATGTGAATCCCTCACAAGGTGAGGACTGAAGGCCTTTTGGCTCATTCTGTTCATTCTATGTGAATCCCTCACAAGGTGAGGACTGAAGGCCTTTTGGCTCATTCTGTTCATTCTATGTGAATCCCTCACAAGGTGAGGACTGAAGGCCTTTTGGCCCATTCTGTTCATTCTATGTGAATCCCTCACAAGGTAAGGACTGAAGGCCTTTTGGCTCATTCTCTTCATTCTATGTGAATCCCTCACAAGGTGAGGACTGAAGGCCTTTTGGCTCATTCTCTTCATTCTGTGTGAATCCTCACAAGGTAAGGACTGAAGGCCTTTTGGCTCATTCTCTTCATTCTGTGTGAATGCCTCACAAGGTGAGGACTGAAGGCCTTTTGGCTCATTCTCTTCATTCTGTGTGAATCCCTCACAAGGTGAGGACTGAAGGCCTTTTGGCTCATTCAGTACGTTCTGTGTGAATCCCTCACAAGGTGAGGACTGAAGGCCTTTTGGCTCATTCTGTTCAATCTATGTGAATCCCTCACAAGGTAAGGACTGAAGGCCTTTTGGCTCATTCTGTTCATTCTATGTGAATCCCTCACAAGGTGAGGACTGAAGGCCTTTTGGCTCATTCTCTTCATTCTGTGTGAATCCCTCACAAGGTAAGGACTGAAGGCCTTTTGGCTCATTCTCTTCATTCTATGTGAATCCCTCACAAGGTAAGGTCTGAAGGCCTTTTGGCTCATTCTCTACATTCTATGTGAATCCCTCACAAGGTAAGGACTGAAGGCCTTTTGGCTCATTCTGTTCATTCTATGTGAATCCCTCACAAGGTGAGGACTGAAGGCCTTTTGGCCCATTCTGTTCATTCTATGTGAATCCCTCACAAGGTAAGGACTGAAGGCCTTTTGGCTCATTCTGTTCATTCTATGTGAATCCCTCACAAGGTGAGGACTGAAGGCCTTTTGGCTCATTCTCTTCATTCTGTGTGAATCCCTCACAAGGTAAGGACTGAAGGCCTTTTGGCTCATTCTCTTCATTCTGTGTGAATGCCTCACAAGGTAAGGACTGAAGGCCTTTTGGCTCATTCTCTTCATTCTGTGTGAATCCCTCACAAGGTGAGGACTGAAGGCCTTTTGGCTCATTCAGTACGTTCTGTGTGAATCCCTCACAAGGTGAGGACTGAAGGCCTTTTGGCTCATTCTGTTCAATCTATGTGAATCCCTCACAAGGTAAGGACTGAAGGCCTTTTGGCTCATTCTGTTCATTCTATGTGAATCCCTCACAAGGTGAGGACTGAAGGCCTTTTGGCTCATTCTGTTCATTCTATGTGAATCCCTCACAAGGTGAGGACTGAAGGCCTTTTGGCTCATTCTGTTCATTCTATGTGAATCCCTCACAAGGTAAGGTCTGAAGGCCTTTTGGCTCATTCTCTACATTCTATGTGAATCCCTCACAAGGTGAGGACTGAAGGCCTTTTGGCTCATTCTGTTCATTCTATGTGAATCCCTCACAAGGTAAGGTCTGAAGGCCTTTTGGCTCATTCTCTTCATTCTGTGTGAATGCCTCACAAGGTGAGGACTGAAGGCCTTTTGGCTCATTCTGTTCATTCTATGTGAATCCCTCACAAGGTGAGGACTGAAGGCCTTTTGGCTCATTCTCTACATTCTATGTGAATCCCTCACAAGGTAAGGACTGAAGGCCTTTTGGCTCATTGTCTGCATTCCGTGTGGTCAGAGAGGGAGAGGGGGTGGAGTAGTGGTACAAGGTTTTGCCTTCAGATTGTCCACAGATTCTCAGACTTCCCAGTCAGAAAAGTTCTGCTGACCAGCTGCCGTGGCAAAGTGGTTAGCATCACAGACTCCCGGTCAGAGTCATATGGGATTGTTCTGCCCCGACCAGCTCTTACCCAGAGTTGAGATTGCTCAGTTGGGAAGACTGGGACCGCACAGTCAAGTTTCATCCACTTAACGGATACGTCTCTGAGAGTGTTGCTCAAATTTCCTGACCAACACTGCAGGTGTCTGTATCTCTTGGGCCTGGTTGAGGCAGGGATATATTATGAAAGTAAGTGAAGAGTACAGCCCTGTCATGCAGTCTCAGACCGGAATGGAAATCCGTAGCATCATCCTCATCATCGTCATTATCATTGATCAGCATAAAAAAAGTCTCAAATTCTATGGCCCTTCATGCCCTGCTCTCACGGTGACCTCAGTTTCGATGTCCTCTCCTCATCTGTGGCCTTTGTTTGATTCCATAGGGGTCACCGGTATCAGCGAGTCCATGGGGGCTGTTGTTGGATAGATGTGGTGGCGCCCTCTAGAGGGAGAGCTCCCTCATGCCAGCTCTGTTTCTATAAGAACCGTGTTGATTTGTGTGTAGGACAGGCAACAAGAATCATGTTGATGTGCGTGTAGAACGTCAACAAGAATCATGTTGATGTGTGTGTAGGACAGGCAACAAGAAGCATGTTGATGTGTGTGTAGGACAGCAACAAGAAATGTGTTGATGTGTTTGTAGAACGGCAACAAGAACCATGTTGATGTGTGTGTAGGACAGGCAACAAGAACCCTGCTGATGTGTGTGTAGGACAGGCAACAAGAAGTGTGTTGATGTGTGTGTAGGACAGGCAACAAGAAGTGTGTTGATGTGTGTGTAGGACAGGCAACAAGAACCCTGTTTATGTGTGTGTAGGACAGGCAACAAGAAGCGTGTTGAGGTGTGTGTAGGACAGGCAACAAGAACCCTATTGATGTGTGTGTAGGACAGGCAACAAGAACCCTATTGATGTGTGTGTAGGACAGGCAACAAGAACCCTATTGATGTGTGTGTAGGACAGGCAACAAGAACCCTATTGATGTGTGTGTAGGACAGGCAACAAGAAGCGTGTTGATGTGTGTGTAGGACAGGCAACAAGAAGTGTGTTGATGTGTGTGTAGGACAGCAACAAGAACAGTGTTGATGTGTGTGTAGGACAGGCAACAAGAACAGTGTTGATGTGTGTGTAGGACAGGCAACAAGAACAGTGTTGATGTGTGTGTAGGACGGCAACAAGAAGCGCGTGGGGAACCCCCTGGCCAAAGACTACCTGCACCGTGTGGAGGACGGGACCTTGCGTGCCCAGACTGGTGACCACGCCAACAGGGCCCTACTCCTCAGCAAGCTCTGCTCCTACTGGAAGAACAACCAGGAGAGGATTGAGTGAGCGCACGGCTGGTAGTGGGGAGAGGATGTTGTGAGTGCAGGGCTGGTAGTGGGGAGAGGACGGAGTGAGCACACGGCTGGTAGTGGGGAGAGGATGGAGTGAGTGTAGGGCTGGTAGTGGGGAGAGGATGGAGTGAGTGCAGGGCTGGTAGTGGGGAGAGGATGGAGTGAGTGCACGGCTGGTAGTGGGGACAGGATTGAGTGAGCACACGGCTGGTAGTGGGGAGAGGATTGAATGAGCGCACGGCTGGTAGTGGGGAGAGGATGGAGTGAGTGTAGGACTGGTAGTGGGGAGACGATGGAGTGAGCGCACGGCTGTTAGTGGGGAGAGGATTGAGTGAGCGCACGGCTGGTGGTGGGGAGAGGATGGAGTGAGTGTAGGGCTGGTAGTGGGGAGAGGGTGGAGTGAGTGTAGGGCTGGTAGTGGGGAGAGGATGGAGTGTAGGGCTGGTAGTGGGGAGAGGATGGAGTGTAGGGCTGGTAGTGGGGAGAGGATGGAGTGAGTGTAGGGCTGGTAGTGGGGAGAGGATGGAGTGAGTGTAGAACTGGTAGTGGGGAGAGGATGGAGTGAGTGTAGGGCTGGTAGTGGGGAGAGGATGGAGTGAGTGTAGGGCTGGTAGTGGGGAGAGGATGGAGTGAGTGTAGTGCTGGTAGTGGGGAGAGGATGTAGTGAGTGTAGGACTGGTGTTGGGGAGAGGATGGTGTAAGTGTAGGGCTGGTAGTGGGTAGAGGATGGAGTGAGCGCAAGGCTGGTAGCGGGGAGAGGATGGAGTGAGTGTAGGGCTGGTATTGGGGAGATGATGGAGTGAGTGTAGGTCTGGTAGTGGGGAGAGGATGGAGTGCAGGGCTGGTAGTGGGGAGATGATGGAGTGAGTGTAGGGCTGGTAGTGGGGAGAGGATGGAGTGAGTGTAGGTCTGATAGTGGGGAGAGGATGGAGTGAGTGCAGGGCTGGTAGTGGTGAGAGGATGGAGAGAGTGTAGGGCTGGTAGTGGTGAGAGGATGGAGTGAGTGCAGGGCTGGTAGTGGGGAGAGGATGGAGTGAGTGTAGTGCTGGTAGTGGGGAGAGGATGAAGTGAGTGCAGGGCTGGTAGTGGTGAGAGGATGGAGTGAGTGTAGGGCTGATAGTGGGGAGAGGATGGAGTGAGTGTAGGGCTGGTAGTGGTGAGAGGATGGAGTGAGTGTAGTGCTGGTAGTGGGGAGAGGATTGAGTGAGTGTAGGGCTGGTAGTGGGGAGAGGAAGGAGTGTAGGGCTGGTAGTGGGGAGATGATGGAGTGAGTGTAGGGCTGTTAGTGGGGAGATGATGGAGTGAGCGTAGGGCTGATAGTGGGGAGAGGATGGAGTGAGTGTAGGGCTGGTAGTGGGGAGAGGATGGAGTGAATGTAGGGCTGGTAGTGGGGAGATGATGGAGTGAGTGTAGGGCTGTTAGTGGGGAGATGATGGAGTGAGTGTAGGGCTGATAGTGGGGAGAGGATGGAGTGAGTGTAGGGCTGGTAGTGGGGAGAGGATGGAGTGAATGTAGGGCTGGTAGTGGGGAGAGGATGGAGTGAGTGTAGTGCTGGTAGTGGGGAGAGGATGGAGTGAGTGTAGGGCTGGTAATGGGGAGAAGATGGAGTGAGTGTAGGGCTGGTAGTGGGGAGAGGATGGAGTGTAGGGCTGGTCTTGGGGAGGGGTTGAGTGAGGTATTTGCGACAGTAGGTGTGTGAAAACTAAGGAATAGTTTCCCTTGATGTTATTGCAGAGGACAGATGGTGTCTTGGATGAAGAAAGGAGAACTACCAAAGTACGTCACAAAGTGAGTTTCAAATCTGACAGCTCTGCTTACTGTAGTCGTTGCTTTTGCCTTTCCTGTTCCCTTAAACCCATCATTTGGGGGCTGGAATAGCTCTGTGGTAGAGAGCCGGACTTGTAATCTTGGTGATCCTGGGGTTGTGGGTTCGAATCTCTGCTGGGCCGTTTCGGTGCAGAGGGATTTTTCCCTCAGAGTGAACATTGGTTCTGACTCCATTTCCCATACAGTCCTTCGAATGAGACTATGAACTGAGGTTCCGTGTGTGAATGCATGCCTAACATCTTGCACACATGTCAGACCCCATCACCCACTTTCGGAAGAAAAGAACAGTTTTGCTGTTGGTATGGATGACACGTTACACATAGCACACACCTTCCCTGAAGTTGGAGTATGGCTGCCTTAATGGCAGGATATAAAAAACGGTCATACACACAAAACTCCACTGTCTTTGTCAGGTAGATGGGATTAATCCTTGCCTGTCTATACAGGGAATGTCCGCAGGAGTATCAGCCTGTGTATGCAGAAAAAAAAAAGAAAAAGAAAACCTGATCATTTACCCTGCTGTGATTGCCTAGCACTTAGATATGAAGGCCTTGTTTGTCCTACTATTTTGTGCTGAAATAATGTGAAAACAACAACAGTAACAAACAGCATGTATGAACATGCATCACTAAAACTTTTGTTTTCTTTTTGTCCCAAAATCATAGTTCACAGGTGCAGGAATTGGGGAAACTAGATTAGTTGGTTACAACGTTCAAGGCAGGAAAAGTACACCTGTCAGACTTCAAAAGCAGATTGGAGTGGGATCTTCCTCTGTGTTTACCAGTGGCAGGTTGACAAAAGTGTACAAAGTGTGAATGTTTGTCTGTCCGTCTGTCCCTCCCCCCTCTCTCCTTCTCTGTCTCCCCTCTCTCTCTCTTTCTCCTATTTATTAACCACAAATCTGCTGCACTATCTATTTCTGCTGTGTATGTTACAGTACTTACACACTTCCACATATAAGGACCTACTCAGTTTGTCCATTCGGGAAAAAGATGTCAGGTGATATGAGCGAGCAACTTGGAAGGGAGGTGGGGGGGGGGGGGGAGGGTACTGAAAGTAAAGGAAATTAATAACGGTTTTGTTTTACTAATTTTGTTCTTTTTGTGTATTATGAGAGTGAGAGTGTCAGCACACCACACAGTAGAACATGAACAAACCCAGACACTTTGTATCACACGCCAAAACACTAACATCAGCAAGAATATGTCCATGTGTAAGAGAACATACAGACTATGCACGGTGTGTGAGAGACTGAAAAAAAAAAAAAAGCTGAAGAGAAAAAAGATAGTGGTACCTAAAAGAATTTTTTTTTTTAAAGTCAGTAGTGGAATTTTTTTATTTTCCCACTTTTTTTTTTTTTTCCTCAGATGAAGAGGACAATATGAAGCACACACAAAAAAAAATGAAGAGGTGGGCTTCGGCTTTAGGGGGAAAAAAGAAAGAAAGAAAAAAGAATCAATCACCACCTTAGGTGCTCCAGTGATCCAATTACTGATGCCAATTTGAAAAAAAAATAATAAAAGAGTATGAATGCAGAGATCCCCTTTCAGAAGAGCAGCATGTTGTTGTGCCACAGACAGGAGGACTATGACAAGTACCTGATGTCAGCATGTTGTGCCACAGACAGGAGGACTATGACGAGTACCTGATGTCAGCATGTTGTGCCACAGACAGGAGGACTATGACAAGTACCTGATGTCAGCATGTTGTGCCACAGACAGGAGGACTATGACGAGTACCTGATGTCAGCATGTTGTGCCACAGACAGGAGGACTATGACGAGTACCTGATGTCAGCATGTTGTGCCACAGACAGGAGGACTATGACGAGTACCTGATGTCAGCATGTTGTGCCACAGACAGGAGGACTATGACGAGTACCTGATGTCAGCATGTTGTGCCACAGACAGGAGGACTATGACGAGTACCTGATGTCAGCATGTTGTGCCACAGACAGGAGGACTATGACGAGTACCTGATGTCAGCATGTTGTGCCACAGACAGGAGGACTATGACGAGTACCTGATGTCAGCATGTTGTGCCACAGACGGGAGGACTATGACGAGTACCTGATGTCAGCATGTTGTGCCACAGACGGGAGGACTATAACGAGTACCTGATGTCAGCATGTTGCGCCACAGACGGGAGGACTATAACAAGTACCTGATGTCAGCATGTTGTTGTGCTACAGACAGGAGGACTATGACAAGTACCTGATGTCAGCATGTTGTTGTGCCACAGACAGGAGGACTATGACAAGTACCTGATGTCAGCATGTTGTGCCACAGACAGGAGGACTATGACGAGTACCTGATGTCAGCATGTTGTGCCACAGACAGGAGGACTATGACAAGTACCTGATGTCAGCATGTTGTGCCACAGACAGGAGGACTATGACGAGTACCTGATGTCAGCATGTTGTGCCACAGACAGGAGGACTATGACGAGTACCTGATGTCAGCATGTTGTGCCACAGACGGGAGGACTATGACAAGTACCTGATGTCAGCATGTTGTTGTGCTACAGACAGGAGGACTATGACGAGTACGGGCAGTATGGCGCCATAGTGCCTCGCATCGCCGTGGCTGGCACCGTCACGCGACGAGCTGTGGAACCAACCTGGCTGACTGCAAGCAATGCCTATGTAGGTGGCGCTGCTTCAAGTTCTCTCTTTGCTCAAACTCATCGCTATATCACTTCAGTTGGTTCAAACTCAGCCCAATATCACCTCTGTTGTAAAGTAGGTCCAGAGATCTTTGCTGTACGTGCACATGCACAACACACATATGTGACTACAGATAGACACAGACACACACAGACATACACACACACACACACACACACACATACTCACACATATACTACACACACACACAAACACACACACACACACACACACACACACACACACACACACACCACACACGCGCACACAAACACATACACACATATGCACACACACACACACACACACACACACACACACACACACACACACGACACACACACACACACACGGTTGTTGTCACCTGTAACCCAGTCCTCCTATTCCAGGTGGACCGCATCGGCAGCGAACTGAAGGGGATGGTGCACTGTCCTCCAGGTTACCACTTTGTCGGAGCCGATGTCGACTCGCAGGAGCTGTGGATCGCTGCCATCCTGGGCGACGCTCACTTCAAGAAAATGCATGGTCAGTGTCAGCAGGTGAAACAAAGAGCAAGGCAGTGGAAAGAATGAGGTCAGTGTCAACAGGTGGAACAAAGAGCAAGGCAGTGGAAAGAATGAGGTCAGTGTCAACAGGTGAAACAAAGAGCAGGGCAGTGGAAAGAATGAGGTCAGTGTCAACAGGTGAAACAAAGAGCAGGGCAGTGGAAAGAATGAGGTCAGTGTCAACAGGTGTAACAAAGAGCAGGGCAGTGGAAAGAATGAGGTCAGTGTCAACAGGTGAAACAAAGAGCAGAGCAGTGGAAAGAATGAGGTCAGTGTCAACAGGTGAAACAAAGAGCAGAGCAGTGGAAAGAATGAGGTCAAGTGTCAACAGGTGAAACAAAGAGCAGGGCAGTGGAAAGAATGAGGTCAGTGTCAACAGGTGAAACAAAGAGCAGGGCAGTGGAAAGAATGAGGTCAGTGTCAACAGATGAAACAAAGAGCAGAGCAGTGGAAAGAATGAGGTCAGTGTCAGTGACAGTCATTGTGAGGTCAGTGACATTGACAGCCATTGTGAGGTCAGTGACAGCCATTGTGAGGTCAGTGTCAGTGACAGCCATTGTGAGGTCAGTGTCATTGACAGCCGTTGTGAGGTCAGTGTCATTGACAGCCATTGTGAGGATCTTGGGTCTTCTCATGCAGTGGCGCTGCACTATGAGCCAGTGTCCTCCCTTCAGGGCGTTCTGGGCTGCCGTGGTGTTGTGTTCAGTGTTCAACGGAGAGTTCAGTGTGGCTCTCACTCATGGTCACACCGGTCACAAGCTGGAAGATGATGTAGAGGTGAACCAGTCCCTCTTCACGATGACCCAACATTCTGTGACGGGTCAATTCCCTGGCACTGTTACACCTCTGCTGACTTCTGTACAAACACCTCCACCCTCCACGGGGCCTGCCGGGCTGTGGCTGTGGACGGGGTGTCGGAATGAGCGGCGTGGGTGCACTGCCTCTGAGGTGGCGCAGAGGTTAGGACAGCAACAAAAAAAACAAAAAACAAACAAAAAAAAAGTTCTGAAGATTTTCACAGGTTGTGAACTGTCGGTCTGTCTCCTTGTCTGTACACACCCCTCTGTACACAGACTGAACTGTCATGACAGGTTGTGAACTGTCGGTCTGTCTCCTTGTCTGTACACACCCCTCTGTACACAGACTGAACTGTCATGACAGGTTGTGAACTGTCGGTCTGTCTCCTTGTCTGTACACAACCCTCTGTACACAGACTGAACTGTCATGACAGGTTGTGAACTGTCGGTCTGTGTCCTTGTCTGTACACACCCCCCCCCCCCCTGTATGCAGACTGAATTGTCATGACAGGTTGTGAACTGTTGGTCTGTCTCCTTGTCTGTACACACACACCCCTGTATGCAGACTGAATTGTCATGACAGGTTGTGAACTGTTGGTCTGTGTCCTTGTCTGTACACACCCCCCCCTGTATGCAGACTGAATTGTCATGACAGGTTGTGAACTGTTGGTCTGTCTCCTTGTCTGTACACACCCCTCTGTATGCAGACTGAACTGTCATGACAGGTTGTGAACTGTTGGTCTGTCTCCTTGTCTGTACACACACACCCCTGTATGCAGACTGAATTGTTATGACAGGTTGTGAACTGTTGGTCTGTCTCCTTGTCTGTACACACCTCTGTACACAGACTGAACTGTCATGCCTGTGAACTGTCGGTCTGTCTCCTTGTCTGTACACACCCCTCTGTACGTAGACTGAATTGTCATGACAGGTTGTGAACTGTCGGTCTGTCTCCTTGTCTGTACACACCTCTGTACACAGACTGAACTGTCATGACAGGTTGTGAACTGTCGGTCTGTCTTCTTGTCTGTACCACACACCCCTGTATGCAGACTGAACTGTCATGACAGGTTGTGAACTGTTGGTCTGTCTCCTCTGTACACACCCCTTTTATACACTAAATTTTATTGTTTCATATGGCATACAGACCTGCTTAGTCCTACAATTCGTCCGTAATTGCTACGACTTCAGACCACAAATTACGGCACTAGGGCGAGTTGAAAAAAATACGATTTTACCATTCACTGAACTACGATTCGTTTAGCATTGCTGCCCGGTTCATCTGAGGCCCTTGCTTAGTCTATCAAATCGTGCGGGAAAGGCTGTCACGTGACACTACACTGCTAGTTCTCTGTCCACCAAAATGGCGTCGAGTTCGAAGCAGTTGCATGAGACAGATGAAGAAGAATCTGATTGTGAAGAAGTTATAGATTGGAGAGACAAGAAGAAAGCAGACAACGCAAGTAATTGCTCATCAACAATATCGGCAAAAGTGTACAGAAAAATTTTCAGACCTAAAGGCCAGTGCAAAGGGGAAAGGGTTTGTTTTTTGCGAGGCTTGCTAGGATGACATTTCATTTGAACATGGTGGATTTAACGACTGTAAGCGCCATGCCAAGACTCAGAAACACCAGGCAAACTTGGACACGAAAAAAGCAGCTCCACAGATCACGTCTTTTTTTCAAAGAAAGTTGAATCCTGGACCCAGTGGCCCTTCAAAAGATTTCACTCAGGAATAGAAAAAAGGAGGAGGCAAAGAGTGTTGTGGTTTGGTGTGCATTCCTCGTCATGTACATTGTAGGCCTGGTAAAGGAAGAGTGTTGTGGTTTGGTGTGCATTCCTCGTCATGTACATTGTAGGCCTGGTAAAGGAAGAGTGTTGTGGTTTGGTGTGCATTCCTCGTCATGTACATTGTAGGCCTGGTAAAGGAAGAGTGTTGTGGTTTGGTGTGCATTCCTCGTCATGTACATTGTAGGCCTGGTAAAGGAAGAAAGCTTTTTTTTTCTCTTTGGTCACCATTGTATAGAAGGATCCCCCCACTCCCCCCTCCCCTCACCTCACCCTCCCTACCCCCTGACCACCCTCCCCCCACCCCCTCCCTCTCCTCCCCCCCCCCACCCCTTCCCATAAATGAATGATTTGTAGAGTACATCAGTTTTGAAAAAGTCTGCTTATTGTCATCGATGATCAGGTGAGCATAGTATTTCTCTTAAATACCCACTCTTTCATTCCTTAGTGTCATTCTTTTTTATGTAGATTATAACAAAATATTGTCATTTGCAGCATATTTTAATTTCATTTGAAAATGACGAAGTCCTTCAGTGGTAAGAGTTCATAACTAAAATGCCACGACTTTTAACTTTACTACTGACAACACCTGTGAAACTACTGAAAACTGGGGTCCCACTACTGAGAGGTCTTAGGGGCCTAGGCAGGTCTAGGCATAATGTGATTTTTTTTTTCCTGCGTATGCAGGCTGATACTCCTACGGACACTCCCTGTATAGACAGGCAAGGATTAAGCCCATCCGTCCCACAAAGGGAGTGGAGTTTTGTGTGTATGACCGTTTTTTTTTAATCCCGCCAGTAAGGCAGCCAATACTCCAACTTCGGGGAAGGTGCATGCTATGTGTAACTGGCCTTCCCTTCTGAAAGTTGGTGATGGGGTTTGACGTGTGTGCAAGATGTAATGCGTGCGTTCACACATGGAACCTCGGTTTATAGTCTCATTCGAAGGGCTGTATGGGAAATGGAGTCAGAACCAAAGTTAACTCCAAGGGAAAAATCCCCCTGTACCAAAACGGCCTGGTAGAGATTCGAACCCGCAGTCCCAGGATCACCAAGATTATGAGTCCGGCGCTCTACCACTGGGCTATTCCGGTCCCCCCGTAATGAGATGTTCCTTTGTTAAATTCTTTATACTTTGTGGTCTCCTATCAAAGAGCTTTGAAAATAATGCCCACATAAGTATAGCAGGCATCCGCAGTGGGATGCCTTAATGCTCAAAACTCCCCAAATAACTCATACAAGAACAAAATGTATGTTCACCCTTGATGGGTAGAATATGACGGAATGATAATCAACTGGCAAGGCGACAACAGAAAAGGGCACAACAGTGCTGGAAAATAGAATGGAAATCTGGGTACCAGACGCTACAAATCAGGACAGGGTCGGGTAGAAGCATGCTGGAAGACCCCCTGTATCCTGAGGGCTGGTTGCCATGGCGATGCTGTGGGTTGACAGGTTGCACGGCCCTGGGGTGGATGACCCTGCAGGGGAACAAGACGGACCGCACGGACCTGCACAGCAAGACAGCTGAGCTGGCCAGCGTCAGCCGGGATCACGCCAAGGTACCCTTGCTGTCCGTCCACAACTCGTTCTGTTTGCCAGTGTGTCTGTGTCCTAGACTAAGTGGGAAAGAATCTTAGTAGCCATTATTATCATTATTACTTTTTTTTTTTTTAGTTTCTGGATGCATGCATTTACAATTCCTTTCTGGTTCTGTAGAGATGCTGGTAGTTGTCTGTCTAAGTGTATTCCTACTTCTTTGTAAGTGTCTATGTTTGAAATGTCCTCTTCTTTATTTTTATCACTTTCTTTGTCTGTGTATTTTCCTGCTGTCTGCTGTTTTCTGTCTTTGTCTGCTGTTCACGTGTCTTTGTTTTAGAATGTCGTCAGCTTATTTTTACTTGCTACAGTTGTCAGCATGATTTCGAGCTGTGTTATAATCTGATGACTAAGTGTGATAGCTTTAGTAATGAAGTTAGCTTTTTTTCTTATTTATTTGTCATTAGATGTTCATTTTACTGTTCTATTTGCATATAGGTCTTGTACCTTTTTTTGTACACTGATAGGCCTAATTCTACTGAAATTTTGTTAACAAATCTTAAATAAATGTTAGCGAACCACCAAGAGAAACATGGACAAACGAGTCACAAGACAAAACACAAAAAAAGTGTTTTGTCTTGTGACTTGTTTGTCGACGTTTCTCTGGGCGGTTCGCTAACATTTATTTAAGATTTGTTTAGATTTCCGCCTGCAGTTGTCTCACTTTGCAACTAGATGAAATTTTGTTGTTTTTGTTGTTAACCCGCTGAGTGCGATGGGCCACGATCGTGGCTTTACCGCCAGAGTGCAATGGGCCACGATCGTGGCTCACATGAGAACCGTTATACCACCACCACCACTAAACATCCGGGTTGATCAGTTCACATGACTTGCTAGTATCCATTGTGCACCAGCAAGCCTTGTCAGTCAGTTATCTCGAAGTTTTTCGTCTGTTTTGACTGAAATAATGAATGAATCAGCGACCGAGTTTGAGCAGGAGTTGCGTGGAAGTGGCACAAGTGAAGAATCAGTTGCCGAAAGCAGTAGTAACGAAAGCGAAGCAGGTGAGTGGATAAACTTTCATTATTTTGTTTGTCGAGTGATGGAACACTTGCTGCGTGCGGTTATTGGTTATTTTACATTTGTTGGTCCGCCACATGAAGGAAGGGGGGATGGAGGGGACAGGGTACATGGTTACTTACAGGAGTGATAGGTTTTGGCCTGATCAAACCAGAAGATCGTTTCTGGGTGATTATAGGTGTTTTGAAAGCACTTTAGAGATGAATAAAAGTGGTGATTTGAAGAGAACAATTTATAACTTTTGTTTGTTTAGTTTGGAAACAGTGTGGGCGTGTCACGAGTGGGCATGTCTCCAATGAAAGCTATAGCCCTTCCCCTTCCTTATATGCTAGTGATTCAGATTTTATTCTTATTTATGATTTTATGCATGACTTCATTTTTCATACAATGAATAAGTAATGTTGTTCATATTTTTTTCTTTCTGAAAATCAGACTGATTAGTGGAAACTGAGTCAAGCTCTCTGTAACAACTCTTGCACCATTATGAAACAATGAAATGAACAGAAGACTTAGGATATATGTTTTCTTGTGTGATCCAGAATCTGGAAGCACTACTGCAGAGGAGAGTGATGCTGAGAGTGAAGGAGGTCAAGAAAGAGGAACTGTGCTGCTGGCCATCCTACTTGTGTGCGCTCTGGCTGGGAATGTCCTGGATGTGACGTGGGACTCTGCCCCGAGTGCTTTTCAGCCTTCTACAGAAGACCAAGGCCCTAACTTTGTTCTGTGTCTTTCAAGGACATGTTCTTCTTGTTTTCTCTTAAGTTTCAAGTGTTTTGACATTCAAGCAGGAAAACTGTGGTGTTTCAAACAATGTAACTGACGTTTTGGATTACCTTTTCGCCAATGTTCTGGATTACACTGTGAAGAATATCTTCAGCTGCCATCAGGGTACTGTCTTGTAATTATTTTTTTCAGATTCCTCATTATCTCTAGTTTACAAAAACATATAGTTTTACCTGTCTAGCTTCAAGACAAGCCTGCACAAACCCCATTTCCTTATATAGTGAAATTTGATTGTCCGGATGCTGAATTATAGGTACATCATTTGAGGCACAATTCATTATACATAGCTCAAGTCAAGAGAATTATCATCTTTCCCGTGTTTCCAGCACATATTTGTCTTCATTTTATCTCCAGTCTGAAGTGTTTAGGTAGTACCGAAGAAAAACTGTTTTGGCGTCATATACTTTACCATGTCAGACCATAGCATTCAACGGCAGTTAGCCAGCTCTGTCAGGCCGAATTTTTTCCGTGGCCAATGCAGTCATAAGACAGTCACGTGATGTCACCCCACTTCCGGCCCCGGAAGAAGCCAGTGTCAACTTCCTATACGTCATTCATCTTCGGCCTGCCGTCAAAGCAAGATAAGTCTTGTGCTCTGTCTCGCCTATACTTGCCTTTGTGTTAAGATTGCTGTGTTTTGTTTCTACACTTGATTCAGTTGTGGCTTGCACTAGACCCTGAGTATTTTGCCGTGTGAGGCTCTTGGTGGGAGCGTATTTATTAAAAGAATTATCTTTTTTACCGGCACTCTCGGGAGCGTATTTATTAAAAGATTTGTCTCTTTTACCGGCACTCTCGCGACTTTGTTACTCGCGATCGTCGGCACCGCTCGCCGGTCGTGTTCCCCCACCATATTGCCGAGCCTCGGGTTCAACACGCATTTTGTGCTGGTTCCACTTATTAAGGTTTAGTGCTCAATAATACCCTTCACAGGTAGAACGTGTTCGAGTAAGGGTGCGTGACACTGATCTGCTTATTAAGATTTAGTGCCCAAAAAGAGATTGCTATTAATAGCCATACCAGTCACCCGACCGGTGGCGTGTACGGGTAGTTCGAGTTTCAGTCGATCTCTCGAGCACTTTGCACGACACCACACGGACGATCGAGATTAATTGATTTTCTCGATCGGCCACCTTGTCTCCTCTTTGCGGTCGTGTGTTCCGGGTTTGCTCTATCCACCTGTGCCCAACATGGTGAAGGACACCGCCGGGTCGAGCCACTCCACTGCTCGGAGTTCGCTCAATTTCCCGGAGAACCCGCGGGTCGATTCCATCTCGGAGCAATCCGTTCACACCGATGAACGTACGGTTCAGGTAGACAGAGACGACTCCTCCGCGGAAGGGACGCGTGATCTTTCCTCGTCTACCAAACCGACGGACGCACGACCGCGGCGTCCCAAGGCTGATAGGCAAGCGGCCACCATTTCAAAATGCCTTTCATTTGATCTGCCTGCAAAGTCTAAGGGCAAAGCTCCCCTCAAGGTGCTGCCCAAAAAGTCTAAGGGCAAGGCTCCCCTCAAGGGGCCCTGCCGAGCAAAGACTAGCCAACGGAATTCGCCCTCCCCCACCCCTTCTCCATCGGCCAGCTTGCCCTCTAGCCTACGGACTCGCTCGGAGACTTCTCACTATCATGCTGAGTCACGCGAATCTCGGCCCCCGGGGCACCTTGCCGAGCCGCGGACCAGCACGGGTGACGGATCTGGGATGGAATCACCATCCGTCACTCGCCTTGATGAGTCACGTATCTCCTTTTCCCCCCAAGTTGATACGTCCACTCATAGCGCTCGGCCCCACCGGGCACGGGTGCAGCCAACACCTGAGCTCGATGAGCGCTTCGACTCCGGAAGCAGCCTTATGGTCACCCCGACGCACGACCTCGGTGGTGTCCATAATCCTGGGCGTGCGGGCACGCCGCGCCATGGGCCCGGCCGTGCCCATGCACAAGGACGGTCGACCTACCCCGATCGAACGTCACCTTCTTCCCTAGGGGTATTGGACGTTGGGGAACCGACCTTTTCGGATCCCCATTTGGGCAACGTCCGCGGTCCCGCTCCTCCGGGGGGAGGATCTACCAGCGGGACCAAGGGTAACCTGACATATTCCTCCAGGGGGAGGAACACGGGACCGCATCCTGACCAATCCGCACTTTCGCGGGTTGGGGGCTCGACTTCCGCATCCTCCTCCATACCATTATGGCCCTCCCAGGCCCATTCCAAGGACGTGTATGGTACAGTGCACGGACCTGGACGGGGACGACAGGCCACGGCCTCTCAAGACCCCCCCAACAGTGATTCAGGTTACCCGGGTCCCCGGGGATTTTCTGCCTACACCCCAGGGCCGCCACAGCCCGTTTACCTCCCCGGGGACCGGTGGCTCTATGCCCCCGAGAGAGACCAGTGGCTTAACGCCAACACCCAGTACGACCAGCTATATGGTCGAATGTGGCACCCGGCCTCACTTGCCTGGGTCGACCTTGGTCTCCCTCCTCGGGAGCTGTCCGATCGGCAGGACGATGTCCCGGCCGCCGATTATAGGGCCACCGGGGACTCACTACAGGCACCCCTCGACTTACCTCCTGATGACGGGTGCTATGAACCCTCTCAGGACCAGTACCTCCCTGAGGCGGACGATGAGGAAGAACTAGCCTCCACCTCATTGTACGATGTCCGCACGATAGAACGGTGGCGACCAGACCTCGTTAGGAGGGAGGCCGCACCCGCTGAAGAAGTTCTCTCCCTCTCCCATTTCGCCGGTCCCCCCCGGCCCAGAGATCTAGACCAAAGATCGTTGCCCCCCAATCCCTCGCCTCAATTTGGGAAGGCCCAGCAACTCGCGCCAGGGGTGCGCACGCCATCCCTCCACCAGGACAGGGACCCCTCTCGGCCCCACATGCAGCCCAGGTCGGTTTCCTCCTCGGGGACCGCAAGAACCCCTCAGTCTCCTCCTTGTTTACGGACAATCCCGTGACCAGGGAGATGGGCATTTCCCAGTCGGACCGTCGGTTGATCCCCCACCTGCCCCCCCCTACTTCCGGCACCATCTCATTTAAGAACCTGAAGGAATGGGACCGAGTAGCCAGGATGGGCATCCTCCACACCACGGCGGGACACACCTACTTGGGCATGCTCCTTCAGCGAGCGGAGGCTCTATGGCCGGAGGATGATGGTGCCATCCCAGTACCGGGGGACTCGGGCTCTGAGGAGCACCAAGAGCCTGACCCTCGCTTGTTCAGCGATCCTTTCATGCGACACTTAGTTAACAGGATTTCGCATCACCTTTCGGCTGCGGCGGACAGCGCAGCCAGAAGCCACTTCAACTGCTTGTTGGTCGCGAGAGATGCCGTGCTGGCGCGGACCTCTCTCTCCCCGACGCTTAAGGCAGCCCTGCGATGCATCCCGGGCCAGGACCAGTCGCTCTTTGGCGACTACTCGGCTGACGTCATAGCCCAAGCAGTTGAGGAACGCAAGCAGGCTGTGTCCTTTGCGCCCAGGCCACCGCCACGCCCTGCTAGACCCCCACTTCGTTCCTTCCCCAGGCACAGACCCTATCCCAGGCAATCGCCTTCCCGCACCGCACGGCCCGCCAAGCGACCTAATCTTCTCCCAAGGCCTAAGCCAAAACCCCATCAGCAAAATTTTCGGTTCGGCCAACAGTCACGCTCCCGGAGCTGACTAGGGAGACAGCCCGAGGTGGACTTAGATCAGGTAGCACCCCCCCTCGCCCTATCCCCCTCCCACCAGCCCAGACCCTCGCCCCCCGGGCGGGCAGCCTCTCCCGGCATGCCCACCAGTGGAGACGTATGCGCCTCAACCCCTGGATAGTGGCGGTGCTACAGGAAGGGTTTCGCCTTCCTTGGGCCCACGAGCGTCCCCCCCTCATGCTATCTCCCCCTCCCTCCCCCAACGAACCCTCCCCCGCCAAAGCAGAAGCTCTTCGCACGGAAGTCCAAGAGCTCCTCAAGAAAGGGGCCATCGCGGAGGTTTCCTACCCAAACCCCGGCTTCTACTCTCACCTCTTTGTGATCCCAAAAGCCTCGGGAGGATGGAGGCCCATTCTAGATCTTTCGCCCCTCAACAAGTTCCTCAGGCCCACCAAGTTCAAGATGGAGACCCCCACCCAGATCCGAGACTCCATCCATCATCTCGACTGGGCCACATCCATAGACCTGAAGGACGCCTACTTTCAGATCCTGATTCACCCGGTCCACAGACGATTCCTACGGTTCGTCTGGCAGGGCCGAGTGTTCCATACTGACAGAGCTGGCTAACTGCCGTTGAATGCTATGGTCTGACATGGTAAGTATACTAGCCAAACAGGGAGTATAACACAAACTCCCCATGTCTCTCCTAACATTTGACTTACTTTTCAAATAATTTTTTCAGAAATTTTCTCTGCTTATATTTTGAGGTCAGTCTCCAAGTAGGTACCACCTACAGTATTTTCAGTTATTTCACTAGATTCTACAACATCTCTAGTTTCTAAAAATGTATAGGTTTGCATATCGAGTGCAAATAATATGTATGCAGAAGCCAAATTCTCAAGTGTGGTGTGTGACGAGTTTCCCATCCTAGTTTTTAACTACATTTCTTTAAAGTTTCAATTGATATACAGAGCACTGTGAGGGTTAATCAGTGCATGGAAAAAATTCAGCTAGTTTCATCTGCTGCAAAATATCAATACTTTGAGGTTCTGACTTGTTATTTATTTGATAAATAGATATGTGTATATTGTTATGTGTGTGTGTGTGTGTGTGTGTGTGTGTGTGTGTTGGAGGTCCTGAAGTATGGTTGTACATCCATCACGGCATGATGTGTGTGTTGGCAGGTGCTGAAGTATGGTTGTACCTCCATCACGGCATAATGTGTGTGTGTGTGTGTGTGTGTTTGTGTGTGTGTGTGTGTGTGTTGACAGGTGCTGAAGTATGGTTGTACCTCCATCACGGCATGATGTGTGTGTGTGTTGGCAGGTGCTGAAGTATGGTTGTACCTCCATCACGGCATGATGTGTGTGTGTGTTGACAGGTGCTGAAGTATGGTTGTTCCTCCATCACGGCATGATGTGTGTGTGTGTTGGCAGGTGCTGAAGTATGGTTGTACCTCCATCACGGCATGATGTGTGTGTGTGTTGGCAGGTGCTGAAGTATGGTTGTACCTCCATCACGGCATGATGTGTGTGTTGACAGGTCCTGAAGTATGGTTGTATCTCTATCATGGCATGATGTGTGTGTTGACAGGTGCAGAATCATGGTTGTATCTCTGTCACGGTATGGTGTGTTTGTGTGTGTGTGTGAGGGGGGGGGGGGGGGGGGGGGGGCAGGTGCTGAAGTATGGTTTATCTCCATCACGGCATGATGTGTGTGTTGGCAGGTCCTGAAGTATGGTTGTATCTCCATCATGGCATGATGTGTGTGGTGTGTGTGTGTGTGTGTGCGTGTGTGTGTGTGGGCAGGTGCTGAACTATGGTCGTATCTACGGAGCTGGTCAGGCCTTTGCAGAACAGCTGTTGATGCAGTTCAACCCCAGCACCACGGCCCAGGAGGCCAGGGCCACGGCTCGCGACATGTTCAGAAAGACGAAGGGAGAACGCAAGTCAGTGGATGGCTGGCCTCCCAGTGCTTGCTGTGTGTGTGTGTGTGTGTGGGGGGGGGGGGGGGGGGGTGTCCTTCTCCTGTGTGAACCTACTGTCACAACACCATTGTGTGTTTCAGTGGGTCCTTCTATTGGTGTGAACTGACTGTCACAACACCATTGTGTGTTTCAGTGGGTCCTTCCCCTGGTGTGAACTGACTGTCACAACACCATTGTGTGTTTCAGTGGGTCCTTCTCTTGGTGTGAACTGACTGTCACAACACCATTGTGTGTTTCAGTGGGTCCTTCTCCTGTGTGAACTTACTGTCACAACACCATTGTGTGTTTCAGTGTGTTTGAGACATGTTCACAAATATAACAGTACACTGTGTGTGTGTGTGCGTGTGCGTGTGCGTGTGCGTGTGTGTGTGTGTATGAACATGTGTGTGTGTACGTGTGTGTGTGTGTGTACGTGTGTGTGTGTGTGAGTGTGTGTGTGTGTGTGTGTGCGTGTGCATGTGTTTGTATGTGAGTCTGTGTGCATGTGTTTGTGTGTGTGTGAGTATGTGTGCATGTGTTTGTGTGTGCGCATGTATTTATACTGATACATGAATGTATGTGTGGATGTTCAATACTATTCAATATAATGTATGTGTGGATGTTCTATACTATTCAATATAGTGTATGTGTGGATGTTCTGTACAGTTCAATATAAGTCAGGGATTGTAGTAGCTGCTCGGTATCAGACTGAATGTGGTAACTGGATATGATGCTTGTAACAACAATGTAGCGGTATGGGATGCTGTGTATATATCTTACATACACTTATTTGTCACACACACACACACACACACACACACACACACACACACACACACACACACACACACATGAACACACACACACACGTGCACACAGACTCACACACATGCACACAAACACACACACACATGAACGCACACACACTCACACACACACACACAGACACACACACACACACACACACAAACGTGCGCGCGCGCACACACACACACACACACACACACACACACACACACACACACACACACACACACACACACACAAGTATAGTAGTTTCTGTGCAGTTGACTTCCCTGAAATACTGATCTGACCAGACTCAGCCATAGCGTGATTATCAAATCTGTCAGGTTACCAAAAAGGGAGGTAACAACATCAGGCGGTTCCTTTCTTTTTAAGACAATGAGAGGGTTGCCCTCTTTGTTCTCCTGTTCAATTCATCACATCAGCTCTCGAGCACTTGGTTCTGTCACATCAGTTCTTCGCTGTCTTTGCAAGGCAGAACACACCTGCTTGATTACAGAACTGTTATCATTTGTAGGAAATGGAGGTGTTGTTTTTTTTGTCATCAGACAATTGTCTTCTCATGTTATGCTTCTGTTGGTTCAGCACACTGTTGTGTGGTAAAAGCCGTTTTACACCAGACCACTTTTGTCATGCTTTTTCCACATAGGGTGCGCACTGGGTCCTGAAATCGGTTATAATTTGACCTTCGTAATTTACCACCAGTGACCTGTGCACTTGTAACCTCTGACCTTCACATTCAGATATGTGACCTTGACCCTTGTGACTGATCCACAGCCAGCGTGGGCAGTGGACAGGAGGCAGCGAGAGCTTCATGTTCAACGCACTGGAGAAAATTGCCAACTCGGAACACCCCACCACCCCCGTCCTGTCTTGCCGCATCAGCAAAGCGCTGGAGCCCAAGTACGTCTTGGATGATGTGAGTATCGGCGGAACTGCCGGCTGATTGGGATGCCTTGGTGGGTGGGCGGGTTTTTGTCTCAGCTTCTGTGCTCTCTCTCTCGGTGGTGTGGCACTGGCTCTGTGCTGCCCAGGGGATTCCTGTGGCTGGTTTTGCCTCGGGAGGTTATTGTACAGTCTTCATCAAGGTGTACGGTGCAGAACACATTGTGGCTAGGGATGGGATGGGATTATTTTGAATGAGTCATGATGGGCTTATCTCTGCTTCACACACACACACACACACACACACACACACACACACACACACAGGTACATGATGTATTGAAAAATTTTTTTTTTTTAAAGTTAGCTGGAGCTGTGTGATACTACCAGCTTTGCTTTATTCCGCCATCCTGTGAAGGGAGATGACTCTGGAAGAGGAACCTGAACTGTCCGATGACACTGAAATGCCGTGGCCAGGACTGGTCAGCTAAACTTGTGACGACCATTTTAGACGGCCTCATGCAGGCCGATTGATCTGAACCCTTGTTCAGACCCTTGTGACTGATCCACAGCCAGCGTGCTCTTCTGAACCCATGTGTTTTTTTTTTGTTTTTTTGTTGTTGTTTTTTGAGCAATTTTAGATTTGAGAGTCACAAATAACACCAGTAAACGGAAGCCCTGAATTGTTCTTGAATCAAAACTGATCTCACCTCAAGTGCATGAAGGAGCAAAGAGTTTTGATGTTTGTTTTTTTTCTTTATGTCGATGCGTGAGCATTACAGTGATAAAGATGATGCCGTGGAATTCAGGAGATACAGACACCTGCAGTGTTAGTCAGCACGACAGTGATAAAGATGATGTTGTGGAATTCAGGAAATACAGACACCTGCAGTGTTGGTCAGCACGACAGTGATAAAGATGATGCTGTGGAATTCAGGAGATACAGACACCTGCAGTGTTAGTCAGCACGACAGTGATAAAGATGATGCTGTGGAATTCAGGAGATACAGACACCTGCAGTGTTAGTCAGCACGACAGTGATAAAGATGATGCTGTGGAATTCAGGAGATACAGACACCTGCAGTGTTAGTCAGCACGACAGTGATAAAGATGATGCCGTGGAATTCAGGAGATACAGACACCTGCAGTGTTAGTCAGCACGACAGTGATAAAGATGATGCCGTGGAATTCAGGAGATACAGACACCTGCAGTGTTAGTCAGCATGACAGTGATAAAGATGATGCTGTGGAATTCAGGAGATACAGGCACCTGCAGTGTTAGTCAGCACGACAGTGATAAAGATGATGCCATGGAATTCAGGAGATACAGACACCTGCAGTGTTAGTCAGCAAACTTTGGGCAACCCTATCACACACATACCAGAAATGGATGTAACACCAGCCACCGTGGCAAAGTGGTTAGCATTGTGGACTTCCGGCTGGGAGGTCATGGGTTCGATTCCCATCAGTGTCATGTGGGATTTTTCTGCCCTGACCGGCTCCTACCCAGAGTTGAGTTTGCTATGGGCTCAGTTGGGAAGACTGGGACCACACAGTCGAGTTTCATCCACTTAATGGATGCGTCTCTGAGAGTGTTGCTCAAATTTCCTGACCAACAATGCAGGTGTCTGTATCTCACAGGCCTGGTTGACGCCGGGATATATTATGAAAGGAAACATAGAGTACAGCCCTGGCATGCAGTCTCAGACCGAAATGGAAATCCGTAGCATCATCTTAATCATCCTCATTCTCATCGATCAGTATAAAAGAAAATGTCTCAAATTCTGTGGCCCTTCATGCCCTGCTCTCATGGTGACCTCAGTTTCGATGTCTTCTCCACAACTGTGGCCTTGGTTTGATTCCGTCAGGGTCACCGGTATCGGCAAGTCCTTGGGGGCTGTCGTTGGATGGATGTGGTGGCGCCCTCAGGAGGGAGAGCTTACTCACGCCGGCTCCACGACTAAGCAATTATTGTCATCAGTAGGGGGCTTAGTAGGTGGTGTCCTGCGTATGTTAGATCAGAACAGGCGCCACTGAACACCACCTAAGTGACTCGGCAGCAGTGCGGTGTCTCCTCCAGTGGGTTGCCTCTTGACAACTTGATATTGACTGCTCACTGTGGATTGCTGGTGCCGGGGCTGCGGTGGGACTGACCAGGCTGTGGCTGTGGACGGGGTGTCAGAATGAGTGGCGTGGGTGCACTGCCACTGAGGTGGCACAGAAGATGGGACAGCAAAAAAAAAGAAATGGATGTAACTGTGTTGTTGCACTCTGCCCATTTTAGACCATAACATATTCAGCCAGTGGTAGGAACCATCAGCATTTAAAAAAGAAAAAGAAATCCCCCAAATGAATGCCTGTGATGGCACTGAACCCCCTGACCTCCCTGCCCATAGAAGTGGTGGAAGACCCCCACAGCGCTGATGAGCCCTAGATGTTGTTGAAATGCATGGTTTCCATTCCAGGAAAAGATGATTTCAGCCGTTGTCATGGCAGCGGCGGTCAAGTCAAGTCAGGTCAAGCCAAGAACCCTGTATTATCTCCAAAGAGGAATTAAGAGTGGTCATAAAAACATGTCTGTGGATCTATATATAATCACCATTCATGAATCACACCCACCCATCCATCCATCCACCCACCCACCCACTCACACACACAGAATAATGTACACACACACATATATATACAAACAAGCTTTCTGAACCAGATCTTATGGAAAGTTCGGTTTTGATTCAGGAGTTTGATAGAATTGGGAACGAAACTGTTTTTAGTTCTGTTTGTTTTGAATTTTGGAATAGGGAGTCATTGTCCAGAGGGTAGAACATTGTAGTTTTTTGAAAGAACATGAGAACCGTCAGCACAATGTTCACAGCCTTTTGTGTGACAGGACATTCATACAATTTATCTGGCTGCTCTTGTTTTGTTTTTTTCCAGTAATCTTTCCACATGTATTCACCACTCTGTTTAAAATGTGTTTATTTTCCACGCTAAGATTTCCAAACCAGCATGACAAGCCAAAGGGCGGCACTGATTGTACAAAACAGTGATAAAACACATTTAAGACATCCTTTTTTTTTTTTTTTTAACAGCGAGAGACTGGAATTTCTGAAGACAGTACATGGGTGGTGGTGGTGGTTTCACTTCCTGATGTGCTTTTTTTAACAACGAGAGACTGAAGTTTCTGAAGACAGTATATGGGTGGTGGTGGTGGTTTCAGTTCCTGACCAGTCGGGTGAACTGGGTGGTGCAGAGCTCCGCTGTGGATTACCTCCACCTGATGCTGGTCTGCATGCGCTGGCTGATCGATACCTTCCACCTCAACGCCCGCTTCTGCATCAGCATCCACGACGAGGTGCGCTACTTGGTGGCCTCCCCTGACCGCTACCGCTGTGCGCTGGCGCTACACGTCACCAACCTGCTGACGAGGGCCATGTTTGCCGAGAGGCTGGGCATGAACGACCTGCCGCAGGTAGGTGTGTCAGTGTGTGTGTCACAGGTAGGGTGTGTGTGTCACAGGTAGGGTGTGTGTGTGTCACAGGTAGGGTGTGTGTAGTGGTGGTGGTCACAGGTAGGGTGTGTGTGTCACAGGTAGGGTGTGTGTGTGTCACAGGTAGGGTTGTTGTCATTGTGGTGTCACAGGTAGGTGTGTGTGTGTGTCACAGGTAGGTGTGTGTGTGTGTCACAGGTAGGTGTGTGTGTGTGTCACAGGTAGGGTGTGTGTGTGTGTCACAGGTAGGTGTGTTGTAGGTTGTGGTCACAGGTAGGTGTGTGTGTGTGTCACAGGTAGGGTGTGTGTGTGTCACAGGTAGGGTGTGTGGTACGTGGTGTGTGTCACAGGTAGGTGTGTGTGTGTGTCACAGGTAGGGTGTGTGTGTGTCACAGGTAGGGTGTGTTGTGTCACAGGTAGGTGTGTGTGTGTGTCACAGGTAGGTGTGTGTGTGTCACAGGTAGGTGTGTGTGTGTGTGTGTCACAGGTAGGGTGTGTGTGTGTGTCACAGGTAGGTGTGTGTGTTGTCACAGGTAGGGTGTGTGTGTGTGTCACAGGTAGGGTGTGTGTATGTGTCACAGGTAGGGTGTGTGTGTCACAGGCAGGGGTGTGTGTGTCACAGGTAGGGGTGTGTGTGTGTCACAGGTAGGGTGTGTGTGTCACAGGTAGGGTGTGTGTGTCACAGGTAGGTGTGTGTGTGTTTGTGTCACAGGTAGGGTGTGTGTGTCACAGGTAGGTGTGTGTGTGTGTGTGTGTCACAGGTAGGGTGTGTGTGTCACAGGTAGGGTGTGTGTGTCACAGGTAGGGTGTGTGTGTGTCACAGGTAGGGTGTGTGTGTCACAGGTAGGTGTGTGTGTGTCACAGGTAGGTGTGTGTGTGTGTGTGTCACAGGTAGGGTGTGTGTGTCACAGGTAGGGTGTGTGTGTGTCACAGGTAGGGTGTGTGTGCCACAGGTAGGGTGTGTGTGCCACAGGTAGGGTGTGTGTGTCACAGGCAGGGTGTGTGCGTCACAGGTAGGATGTGGTGCGTCACAGGTAGGGTTGTGTGCGTCACAGGAGGTGTGTGTGTGTCACGTAGGTGTGTGTGTGTGTCACAGGTAGGGTGTGTGTGTCACAGGTAGGGTGTTGTGCACACAGGTCAGGGGTGTGTGCCACAGGCAATATGTGCTTTGCTTAAGGTATCCTGGGGGCTCTCTTCTTTTGTCTTTTTTTCTTTTATGGATTTTGTTTGTTTCTGCCTGCCCTGGTGTGTGAGTCCTTACTGTCATCTCAGTGTTTGTTTCTGCCTGCCGTGGTGTGTGAGTCCTTACTGTCACAGTGTTTGTTTCTGCCTGCCCAGGTGTGTGAGTCCTCACTGTCATCACAGTGTTTGTTTCTGCCTGCCCTGGTGTGTGAGTCCTTACTGTCACAGTGTTTGTTTCTGCCTGCCCTGCGGTGTGTGAGTCCTTACTGTCATCTCAGTGTTTGTTTCTGCCTGCCCTGGTGTGTGAGTCCTTACTGTCACAGTGTTTGTTTCTGCCTGCCCTGGTGTGTGAGTCCTTACTGTCACAGTGTTTGTTTCTGCCTGCCCTGGTGTGTGAGTCCTTACTGTCATCACAGTGTTTGTTTCTGCCTGCCCTGGTGTGTGAGTCCTTACTGTCATAGTGTTTGTTTCTGCCTGCCTTTGTGTGTGAGTCCTCACTGTCATCACAGTGTTTGTTTCTGCCTGCCCTGGTGTGTGAGTCCTTACTGTCACAGTGTTTGTTTCTGCCTGCCCTGGTGTGTGAGTCCTTACTGTCATCACAGTGTTTGTTTCTGCCTGCCCAGGTGTGTGAGTCCTCACTGTCACAGTGTTTTTTCTGCCTGCCCTGGTGTGTGAGTCCTTACTGCATCACAGTGTTTGTTTCTGCCTGCCCAGGTGTGTGAGTCCTTACTGTCACAGTGTTTGTTTCTGCCTGCCCAGGTGTGTGAGTCCTCACTGTCATCACAGTGTTTGTTTTGCTTGCCTGCCCTGGTGTGTGAGTCCTTACTGTCATCACAGTGTTTGTTCTTCTGCCTGCCCAGGTGTGTGAGTCCTTACTGTCATCACAGTGTTTGTTTCTGCCTGCCCTGGTGTGTGAGTCCTCACTGTCACAGTGTTTGTTTCTGCCTGCCCTGGTGTGTGAGTCCTTACTGTCATCACAGTGTTTGTTTCTGCCTGCCCAGGTGTGTGAGTCCTTACTGTCACAGTGTTTGTTTCTGCCTGCCCAGGTGTGTGAGTCCTCACTGTCATCACAGTGTTTGTTTCTGCCTGCCCAGGTGTGTGAGTCCTTACTGTCATCACAGTGTTTGTTTCTGCCTGTCCAGGTGTGTGAGTCCTTATTGTCACAGTGTTTGTTTCTGCCTGCCCTGGTGTGTGAGTCCTTACTGTCATCACAGTGTTTGTTTCTGCCTGCCCTGGTGTGTGAGTCCTTACTGTCATAGTGTTTGTTTCTGCCTGCCTTTGTGTGTGAGTCCTCACTGTCATCACAGTGTTTGTTTCTGCCTGCCCTGTGTGTGAGTCTCACTGTCATCACAGTGTTTGTTTCTGCCTGCCCTGGTGTGTGAGTCCTTACTGTCATCACAGTGTTTG
>CM065726.1:78584244-78616744 GCA_033310375.1 Conus canariensis | reverse complement strand
TTTGGACCCTGAGAATGCACACAGAATACTGTGTTACTGTTAAAACAAGGACAGTTTGGGTGAGGGAAAATTAAGAGAAGCTTTAGCATAGTTAAATTCCCAGAATCGTGAGTGAGTACGCATGTGCTCCAAAAAAGAAAAAAGAAAAAAGGGCGTGACCAATTGGAGAGCAACTCAGGATGTTTCGGGTGGTATGCCCCGTTGGAAGGGAGCTCTGGAAGGGGAGGTAAACTGGAATGGGGCAGTGTGCGTGGTACCATCTTTCTTCTCACTGCCTTGGTCAGACCACTCAGCTCATCCATGTCAGTGATGGGAAGAGGAATCACAAGGAATAACAAGCGGTCTCTGTCTGAAATATACAAACGTATAGTGCTTTTAACTGTTGATGTATATAACCATCCATAGCATTTTTTCCTCTTTTTTTTTCAAAGAAAGTCATTGCTGTATTGATTCATTAGCAATACACTGAACTAGCAAGGTGATGCATGCATACATTTTTTGTTTAAATGTGTGCATGCACACACATGTGCAGCACAGGCTTGTTTTAAAAAAAAATGACATGAGACACACGTACAAGTGTGCATATACATATGCGTAAGTGAACAAGTTGTGCATGTATGGCAGGGTGTTTTTTTTTTTAACATCTTTATTGTTAGACTGTGTGCTTTTGACCGTTTGTACAGAAAGACTGAATCCACCCACTGTGTCAATCATTGATAACTGTCAGTAGACTGGGTGGTGATGTGTGTCAATCATTGATAACTGTCAGTAGACTGGGTGGTGATGTGTGTCAATCATTGATAACTGTCAGTAGACTGAGTGGTGATATGTGTGTCAATCATTGATAACTGTCAGTAGACTGAGTGGTGATATGTGTGTCAATCATTGATAACTGTCAGTAGACTGGGTGGTGATGTGTGTCAATCATTAATAACTGTCAGTAGACTGGGTGGTGATGTGTGTCAATCATTGATAACTGTCAGTAGACTGAGTGGTGATGTGTGTCAATCATTGATAACTGTCAGGAGACTGAGTGGTGATGTGTGTGGGTTTGTTGATAACTGTCAGGAGACTGAGTGGTGATGTGTGTTGGTTTGTTGATAACTGTCAGTAGACTGAGTGGTGATGTGTGTCAATCATTGATAACTGTCAGTAGACTGAGTGGTGATGTGTGTTGGTTTGTTGATAACTGTCAGTAGACTGAGTGGTGATGTGTATGGGTTTGTTGATAACTGTCAGTAGACTAAGTAGTGATGTGTGTCAATCAATGATAACTGTCAGTAGACTGAGTGGTGATGTGTGTCAATCATTGATAACTGTCAGTAGACTGGGTGGTGATGTGTGTCAGTCATTGATAACTGTCAGTAGACTGAGTGGTGATGTGTGTCAATCATTGATAACTGTCAGTAGACTGAGTGGTGATGTGTGTCAATTATTGATAACTGTCAGTAGACTGAGTGGTGATGTGTGTCAATCATTGATAACTGTCAGTAGATTGAGTGGTGATGTGTGTTGGTTTGTTGATAACTGTCAGTAGACTGAGTGGTGATGTGTGTGGGTTTGTTGATAACTGTCAGTAGACTGAGTGGTGATGTGTGTCAATCATTGATAACTGTCAGTAGACTGAGTGGTGATGTGTGTTGGTTTGTTGATAACTGTCAGGAGACTGAGTGGTGATGTGTGTGGGTTTGTTGATAACTGTCAGTAGACTGAGTGGTGATGTGTGTTGGTTTGTTGATAACTGTCAGTAGACTGAGTGGTGATGTGTGTCAATCATTGATAACTGTCAGTAGACTGAGTGGTGATGTGTGTCAATCATTGATAACTGTCAGTATCCATTTCAGATCTTTTCTGTGGGACAGGTATAGCAACCCAAGCTCGGTTCAGTTCGGTCATTTTCATTTCACGTCTCTTCACCGCAGATTACTTTAAACAGTAACTGAATGAAAGCAGCTGTTGCTACTCAACAGTTCTCACATGTGTACTCAGAACCTGTCATAGAGACCCTAGCACTCAAGTCTTGGATCCTCATGATAGTATGGCTGCTTCAGATCTGAGCTGTAACAGTTGCACCATCAGTAATGCAAGGATCATTCAAAATACAACTTTCATTTTGATATTGTTCAAGATTAATGCATTTCTACCTACAAAGTTCTGTTAAGATGGGATGATATAATGATGAATTTGAAATAGTTCTCCCACAGATATACACACACCATCAATCATCTCATATCAGATAATTTTTGTGTGAAAAGACGTCCACTGAAAGTATAACCACACAAGGTCAAGAGCAAACCTGGCGTTCAGCCAAGGGCTCTTTAGCTTCTCCATGTGGGAGCCTCATCGAACTGGGCTGTCTCCTGTACACAGTGTGTGGGACTGTGATGCAGGGACTCAGCCAGTGAGGCATCGTCTGCCCTCAGCCTCACGGGCAGAAGCAGTCTTGGGTTATGATGACACACTCACAGCACAAACAGGTCTGCACACACACACACACACACACACACACACACACACCTGGAACTTCAGAAAGATCTCCGCCCATGTACATGGCATCCAGCATAGGTTATGTCCAGGTGAAGACCACTGCAGTTTGGATCTAGAGCCAGGGATGTGTAGACCTAGCAAGCTACAGCCACTCGGCTGCTATCATTTTGTGATTTCCTTCGTCTTTTCATTTTAGTTTGTTTTTGTTTTTAACCAAGAATGTGAAGACCGTTTGCTTCATCAATGATGATATGGGGTCGGTCTGTTGTTGTTGAGTTATTTAGTTGGGATGGTGTCGGTGTGACGTGGTTGATCGTCTCATCCTCCAGTTGGTCCATTGTGTGGTTTCATGCCTTCCATTCTGTCTGTATAGAGTTCCATCCATCACTTAGTTCATTGTGTGGTTTTCATGTCTTCCATTCTGTCTGTATAGAGTTTCATCCGTCACTTAGTTCATTGCGTGGTTTTCATGTCTTCCATTCTATCTGTATAGAGTTCCATCCATCACTTAGTTCATTGCGTGGTTTTCATGTCTTCCATTCTGTCTGTATAGAGTTTCATCCGTCACTTAGTTCATTGTGTGGTTTTCATGTCTTCCATTCTGTCTGTATAGAGTTTCATCCTTCACTTAGTTCATTATGTGGTTTTCATGTCTTCCATTCTGTCTGTATAGAGTTTCATCCGTCACTTAGTTCATTGCGTGGTTTTCATGTCTTCCATTCTAGAGTTTCATCCATCACTTAGTTCATTGCGTGGTTTTCATGTCTTCCATTCTAGAGTTTCATCCGTCACTTAGTTCATTGCGTGGTTTTCATGTCTTCCATTCTAGAGTTTCATCCGTCACTTAGTTCATTGCGTGGTTTTCATGTCTTCCATTCTGTCTGTATAGAGTTTCATCCATCACTTAGTTCATTGCGTGGTTTTCATGTCTTCCGTTCTGTCTGTATAGAGTTTCATCCATCACTTAGTTCATTGTGTGGTTTTCATGTCTTCCATTCTAGAGTTTCATCCATCACTTAGTTCATTGCGTGGTTTTCATGTCTTCCATTCTGTCTGTATAGAGTTCCATCCGTCACTTAGTTCATTGCGTGGTTTTCATGTCTTCCATTCTGTCTGTATAGAGTTCCATCCGTCACTTAGTTCATTGCGTGGTTTTCATGTCTTCCATTCTGTCTGTATAGAGTTCCATCCGTCACTTAGTTCATTGCGTGGTTTTCATGTCTTCCATTCTGTCTGTATAGAGTTCCATCCGTCACTTACTTCATTGCGTGGTTTTCATGTCTTCCATTCTGTCTGTATAGAGTTTCATCCATCACTTAGTTCATTGCGTGGTTTTCATGTCTTCCATTCTGTCTGTATAGAGTTTCGTCCATCACTTAGTTCATTGCGTGGTTTTCATGTCTTCCATTCTGTCTGTATAGAGTTCCGTCCATCACTTAGTTCATTGCGTGGTTTTCATGTCTTCCATTCTGTCTGTATAGAGTTTCGTCCATCACTTAGTTCATTGTGTGGTTTTCATGTCTTCCATTCTGTCTGTATAGAGTTTCATCCATCACTTAGTTCATTGCGTGGTTTTCATGTCTTCCATTCTGTCTGTATAGAGTTTCATCCATCACTTAGTTCATTGCGTGGTTTTCATGTCTTCCATTCTGTCTGTATAGAGTTCCGTCCATCACTTAGTTCATTGCGTGGTTTTCATGCTCTCCTTCCGTTCTGTCTCCATAGCGTTTCATCATATCCTGTGCTAGATATGAGGCACGCTTCTTCTGTCGCATCTGACATGTTCATTGGAACTGATTTTTCTTCTTTTTCTTGGTTTTTCTTTTTTTCACACAGGAGAAGCGCTGAGCATTGCGGAAGTGATCAACAGAACAAACGGAAAGCTGACCAAAAGTTGAACAAATGGAAAGCTGACCAAAAGTTGAACAAACAGAAAGCTGACTAAAAGTTGAGCAAACGGAAAGCTGACCAAAAGTTGAACAAACGGAAAGCTGACCAAAAGCTGAACAAACAGAAAGCTGACCAAAAGTTGAACAAACGGAAAACTGACAAAAAGTTGAGCAAAAGGAACACTGACCACAAAAAAAAAAAAAAAAAAAAAAAAAAAAAAACCTGAAGAAAATCAGAAACCTGAAAAAAACAAACTGTCCTCTGATTTAACAAAGAAATTTGGGCGGGTCACAGTGTGTGTGTGTGTCTGTGTGTGTGTCTCTGTGTCTGTGTGTCTGTGTTTGTGTGTGTGTGTGTGTCTGTGTGTGTGTGTGTGTATTCTTTGTGAGGATGGCTGTGAAATAGTTTTCGGTCGATTTCATGGGCAGAGTTTTGTGTCAGCATTGCAGTTCAATGATAAACTGCCGCATTTATGTTGATTGTGCACTTGGCCCAGCGGTTGCTGTAGTACTATTTTTGGCCTGACCCAGCTAAGGCCAGCAGTGTCGTGTCAGATGTTCAGGCTGGTTGTTTCTACATATATCTTGTTGGGCTCATGGAGTGGAAGTGGTGTACAGATGCATTGCCTGACTCAGTTTATAATGCTGTTGATAGTATTGTCAGATTATAATGCTATTGATAGTATTGTCAGATTATAATGCTATTGATGGTATTGTCAGATTGTAATGCTATTGATAGTATTGTTAGATTATAATGCTGTTGATGGTATTGTCAGATTATAATGCTGTTGATGGTATTGTCAGGTGATAATGCTGTTGATGGTGTTGTCAGATTATAATGCTGTTGATGGTATTGTCAGATGATAATGCTGTTGATGGTATTGTCAGATGATAATACTATTGATAGTATTGTCAGATTGTAACGCTGTTGATGGTATTGTCAGATTATAATGCTATTGATAGTATTGTCAGATTGTAATGCTGTTGATAGTATTGTCAGATTATAATGCTATTGATAATATTGTCGGATTATAATGCTGTTGATGGTATTGTCAGATTATAATGCTATTGATAGTATTGTCTGATTATAATGCTGTTGATAGTATTGTTAGATTATAATGCTATTGATAGTATTGTTATTATTATGAATGCTTATACAGCGCCTATCCTCGGCTAGAGACCAAGCTGTAAGCGCTTTACAATCCACACTCGTTTACACAAGGGGCTGCCTACTTGGGTAGTGCCGACTGAAGAGCTGCCAGCTGGCGCTTCATTCAGTCGTTTCCCGTGTCATCCAGTCAATATCGTTCACCCCATTTCCTTACTTCCCTCATTCTTTCCATTTCTCACGCAGGGTGCATGCTATGTGTAACGTGTCATCCATACTAACAGCCAAAGTGCCTTCTCTTCCGAAAGTTGGTGATGGGATTTGACGTGTGTGCAAGATGTTATGCATGCATTTACACACAGAACCTCGGTTTATAGTCTCATTCAAAGGACTGTATGGGAAATGGAGTCAGAACCAATGTTAACTCCGAGGGAAAATATCCTCCTGTACCGAAACGTCCCAGCAGAGATTCGAACCCACAACCCCAGGATTACCAAGATTATGAGTCCGGTGCTCTACCACTGAGCTATTCCAGCCCCTAATATTCATTAAATATATTGTCAGGTTCATGCATTATGTTTGTCACATAGGTGCATTTTCTGGCACAGAATGCAGTATCATTTGTAGTACTGTTGAATAGATGTATGGTGTGGTTCATACATTATCACTGTACAGTTCTTCTTCTTTCTTAACTGTCCATCTTCAACCAGGTGAAGATTCTGACAAGTTCTTACTCCCTGCCACAGAATGCAGTGTCATTCGTCTGGTGGTTGATGTGTTGTTGGGTATCGTCATTGTTGTGTGGACGTACTGCCGGGCTCAGAATACATCGTGATTTGTATGATTGTTGAACAGAGCTGTTGTTTGGTTCATACATTGTCTTGGCTATGATTGGTAGTTGCAGCCAGAAGATCATCTTTTCACCTGTGGTGATTGATTTTGTCAATCTGTCTTTTAGCAGGAATTCACACAAAACTACAGAAAGTAGCGTAACTAAAACTGGTGAAAAGATGGCCAAGGGAGGAAACCATGACATAAAGACAGATCTGTGAAGCAGATTCAGATCAAACAACAGATGCTGTTTTCGTTTTTGTTTTTTTTGTTTGTTTGTTTCTTTTTAAACTCTCAGTATCTTCATCATTATTACTATTAGCATTATTCAATATTTTTGTCTACCACCTGAAATATTACTAAATTACTTGCACACTTTGGTCATGTACAAATGAGCTGTTCACCGTGTTATATAGTGCATTTATGTATGCAACATTATGTTCCTGTGTGTATGTGTGTGTGTGTGTGTGCGCGCGCACGTGTGCTGTATGTGCGCGTGCATGCGTGAGTGAGTGCGTGCATGTGTGTGTGTGTGTGTGCGTGCGTGTCTGTGTGAGTGTGTGTGTGTGTGTGTGGTGTGTGTGTGTGTGTGTGTGTGTGTGGTGCACCCTGCTAATTTTTTTAGATGTTGAACTGTTAGATCTTGTAAAGCACCCTTTAGCCTACGTTATTTGGATGGGTGCTATAGAAATTGTCCTCATTATTATTATTACTTCATGAGATTCAATATAAAATACGTTTTTAAAAAATGTATCAAAGTTTCCTCTCATAAGACGACAGAACCATTGATGCGAAATTTCTCGCATCATTTTGACAGCAGCATCAGTTGTCATCGTCCATATGTTTCCGAGTAGGCTTGAATGCATCAGTTTGTGTCTGACCTTGGAGGAGGTTGGACCTCTCTTCAGCTCACCTGTGGAAACAGGTGATGGTTTGGTTCAGACATTGTTCTACACACACCTGTAACCATTGTTCTATACACACCTGTAATCACTGTTCTATACAAACATGTAATCATTGTTCTGTACACATAATCAAATCTGTAATCATCAAATCTTCCCAAACAGGACCCCTAGTGGTTGGCTGGGGTTTTCAACAATATGAATCCCTGTTCCCATTACCACCTGAGGGGGGAATGAAAATGGACTGCCTTTTATGCCTGGTTAATTACAGACGCCCAACGGTGGAGTTGTTTGGGTTGGAGGTGTTGTTGACAGTGTGAATGTGTGTGAATGGTTTGTTGGTTTTTTTCGCCTATGCCTTTTCTTTCTTTCAACCCTTTCTTTTGTTTCTTGCTTTTTTTTTTTTTTTTTTGATGAAATATATTTTGTTTTTGCAAGGTGGTTACAATACATGTAAATTTGTATTGTACATTGAGAAGGATTGGTGTGTGAAATGTAATCACAATGATAAAAGACCAAAAATGATTACAACGTGGATCAGGGTGTTCATACGTGAAATTACCCACAAAAGGGCAACACCTGGTAATAATATTTGAAACAGAGGAACAGAGAAGCACACACATACACATACACACACACACACACACACACACACATACATACACACTTTGTCTGATATCACTTTTAGTGGGAAGACGTTAAACTGAAGAACAACAACATACATACACACACACACACACAAACACGCACACAAACTCACACACGCACACATGTTCGGAAAAACCGTTGATGGTCTTGGATGGCCATGGATGCTCAGTTCTTCTGACCCCTTCCCACCTCTCCACTTATTCTCCCTCCACCATTAATTTCTGCCCTGGTTGGTTTTGTCGTTTGTTTTATACCACAATTGTATTGATGTCTGCAAATACCTGTCAACTGCTAGGTGCAGACTGCAGAGAAATGCACCTTCACTAATGCATAAACATTGCAGGTCTTGTACATCGGACACTTCACACACACACACACACACACACACACACACGGCCGTGTCTTCCTGATGAGTCCCTGTGTCTCGCTGATGAGTCCGATCCAGCGGACGAAAGGCCTCGGAGCAGGCAACACAAATAGATCTGCCTTCGAGAGGGATTGCAACGGTTCCCTCAAGCAGCTAGTGAAGAGTTTTCATATTTATGATACATTTTCTTAATTTTGTATTCCCATTTTTTTCATCTTCAACCCCCCCTTAAGTTCAAATCTTTGCCAAGTCATTACTGTGATGATGGAGGAGTTGTTGGCCTGCGCTTGTTTTTCCCCCACTATTAGATTGTTCGTCTTTGTATTTGTCTGACTTTATTCAAGTTTAAAAGGCTGTGCCAGTCTTGAATAAAAGTTGCTCTGAGTTAGGTTTCCTTATGGGAGCAAGAGTTACCCAACTTGTTTATTGTTTACTGTTTTAGAAGAATATATTGAATCAGAGTTTTAGAGAAATGTATTGAAACAAGAGTTTTAGAGGAATGTATTGAAATGGAGTTTTAGAGGAATGTATTGATGAGTCAAAGTTTTAGATAAATGTATTGATGAATCAGAGTTTTAGAGGAATGTATTGATGAATCGAGTTTTAGAGGAATGTATAAATGAATCAGAGTTTTAGAGGAATGTATTGAATTAGAGTTTTAGAGGAATGTATTGGATCAGAGTTTTAGAGGAATGTATTGATGAATCAGAGTTTTAGAGGAATGTATTGAATCAGAGTTTTAGAGGAATGTATTGAATCAGTTTTAGAGGAATGTATTGAATCAGAGGGTCATGGAGCTGCAGGCAATTTGCTCGGTGCAGAGGGAGTTGAGTCTGTTTTTGCAAAAGTACATCTGAAATGAGGCATGGAACAATGACGTGTGAATAATGAAGTAGAAGGATAACTCTTACTCCCGTGATGAGATAATTACATGCCCATAATTGAAGGAATGCTGCTTATGACACCCGGTCGCTCGGCAGAAATGCCAACACAGAACACACACAACAAGCAAGAAAACATCCCTCCCCCCCCCCAACAGTTTTTTTTTTTTTTTGCTGTCCCATCTTCTGTGCCACCACAGTGGCAGTGCACCCACGCTGCTCATTCTGACACCCCGTCCACAGCCACAGCCCAGTCAGCCCGCCGCAGCACCGGCACCAGCAATCCACAGGGAGCAGTCAGTGTCAAGTCATCAAGAGGCAACCCACCGGAGGAGACACTGCACTGCTGCCGAGTCACTTCGGTGGTGTTCAGTGGTAACTGTTCTGATCCAACATACACAGGACACCACCTACTAAGCCCCCTACTGATGACAATAATTGCTTAGTCGCGGAGCCGGCGTAAGTGAGCTCTCCCTCCGGAAGGCACCACCACGTCCGTCCAACAACAGCCTCCATGGACTCGCCAATACCGGTGACCCCGACAGAACTAAAACAAGGCCACAGACGTGGAGAGGACATCGAAACTGAGGTCACCATGAGAGCAGGACATGAAGGGCCACAGAATCTGAGACTTTTTTTTTTTATGCTGATCGATTAGAACGAGGAACATTCCCAAAAGTTTGCTGCAAGCTTTTCCGCATACCCATTTGCACAGCCAGCAATTACTAGGAAAATGAACAAACACAAAATGATATTAATTCAAGACTTGCACAACCCTCTTTTTTGTCTTGAATGAAGTCAGACAGAGCACACCTTGATTCTCTCCCTTTTGATAACCAGACGTGGAACGAAGGTGAGGCACTGGAGTGTGCGCTTAACTCTTATTTCTGTCTTCATATGGTCCACAGCATCTGGAATACAGGTGTGCACTTAACTCTTATTTCTGTCTTCATGGTCCACAGCATCTAGAACACAGGTGTGCGCTTAACTCTTATTTCTGTCTTCATGGTCCACAGCATCTTGAACACAGGTGTGCGCTTAACTCTTATTTCTATCTTCATGGTCCACAGCATCTGGAATACAGTAGTGTGCGCTTAACTCTTGTTTCTGTCTTCATGGTACACAACATCTGGAATACAGGTGTGCGCTTAACTCTTATTTCTATCTTCATGGTACACAACATCTAGAATACAGGTGTGCGCTTAACTCTTATTTCTGTCTTCATATGGTCCACAGCATCTGGAATACAGGTGTGTGCTTAACTCTTATTTCTATCTTCATGGTCCACAACATCTAGAATACAGGTGTGCGCTTAACTCTTATTTCTGTCTTCATGGTCCACAACATCTAGAATACAGGTGTGTGCTTAACTCTTATTTCTGTCTTCATGGTCCACAGCATCTTGAACACAGGTGTGCACTTAACTCATTTCTGTCTTCATATGGTCCACAGCATCTTGAATACAGGTAGTGAAAACATTTCATGCTTCATTCATATTGATACCAGTAAGACTAACCACGTTGTTGATTTTGTCATGAATCTGTTGCGTAAACATATCACTAAATCACACATGGTTGGGGGGGGGGGGGTGGTAGGGGGGTTGTGTGTTGATTCATTCAGGACTATTCCAAATGGGTGAGAGACATTCGACAGAGAATGACTACCTATTTGAAACGGGCAAGGCCAGACGGAAAAGAACCACAATTGTTTTCAAGTAATTTTTGATGGTAAAAAGGTTTTAGACGCTCGGGGCAGACCCATCAGTTTTAAACAGGAAAGCGACCAGCCCTGTTTTGTTGCACACAACACTCCTCTTTGTGAGGGAACTTTTGCAACAGAGACACCGGCATCACCGTCCAGTATAACCCAAATGACAGTAAACGTGCACGTGATTTTAGTGTTGATGACAGTGAGTGTGTTTAGAGGAACTATGTGTGTTTCAACTTCCATGTGTGCTTCTGTCATTTTTTGTGAAAATAGACGCTGGAAAGATGTGACTAGAAATAAAAAATGACAGAAACTTAATCATTACCTTTTCTCCACATGAATGTCAACGGATTACTATCCGAATTACAGGACGGTGACTTTTGAACATTTCATGTCTTTTGATTTGATTAGTTGAAACGCTTATAGATGAATTTAAATCTTGTCTATTACCTGGATGCAAAATGTTTTGCTCCCCAGTGATAAAATTAATAGTCAAAGGGAGACGATCGGATGGAATTTCGTGTCTCATTGAAAATATGCATGTCATATGTTAAAGATGTAGAAATGGAATCTAATGCCTTTGGTGCACAAATCATCAATAAAACATTGTTTGGTACGGACAAAGATATATTGCATGTATATCTGTATGTACCTCCAGTAGCTTCCCCATATTTTAAGTCTGACAGTGGCATTGCATTATTGGAAGATTTTTTTGTCCAGATGTGTACTGGTTCACAAAGATGTATATGTATTATTGTGTGGGGATTTGAATGCTACAATGGTTAATTGATCACGTCATTGTCAAGGAGCTTCAGATATTCTTTTTATTTCACACATGCAAGTCATCCAATAAATGTCAATCGATTTTGTATTGAATGATTATGGTGGTGGTTGTTTGTCCTTCACAGGCGAAGATGACCACGACTTCAGCTATCACTGGGTGCTGGTGTGAGTACAAAGATGGCTGATCAGGCCAGTTCTGGCATTGAATGGTCTGTTGTGGTGTGGACAGGGCAGACTTGGAGATGAGCCAGGCTGAAAGGTGGTGTTTGCTCCGTTTTTCCGAAGCTGACATTTTTGCTCCTGTGCCTCCACTCACCTCATGGAAAATTGATGTTGAACACATGTAGTGCATTTGATTGATGTCTTCTTAACGATATGTGTCAAGGACACTGGCAAGGTTGCTGCACACACATATCAGACAGTGGATGCAGTATAAATGATTACTTTGGTGTGTCGTGTGATTTGTTTGCATTATTGTGTAATTCATATGAGTTACGAGTGTCTAAGAGATTTGATTCCAGTCATGTTCCTGCAGAATGTTATTTGAGTCAGCACCGTGGTAGTGTCAGCTCGGAGACAAATCCTTCTGCTAACGGTTTTACATTGGAAAGGTTATGTGGAATTAAGAGTGTGCTGATGTGTGTTTATAATATACATGTCGTTATGCAACACAGACACCACACACACCACACAGAGAGAGAGACAGACAGACAGACAGAAAGAGAGAGAGAGCAATGGAGAGACAGACAGACAGACAGACAGACAGAGGCATACACTGCATCCAGCTCACTGTCGCTCATTCTCCCCATTGATTCAACAGACTTCTTTCTTGAAAGACACTGCCCTGCCCTTTATTGACAGTATTTGACATCATATGTTCACCGTTTACAGTGCCATTTTACAATGTGGGGCAAATGCACGCTTTCATGATTTCAAAGTTATATCCGAAATTACTGAAAATCAAAGCCTTATATCACGGTGAATAATACCCAAATAGCAGAACATGGCATGTGTTTCTTTTGTACTAGTTTGTACAGAGTGGACTGAGGTGGTGGGAGGGGGGTGAGGTGGGAGGGCAGACAGTCCGGGATGGGGAGTCGAGGGCGGGAGGACTGAGTGAGTGAGTGAGTGTGTGTGTGTGTGTGTGTGTGTGTGTGTGTGTGTGTGTGTGTGTGTGAGAGAGAGAGAGAGAGAGGGAGAAAGAATGTAAGTGTGTATGTGTGTGTGTGTGTGTGTGAGAGAGAGAGAGAGAGTGTGGTGTGTGTGTGTGTGAGAGAGAGAGAGAGAGAAGGAGGGTGTGTGTGCGTGCATATGTGTGTGTGTGTATGTGTGTTTGTGAGAGAGAAAGAGCGACAGAGTATGAGAGAGAGATAGAGAGACAGAGAGTGATTGGGTATGCGTGTGTGAGAGAGAGAGAATGTGTGTATGTATGAGAGAGTGATTGTGTGCATGTGAAAGTATTTGTGTATGTATTTTTGAGTGTATGTTAGAGAGAGAGAGAGAGAGAAAGTGAGCTTGTGTGTGTGTGTGTGAGTGAGTGTGCGCACGCGTGTGTGTGTGAGGGAGAGAGAAAGAGAGAGTTTGAATGTGTGTGTGTGTGTGCATATGAGAGAGTGAGAGAGATTGAATGTGTGTGTGAGAGAGAGAGAGGGATACAGACAGAGAGAGAGAGAGAGTGTGTGTGTGTGTGTAAATGTGTGTGCGTGTCTGTGCATGTGTGCACGCGCACATACCTGTGTGTGTATGTGTGCACACGTGTGTGTGTGTATGTGTGTGAAGGTAACTGTGTGTGCGTGTCCGCATGTGTGCGTGTGTTCATGCCTCCGTGTGTGTGTGTGTGTGTGTGTAGGTAACTGTGTGTGCGTAAGTGTGTAGGTAACTGTGTGTGCGTATGTGTGTTCATTCATGTGTGTGTGTGTTTGTGCGTGCGTGTGTGTGTGTGTGTACGCGCATGTGTCTGTCTGTCTGTACGGTTTCTCGTGTGTGTTGTGCGAGTGATAGTTGATATGTTTCCAGATCAGGTTATTGAAATGACTGTCGCTATGTTTAGTACCTTAAAACACGCCACATTTTGTGTGGATTGTAAAGTGTCGCCATGTTTAAAACACACCAGATTTGTGTGGATTGTAAAGAGTGTCAGCCCTTTAAAACACATCACATTTGTGTGGATTATACATTTTTTTTAAAAATCATCCGGTATAACGCACACTACTTGGATGATGTCTACTATAACATGTAGATTTACCATGGAATGCCTACACTAAATAAAACAAGAAACGACGCGAAAGATGTTTACATTTATATTCTGTGGATAAATTTCTCTATTCACTTTTGTCATGTGTTATGATGTAACATGAGGGAACACACACAGAGAGAGAGAGAGAGAGAGAGAGAGAGAGAGAGGAAATATAATAAGAATTTTCTTTTGAAAGTCTTTAGACAAAATCGAAGGTATTCAATATTGCGTAGAACCCTTAAATAACAAAAGTCATAAGAAAGGGCATACACATCATCAGACATAAAAAAAATTATCAACGACACTGCTTCCAAAGTCACAATGATATGTGTAGCAACCTTCAAGGTCACATGACACAAGCCGTTTAAAAAAAAAAATGCACATGTTTAACAGCGATTTGCCATATTCATTGACCAAACTGTCTTGAGACTGTCTGTCAACACTGAGAGGCTGACTTCTGTACACAGAGCTAAATTCAAACTCGTTTGCAAAGTTCTGTGAAACATTCGAGGTTCTATCATTAAGATCATTAGACAAGAGAACATAATAGTCATGTGCTGAAAGTGCATGATCAACCGAACAATTCTCTAGCATATTAGGATCAACATATGTAAATGCATAATAAATAGAGCCTTCTGGGGGTACTAAGCACATACATACAAAATGTCTTTTAAAGGAGAGACAGACAGACAGACAGACAGAATAAAAAATGTTGATAAACAGGTTGGCTTCTTGAATTCTGCCACAGTGTGTTAAAAATACCGACAGCGCGCTGTCCGTGTCACACAGAGTTCAGTGTTTGACGTCACTTTGTAAATGACGTCACAATAAGAAAGAAAGGCAGACAGAGAGAAAGAAAGAAAGAGTGCAGACGGGAAGAAGGAATGAATGTAAGCGAATGTCACTGAAGAAGAACAGACGGACGAAATGAACGAGAAAGGACAAAGGGAATGAAGAAAAGAGTGAACAAAGAGGTGATGATGGAACGAAAGACAGGAACAATGGAAAGAAGAAGCCAGCGAAGAGTAGTAGAAATGAAACCAAACGAAACTACTCTTCGCTGGCTGCTTTGGGGGTGCTATTGGATTCTTTTTTGCACCCTTGGTGGTGAGAACACCACAGTATTATGGACTGAGGCGTGTCTCTATTTGACGCCAGGAGCGCAGACACAACCAGCCGTGTCTCCCTGATGAGTTCCGACCCAGCGGACGAAAGGCCTCGGAGCAGGCAATACAAATATATCTGCCTTCAAAAGGGATTGCGATGGTTCCCTTATGCAGCTAGTGAAGAGTTTTCATATCTGTAACATATTTTCTTAATTTCATGTTCCCAGTTTCTCCATCTTCAAACTCCCCCCCCCCCCCCCCCCTCCCCAAGTCCAAATCTTTGCCAAGTCATTACTATGAAGACAGTTCAGTTGTTGGCCTGCGCTTGTTTTTTTTCCCCACTATTAAATTGTTCGTCTAAGTATTTGTCTGACTTCATTCAAGTTTAAAAGGCTGTGCCAGTCTTGAATAAAAGTTACTCTGTGTTAGGTTTTCTTATGGGAGCAAAAAATACCCCACTTGTTTACTGTTTATCGTTTACTGTTCCCTGCCTCATTTCATTTCCGATTTTGTTTTGATTAAATTGAGGTTATTTGTATTTGTTTCTGTCCGTCTGTGTGTTTGTCTTTTGATCTCCCTTGCATCTTTGGGTGGATCCTCAAGCGTAGGCTCAAAGATTGTCCCCTACATTTAATACTATTTGCATAATGTCTTTAGTTTTTCAGCAAATTTTTTCCTCCCCACACTTTAATTTGGTTTCATTTACAACTCTTCGCTGGCTGCTTTGGGGGTGCTATTGGATTCTTTTTTGCACCCTTGGTGGTGAGAACACCACAGTATTATGGACTGTGGTGTGTCTCTATTTGACGCCAGGAGCGCAGACACAACCAGCCGTGTCAACCCCTCCCCCCCCCCCCCCCCCCCCCCCCCGCTAGGAAGATAGGTTCCGGAAAGCAGAATGATGCATTCTGAGGAAGCTCGGTAACTGTGTGTGATACGTGTGTGTGAATACCAAGGGTGAGCTCTCTTTGAGTGCAGTGCAATGGCGAGCGCACGCACGCACACACACACACGACCTGTGTGCACTAATCCACTGGTCAAAGAGCAAATCACCTCAGTCATGACCAGCGAGGAAGACATGTAGCCTACCCATAATTCTCCCTGACTTCTTCCCTTTCTTGTTCTCTCCTGTGCGTGTCTTCAACACGTGGAACAGGATTCACATCCACTTCTGATTCTGGTCTCTTTTGGATTTCAGTATGGGCTATTGTCTGTCTATGTGCCATTCCCCTCTAACACCACTTCTTGTCTGTCTGGCTCTCACTGTCTCCGTCTCTCTCTCTTTGTGTGTGTCTCTCTCTCTCTTTGTGTCTCTCTCTGTGTCTTGCTGTCTGTGTTTCTGCCTGTCACTGTCTGTCTGTCGCTTTGTGTGTCTCTCACTGTCTCTCTGCCTGTGTCTCCGTCTGTTTGTCTGCCTGCCTCTCGCTGTTCTGTATCCGTCTCTCTGTCGCTTTCTTTCTGTTTCTTTGTCTGTCTCTCTCTCTCTCTCTCTCTCTCTCTCTCTCTCAGCCATCTGACGCTGTTAGTGGTCGTGGTCTCCCACTGCTGTATCTGCCTGAACAGTCTGCCTTCACCTGACACTACAACTTGAGGTGTATGTCACCACCTGGCACCATACCTTAGATATGTGTCACCACCTGACACCATACCTTAGATATATATATGGCACCATACCTTAGATATATGTCACCACCTGGCACCAAACCTTAGATATATGTCACCACCTGGCACCATACCTGAGATATATGTCACCACCTGGCATCATACCTTAGATGTATGTCACCAGGTGGCACCATACCTTAGATATATGTCACCACCTAGCACCACACCTGCCTGTGCTGCCTCTTGGTGTAGAACTGAATTTATGTCTGCCTTCTGTGTGTTCTTGTTTGGCACTGAGGGGTCTGACAATCTGACAGTTCACTACCCTGACAGTCATTCAGCTATGGATTCAGCTTTAGTAGACAGTTCACTACCCTGACAGTCATTCAGCTATGGATTCAGCTTTAGTTGACAGTTCACTACCCTGACAGTCATTCAGCTATGGATTCAGCTTTAGTTGACAGTTCACTACCCTGACAGTCATTCAGCTATGGATTCAGCTTTAGTTGACAGTTCACTACCCTGACAGTCATTCAGCTATGGATTCAGCTTTAGTTGACAGTTCACTACCCTGACAGTCATTCAGCTATGGATTCAGCTTTAGTTGACAGTTCACTACTCTGACAGTCATTCAGCTATGGATTCAGCTTTAGGAGACAGTTCACTACCCTGACAGTCATTCAGCTACGGATTCAGCTTTAGTTTCTACAAATCTTTGTTTTAGGTCAAGCTAATGCTTTGTGACTGTGTGCTGAGGTTTTGTTTTATGTTTTGGAGTTGGGGGGCGGGCTGGTTGGGTTGGGAATTGGGGGTAAAGAGTAGAGGGAAGGGGGGTGAGAATGCCTGGCTTATCGTCTGTGATGTTAGTGTTTATGGAATAGCACACTGTGATATTTGTGTCATGGAGTACAGTCCAGTGGTGCGCATTATTGTGGGAATGGTCTGGTGATTGTTTGCAGCGGAATGCCATGTTTCGGTACTTGTCATTGAGTATTATGTCTTGCCTTTCTAATGTGAAAATGTCTTTTATTGTTGTTGTTGTCATTGCTGTTGTTGTTGTTGTTTTGTTGGTGGTGGTGGTGGCGGTGGTGGTGGAAATAGTGTGTGTGTGTGTGTGTGTGTGTGTGTGTGTGTGTGTGTGTGTGTGTGTGTGTGTGTGTGTGTGCAAGTGTGCGTGTGTGTGTTTGTTTGTGTGTGTGTATGTGTGTGTGCAAGTGTTAGTCAGTACAACCTTGAGTTAATCTGACAATAAATTGGTTTCAGTCAGTCAGTGTGCAAGTGTGTGTGTGTGCAAGTGTGTGTGTGTGTGCAAGTGTGTGTGTGTGTGTGTGTGTGTGTGTGTGTGTGTGTGTGTGTGTGTGTTTACCTTAGCCTCTATAACACATGAAATACTGCATGCTGCTACTTGTTCATAGCATGCACTGCAGAAATATTACATTCTTCACGCACACACACACACACACACACACACACACACACACACACACACACACACGCACGCACGCGCGCGCGCGCGCGCGCGCCTGTCAATAAGGAAGGGAGGTAAGCGACCATAAACATTCTGAAAATGAAACCACACTGGGTAATCTACTCCTTTTCTGACGTTGTGACTTCGCCCAACAGGTAAAGGGGAACAACTGGATGACGACGGTCAGAGGGAAATCCATGTCAACTCTGTCGGCAGAAAAGTATGTGTTGAGTTGGTGGTGGGAGGGGGAAGGGGGAGAATTGGTTGATCTTTACTGTTGTTTTGTTGTTGCTTAGTTGCTGAGCGTTTTTTTTTTTTCTTCATTACTTTATTTTGACAGTTGTTTTTGTTTTACTGTGATGTTAATTTGTTTTCATTTATTCCATGTTTTCATTGTTTTAACCCAATGACTTTTGCCAAATCTCTTATAGATATTTCAGCTGCCTTCAACAGGTTCTTGCAGATCAGAAGCATTTCTCTTTCCTGTCTGATGTCAAAGTGACTGTCATTGAGACTGAGTCAATGATCACTCCTAAATACTGAATCACAGTAGTTGGTTGAAAAACTGCCTTTGTGGGATGTACAATGAATCCTAGCTTATGTAGCGTGTCCAGTGTGTCCATAACATTTTCCTGGCACTGTCTCTTTGAAATGCCCATAAGCAAGGAATCATCCAAGAAAGCTGTTGAGATATGTCCTTTCAATCTCAAGGTAGCAAAAACTGGTTTCATGATTTTCTTAAACAAACGTGGTGCCAATGCCAGCCCATTTGGGAGCGCACTGTATTCATTTTTTTCCCTTTCCATTCAAATCTCAGCATCTTTCTGTGTTCCTTGCAAATAAGTACAGAGTAGTAAGCATCTTTCAAGTTCAATGATGCCATATAGCAGGTTTTTGCTATCGAAAGCCAAGGCTGTAGCCAAAGTGTCCATCTTAAAATGGTGATATGTTATTTCTTCATTTAGACTTTTTAGGTTTAGGATCATTCTCTGTGATCCATCTTTTTTTCTTCCGAGTGAAGATTGGTGACAACACTTTTCCATGAGTGTGCTCACACTCTGTTATAACTTTTTTTCCTGAGCAATTTGTCAAGTCAATTTCTTCATCAATAGCAGCTGTCTCTGCAGTATTCATTCTGAATAAATATGAAGGTGGACATGACAAAGTAACTAAATCTTCCAGATTACAGTCAGTCTCAATTTCAGCACCAGTTACCGATTTTAGGATGTTAGGATCTGATGTCAGCTTAACCCAATTTTCTGTAAATTTAGCCAATCTTCCTGCTTCAAACTCTTCTGCTTCAAGTGTCAGCAGCTGAACAATGCTATCTAACTGTGCATCACAATCACTTACCTCAGTTACTGAGACTGAGAGAAGCTGTTCCTTTGTTTGCTGTGCCTTTTGGGAAAGCTGTTATAGTGCTGCCCCTGTGTCTGTGGTTTTGGGTGCTGATAGCCCCCACGTCTGGCTGGGAAATGCTTGTTTGAAAAGGCCCTTTAAAAGGCCCTTTCCTGTTGCCCCCAATTCCGTCACACTGGAAGCGACTAAACTTTATATCTTTGAGGGTGGATGCAAGATTGTTGCCAAACAAATGTTCCGTAACGGCAATCGTTTCGTCGCACAAGCGCGGATTACCCGGTGGACACATCGCTCGACGCCGGAAAATAGATAGCTCGTGTGTGGCGTGTCTTAGCAACGCAATTGCACCTGTGCAGTTCCATATCAGTTCTGCATTTTGTCGCGAAGCCTCGTTCTGGTCTGCCACGCGGGAAATCGCGGTTGTGGCCTTGATAATGGCGCGCTGGGCGTGTGCGATCTTCAGATCCGATTTGCGTTGATCTGTTGAAAATTCGGGCCATACCTCCTTGTTTACCAATGGCGCAACTAATTTTGTGCAATTTTCCGATCGATTGTGGGCCTCAGATTTCTCCTCCTGGACCTTTTTGCTCAACTTGTGGCTAAAACGCCCGTTAACTATTGTTGCCAAACCCATCACTGACCTTCAAACCTTGCATTTCTTTTCCACTGAGCCCTTGTTCAATTTCATCGAACAACTGAGCGTTGTCTTTCTTAGTGGTGGTAGAAGTCGAACTACACGCATTTCCCTCAATCAGTGCCTTTTCTCCTCTAACTGACGGATTCTAATGATCCTTTCCTCCTCTATTTTCCCCTTACTGACGGACAGTCATGACCTTTCCTCCTGTATTATCCTCTGACTGATGAACACTTATAATCCTTTCCTCCTGTAATCCCACCTAACTGACGGATCTTAATGATCCGTTTCTCCTGTATTCTCCCCTAACTCACAAACACTAACGATTCTTTCCACTCGGTTCTCCCCTGACAAACACTAAAAATGCTGTTCTCCTATATTCTCCCATAACTGACGGACACCAATGATTTATTCCTCCTGTATTCTCACATAACCGACCAACACTTATGATCCTCTGCTAATCTCCTTCAACTGACGGACACAAATGAATCTTTCCTCCTGTATTCTCCACTAACGGACGGACACAAGTGATCATTTCTTCATCCATTCTCCCCTAACTGACGGACACTAACTAATTTTTCCTCCTGTATTCTCCCCTAACTGACGGACAGTAATGATCCTTTCCTCCTGAAATCTCCCCTAACTGACGGACACTAATGATCCTTTCCTCCTGAGATCTCCCCTAACTGACGGACAGTAATGATGCTTTTCTTCTGTATTCTCCCCGAGCCATCAGAGGCTAGTGATCCAGTCCTCCTCCATTCTCCCCCAATTAACGGACCCTAATGATCCTTTCCTCCTGTGTTTTCCCCTAACTGACGGATACTAGAGATCCTTTGTCCTGTAATCTCCTCTGACTGACGGAGAGTAGTGATGCTTTTCTTCTGTATTCTACCCTCATCGGCGGACACTAGTGCTCCTGTCCTATTCCATTCTCCCCTAAGTAACAGACAATAATGATCCTTTCCTACTGTATTCTCCCCTGACTGACGGACCCTAATGATCCCTTTCTCCTGTATTCTCCCCTAACAGACAGACACCGATGATTCTTTCCTCGTGTATTCTCCCCTAACTGACGGACACTAATAGTTCTTTTATCATGTATTCTCCCTTACTAACAAACACTAATGATTCTTTTTCTCCTGTATGCTCCCCTAACTGACGGACACTAATGGTGCTCCGCTAATCTCCCCTAGTTGACGAACACTAATGATCCTTTCCTATTCTTTCTCCTTTGAAAGATGGACACTAACGATCCTTTCATCCTGCAATCTCCCCTAACTGATGGAAACTAATGATCCTTTCATTATGTAATCTCCCCTAACTGACTAACACTAATGATCCTTTCCTCCTGTATTCTGCCCTGACTGATTGACACCAATGCTGCTTTCCTCCTGTATTCTCCCCTAACTGACGGACACTATTGATCATTTTTCCTGTATTCTTCCCTAAATGATAGACACTAATGATGCTTTCCTCCTGTATTCTACAATAACTGATGGACACAAATGATAATGTGTTTTTTTTTTCCTCCTGTATTCTCCCTAACTGACAGACAGTAATGATCCTTTCCTCCTGTATTCTCCCCTAACTGAAAGACACCGATGATGATTTTTTCCCCCTGCATTCTCCCCTAACTGATGGACACTAATGATCCTTTCCTCCTGCATTCTCCCCTAACTGAGGACACTAATGATCCTTTCCTCCTGTATTCTCCCTAACTGACAAACACTACGATTCTTTCTCCTGTATTCTCCCATAACTGACGAACACTAACGATCCTCCTGTAATCTCCCCAAACTTGGGGACACTAAGGATCTTTTCCTCTTGTATTCTCCTCTAACAGACGGACACTAATGATTCTTTCCTCATGTATTCCCTCCTAACTGGCGAACATCCAATCATCCTTTCCTCCTGTATTATCCTCTGACTGACGGACACTGATGATCCTTTCCTCCTTATTGTCCTCCGACTGACGGACACTAATGATCCTTTCCTCCTGTATTGTCCTCCGACTGACGGACACTAATGATCCTTTCCTCCTATATTCTCCCTTAACTGACGGACACTAATGATCCTTTCCTCCTGTATTGTCCTCCGACTGACGGACACTAATGATCCTTTCCTCCTGTATTCTCTCCTAACTGACAGATACTAGTGATTCTTTTCTCATGCCCCCCCCCCCTCCCCCCCCCCAACTCACGGACACTAATGATCCATTCCACTGGTATTCTCCTTTAACTGACGGACACCTATGATCCTTTCCTCATGTATTCTCCCCTAACGGACGGACACTAATGATCCTTTCTTCCTGTATTCTCGACCTGAGGGCCATTAATGATCCTTTTCTTTGGTATTCTCCCCTAACTGACGACACTATGATTACTTTTCACATGAATTCTCCCTGACTCACGGAAACTAATGATCCTCCTGTAATCTCCCCTAACTGACGGACAATAATCCTTTCCTCCTGTCTTCTCACCTTACTGACGGACATTGATGATCATTTTCCTCCTGTATTTTCCATTAAAGCACAGATCATAATGATCCTTTCCTCCTGTATTCTCCCCTAACTGACAGACATTAATGATTATTTTTCTCCTGTATTTACACCTAACTGACAGACACTAATGGTTCTTTTCTCATATATCCCCCCCCCCCCCCCCCCCCCTAATTGACGGAAAGGATCACTAATGATCCTTTCCTCCGGTACTCTCCCATATCTGACAGACACTAATGATCGTTTCCTCCGGTACTCTCCCATATCTGACAGACACTAATGATCGTTTCCTCCAGTATTCTCCTCTAACTGAAGGACACTAATGATCCTTTCCTCCGGTACTCTCCCATATCTGACAGACACTAATGATCGTTTCCTCCGGTACTCTCCCATATCTGACAGACACTAATGATCGTTTCCTCCAGTATTCTCCTCTAACTGAAGGACACTAATGATCGTTTCCTCCAGTATTCTCCTCTAACTGAAGGACACTAATGATCGTTTCCTCCAGTATTCTCCTCTAACTGAAGGACACTAATGATCCTTTCCTCCGGTACTCTCCCATATCTGACAGACACTAATGATCGTTTCCTCCAGTATTCTCCTCTAACTGAAGGACACTAATGATCGTTTCCTCCGGTACTCTCCCATATCTGACAGACACTAATGATCGTTTCCTCCAGTATTCTCCTCTAACTGAAGGACACTAATGATCCTTTCCTCCGGTACTCTCCCATATCTGACAGACACTAATGATCGTTTCCTCCAGTATTCTCCTCTAACTGAAGGACACTAATGATCCTTTCCTCCGGTACTCTCCCATATCTGACAGACACTAATGATCGTTTCCTCCAGTATTCTCCTCTAACTGAAGGACACTAATGATCCTTTCCTCCTGTATTTTTTCCTAACTCAGAGCCATTAATGATCCTTTTTTTCCGGTATTTTCCCCTAGCTGACGGACACTATTAATTCTTTTAACATCTAATCTCCCCTAACTCAAGGACGCTAATGAACCTCCTATAATCTCCCTAACTGACGAACACTAATGATCCTTTTCTCCTGTATTCTTTGTAACTGAGTGACACTAATAAATCTTTCGTCGTGTATTCTCCTGTAACTAAAAGAACCTAATGAATCTTGCTTCCTGTATTCTGAACTAACCAGAGGACACTAGTGATCCTTTCTCCCTCTGATCTCCCCTAACTGACAGACACTAATGATCCTTTCCTCTTGTATTTTCCCCTAACTGATGGACACTACTGATTCTTTTCCCCTGTATTTTCCCCTAACTGACAGACACTAATGATTCTTTTCTCCTGCATTCTCCCCAACTGATGGACACTAATGATCCTCCTGTAATCTCCCCTAACTGACGGACACTAATGATCCTTTCCTCCTGTAATCTCCCCTAACTGACGGACACTAATGATCCTTTCCTCCTGTAATCTCCCCTAACTGACGGACACTAATAATCCTTTCCTCCTGTATATTCCCCTAAGTGGCGGACACTAATGATCCTATCCTCCTGTATATTCCCCTAAGTGGCGGACACTAATGATCCTTTCCTCCTGTATATTCCCCTAAGTGGCGGACACTAATGATCCTTTCCTCCTGTATATTCCCCTAAGTGGCGGACACTAATGATCCTTTCCTCCTGTAATCTCCCTAACTGACGGACACTAATAATCCTTTCCTCCTGTATATTCCCCTAAGTGGCGGACACTAATAATCCTTTCCTCCTGTATATTCCCCTAACTGACGGACACTAATAATCCTTTTCCCCTGTATTCTCCCCTTAATGACGGACACTAATGATCCTTTCCTCCGTATTCGCCCTAACTAACGGACACATGATATATTCCTCCTGTATCTCCCCTAAATGGCGGACACTAGCAACCCTTTCCTACTATAATCTTCCCTAACTGATCCTTTCCTCCTGTATTCTCCCGTAACTGACGGACACTAATGATCGTTTCCTCCTGTACTCTACCTTTACTGACGAACACTCATGACTCTGCCCTCCAGTAATCTCCCCTAACTGACGGACACTATTGATTCTTTTCTCCTGTAATCTCCCTAACTGAAGGACACTATTGATTCTTTTCTCCTGTAATCTCCCCTAACTGAAGGACACTATTGATTCTTTTTCTCCTGTAATCTCCCCTAACTGAAGGACACTATTGATTCTTTTTCTCCTGTAATCTCCCCTAACTGACGGACACTAATAATCCTCCTGTAATCTCCCTAAATGACGGCGATAATGATGCTTTCTTCCTGTGTTATCCTCTGACTGATGGTCACTAATGATCATTTCCTCCTGTATTCTCACCTAACTAACGGATACTAATGATCCTTTCCATCTGTATTCTTCCCTAACTGACGGACACTAATCATCCTTTCTACCTTTATTCTCCCCTGTCTGACGGACACTAATGATCCTTCCCACCTGTATTCTCTCCTAACTGACGGACACTAATGATCCTTTCCTCCGTATTCTCCCCTAAGTGACGGACTTTAATGATCCTTTCCTCCTGTATTCTCCACTAACTGAGGGCCATTAATGATCATTTTCTCCGGTAATTTCCCCTATTTGACGGACAATATTAATTCTTTTCACATGTAATCTCCGCTAACTCACGGAAACTAATGATCCTGCTCTAATTTCCCCCAACTGACAGACACTAATGATCCTCCTGTAATCTCCCCTAACTGACCGACATTAATGATAATTTTTTTCCTGTATTTTTACTTAACTGACAGACATTAAGGATACTTTCCTCCTGTAATCTTACTAAGTCACGGACACTAGTGATCCTTTCCCCTATACTATCCTCGAAGTGACAGACACTGGTGTTCCTTTCCTACTGTAATCTCCCCTAAATGAGAGACTCAAATATTCCTTTCCTCATGTATTCCACTTTAACTGACGAACACCCTTGATCCTTTTCTCCTCTATTCTCCTCTTACTGATGAACGCCTATAATCCTTTCCTCCTGTAATCTTCCCTAACTGACGGACACTAATGATCCTTTCCTCCTGTAACTGACAGACACTAATAATCTGGTCTCCTGTATTCTCCCCTAACTGACAGACATTAATAATTCTGTTCTCCTGTATTCTCCCCTGACTGACGGACATTAATGATCCTTTCCTCCTGTATTCCCCCCTAACTGACAGACACTATAATTCTGTTCTCTGTATTTCCCCTAACTGATAGAAGCTAATAATTCTGTTCTCCTGTATTCTCCCCTAACTGACAGACATAATAATTCTGTTCTCCTGTATTCTCCCCTAACTGATAGAAGCTAATAATTCTGTTCTCCTGTATTCTCCCCTAACTGACAGACACTAATAATTCTGTTCTCCTGTATTCTCCCCTAACTGATAGAAGCTAATAATTCTGTTCTCCTGTATTCTCCCCTAACTGACAGACACTAATAATTCTGTTCTGTATTCTCCCCTAACTGACAGACACTAATGATCCTCCAGTAATCTCCTCTATCTGATGGACACTAATGATCCTTTCCTCCTGTATTCTCCCCTAACTGAGTGACACTAATGATCCTTTCTTCCTGCATTTTCAACTAACCGGCGGACACTAGTTATCCTTTCTCCTTCTGTTCTCCCCTAATTGACGGACACTAATGATACTTTCTTTTTGTGTTTTCCCCTAACTGACAGACACTAATGATTATTTTCTCCTGCATTCTCCTCTGACTGACAGACACTAATGACTCGTTTCTCCTGTATTCTTCCCCAACTGACGGACAATAATGATACTTTTACCTCTATTCTCTCCTGACTGACGGACACTAATGATCCTTTCCTCCTGTTTCTTTCCCTAACACACAAACAGTAATGATGCTTTTCTCCTGCATTCTCCCCTAACCGGCGGACACTAGTGATCCTCTCCTGCTCTATTTTCCTCTAACCGGCGGACACTAGTGATCCTCTCCTGCTCTATTTTCCTCTAACCGGCGGATTTAATGATCCTTTCCTCCAATATTCTCCTTTGACTGACGGATACAAAGGATTCTTTTCTCCTGTATTTTCCCCAGACTGACAGACACTAATGATCCATTAATGATCCATTTCTCCTGTATTTCCCCTGAACTGACAGACATTAATGATTCTTTTCTCCTGTATTCTCTTCTAACTGACGGACACTAATGTTCCTTTGCTCCCGTATTCTCCCCCAACTGACGGACACTAATGATCCTCCTGTAATTTCCCCTAACTGATGGACACTAATGATCCTTTCCTCCTGTATTCTCCCCTAACTGGCGGGCACAACTGATCCTTTCCCCCTGTACTCTCCTCTTAATGACGGACACTAATGATCCTTTCCTCCTGTATTCCCCCCTAATTGATGGACACTAATGATCCTTTCCACCTGTATTCTCCCCTAACTGATAGATACTACTGATTCTTTTCTCCTGTATTCTCCCCTAAATGACGGACACCAATGATCCTCCTGTAATCTGCCCTAACTAACGGACGCTAAGGATCGTTTCTTTGTGTACTGTCCCTAACACATTTACACTAAGGATCCTTCTGTAATCTGCCCTAACTAACGGACACTAAGGATCGTTTCTTTGTGTACTGTCCCCTAACACATTTACACTAAGGATCCTTCTGTAACCTGCCCTAACTAACGGACACTAAGGATCGTTTCTTTGTGTACTGTCCCCTAACACATTTACACTAAGGATCCTTCTGTAATCTGCCCTAACTAACGGACACTAAGGATCGTTTCTTTGTGTACTGTCCTCTAACACATTTACACTAAGGATCCTTCTGTAATCTGCCCTAACTAACGGACGCTAAGGATCGTTTCTTTGTGTACTGTCCCCTAACACATTTACACTAAGGATCCTTCTGTAAACTGCCCTAACTAACGGACACTAAGGATCGTTTCTTTCTGTACTGTCCCCTAACACATTTACACTAAGGATCCTTCTGTAATCTGCCCTAACTAACGGACACTAAGGATCGTTTCTTTGTGTACTGTCCCCTAACACATTTACACTAAGGATCCTTCTGTAATCTGCCCTAACTAACGGACGCTAAGGATCGTTTCTTTCTGTACTGTCCCCTAACACATTTACACTAAGGATCCTTCTGTAATCTGCCCTAACTAACGGACACTAAGGATCGTTTCTTTGTGTACTGTCCCCTAACACATTTACACTAAGGATCCTCCTGTAATCTGCCCTAACTAACGGACACTAAGGATCGTTTCTTTGTGTACTGTCCCCTAACACATTTACACTAAGGATCCTTCTGTAATCTGCCCTAACTAACGGACGCTAAGGATCGTTTCTTTGTGTACTGTCCCCTAACACATTTACACTAAGGATCCTTCTGTAATCTGCCCTAACTAACGGACGCTAAGGATCGTTTCTTTGTGTACTGTCCCCTAACACATTTACACTAAGGATCCTTCTGTAATCTGCCCTAACTAACGGACGCTAAGGATCGTTTCTTTCTGTACTGTCCCCTAACACATTTACACTAAGGATCCTTCTGTAATCTGCCCTAACTAACGGACACTAAGGATCGTTTCTTTGTGTACTGTCCCTAACACATTTACACTAAGGATCCTTCTGTAATCTGCCCTAACTAACGGACACTAAGGATCGTTTCTTTGTGTACTGTCCCCTAACACATTTACACTAAGGATCCTTCTGTAATCTGCCCTAACTAACGGACACTAAGGATCGTTTCTTTGTGTACTGTCCCCTAACACATTTACACTAAGGATCCTTCTGTAATCTGCCCTAACTAACGGACACTAAGGATCGTTTCTTTGTGTACTGTCCCCTAACACATTTACACTAAGGATCCTCCTGTAATCTGCCCTAACTAACGGACACTAAGGATCGTTTCTTTGTGTACTGTCCCCTAACACATTTACACTAAGGATCCTTCTGTAATCTGCCCTAACTAACGGACGCTAAGGATCGTTTCTTTCTGTACTGTCCCCTAACACATTTACACTAAGGATCCTTCTGTAATCTGCCCTAACTAACGGACACTAAGGATCGTTTCTTTGTGTACTGTCCCCTAACACATTTACACTAAGGATCCTCCTGTAATCTGCCCTAACTAACGGACACTAAGGATCGTTTCTTTGTGTACTGTCCCCTAACACATTTACACTAAGGATCCTTCTGTAATCTGCCCTAACTAACGGACGCTAAGGATCGTTTCTTTGTGTACTGTCCCCTAACACATTTACACTAAGGATCCTTCTGTAATCTGCCCTAACTAACGGACGCTAAGGATCGTTTCTTTGTGTACTGTCCCCTAACACATTTACACTAAGGATCCTTCTGTAATCTGCCCTAACTAACGGACGCTAAGGATCGTTTCTTTCTGTACTGTCCCCTAACACATTTACACTAAGGATCCTTCTGTAATCTGCCCTAACTAACGGACACTAAGGATCGTTTCTTTGTGTACTGTCCCCTAACACATTTACACTAAGGATCCTTCTGTAATCTGCCCTAACTAACGGACACTAAGGATCGTTTCTTTGTGTACTGTCCCCTAACACATTTACACTAAGGATCCTTCTGTAATCTGCCCTAACTAACGGACACTAAGGATCGTTTCTTTGTGTACTGTCCCCTAACACATTTACACTAAGGATCCTTCTGTAATCTGCCCTAACTAACGGACACTAAGGATCGTTTCTTTGTGTACTGTCCCCTAACACATTTACACTAAGGATCCTCCTGTAATCTGCCCTAACTAACGGACACTAAGGATCGTTTCTTTGTGTACTGTCCCCTAACACATTTACACTAAGGATCCTTCTGTAATCTGCCCTAACTAACGGACACTAAGGATCGTTTCTTTCTGTACTGTCCTCTAACACATTTACACTAAGGATCCTTCTGTAATCTGCCCTAACTAACGGACGCTAAGGATCGTTTCTTTCTGTACTGTCCCCTAACACATTTACACTAAGGATCCTTTCCTCCTCTATTACCTCCTCACTGACGGACACTAATGATCCTTTTCTCATGTATTTCCTCCTGACAGACAGACACTAATGCTCCTTTCCTCTTGTATTGGCTCCAAACTGACGGATACTAATGATTCTTTTCTCATGTATTCCCATCTAACTGACAGACGCTAATCATCTTTTCATTTAGTATTCTCCCGTAAATGACGGACACTAATGATCCTTTCCACCTGTATTCCTTCCTAAAATGCGGACATAAATGATCCTTTGCTCTTGTATTCTCCCCTAGCTGACGGAGACTAATCATTCTTTCCGCCTGTATTCTGTCTAACTGACGGACACTAATGATTCTGTCCTGTTCTCTCCCCTAACTGATAGACACTAATGATTCTTTCCTCCTGTAATCTACCCTAACTGGTGGACACTAATAATCCTTGAATCCTGTATTCTCCTCTAACTGACAGACACTCATGATTCTTTTCTCAGGTATTCGCCCCTAACTGACGGACACTAACGATCTTTTTCTCCTGTATTCTCCCTAACTGACGGATAATAATGATCCTTTCCATATGTATTCTACCCTAACTGAGGAACACTAATGATCCTTTCCTCCTGTATTCCTTCCTAAAGTGCGGACACAAATGATCCTTTTCTCCTGCATTCTCCCCTAACTGACGGACACTAATGATCCTTTCCTCCAATAATCTCCCCTAACTGACGGATACTAATAATCCTTTCCATCTGTAATCTCCCCTTAATGACGGACACTAATGATCCTTTCCTCCAGTAATCTCCCTAACTGACGGACAGTAATGATCCTTTCCTCCAGTAATCTCCCTAACTGACGGATACTAATTATCCTCCTGTAATCTCCCTAACTGACGGACACTAATGATCTTTTCCTCTAGTAATCTCCCCTAACTGACGGACACTAATGATCCTGTCGTCCTGTAATCTCCCCTAACTGACGCACACCAATGATCTTCCTGTAATCTCCCCTAACTGACGGACACTAATGATCCTTTCCTCCAGTAAGCTCCCCTAACTGACGGACACTAATCATCCTCCTGTAATCTCCCCTAACTGACGGACACTAATGATCCTTTCCTCCTGTAATCTCCCCTAACTGACGGACACTAATGATCCTCCTGTAATCTCCCCTAACTGACGGATACTAATGATCCTCCTGTAATCTCCCCTAACTGACGGACACTAATGATCCTCCTGTAATCTCCCCTAACTGACGGACACTAATGATCCTTTCTTCCTGTAATCTCCCCTAACTGACGGACACTAATGATCCTTTCTTCCTGTAATCTCCCCTAACTGACGGACACTAATGATCCTTTCTTCCTGTAATCTCCCCTAACTAACGGACACTAATGATCCTTTCTTCCTGTAATCTCCCCTAACTGACAAACACTGATGCATCTTTCCTCCTGTATTCTCCCCTACCTGAACAGCATTAGTGATCCTTTGTTCTTGTAGTCTGCCCTAACTGACGAACACTAATGATTCTTTTTCTCCAGTATTCTCCCCTAACTGACGGACAGTAATGATCCTCCTGTAATCTCCCCTAACTGAGGGACACTTATGATTTTTTTTCTCCTGGAATCTCACTTAATTGACGGACATTAATGATCCTTTCCTCCTGTAATCTCCCCTAACTGACACACAGTAATGATCCTCTCCTGTATGTTCCTCTAACTTACGGGCACTAATGATTCTTTTCTTCTCTTTTCTCCTGTAACTGATGGACACTAGTGATACTTTCCTCCTGTATTCTCCCCTAACTGAAGGACACTAATGATTCTCTTCTGCTCAACTCTCCCCTGACTGACAGATGCTGATGATTCTTGCCTCCTGTACTCATGTCATTACCGTCACCAATGGCATTCTCAACATGCTCTTCCTCTTTCGGGTAAAACAGGCTTGCTGCTAACAGTTTACGTGACCAAAGCTCCGTTTCCATTCACCTTAGCACATATTCATTACAAGAAAGGGAAAACAATGATACGGCCGTAAATGCCATTGTACTCTCTATCTCTCTCTGTCACACACACACACACACACACACACACACACACACACACACACACACACACACACGTACGCACGCACGCACGCACGCGCACGCACGCGCGCGCGCACGCACACACACACACACGCGCGCGCGCGCGCGCACGCGCACACACGCACATGCACGCACGCACACCCGCACACCCCACACACACACACACACACACACACACACACACACACACACACACACACATGCACGCACATGCTTTTCTCTCTCTCTCTCTCTCTCTCTCTCTCACACACACACATACACACACACACACACACACACACACACACATACACACACACACACACACAATACACAACTGTAGAGCCAATTCTAAGCTGAGCCACAACATTGACAACAAGCAGACACAGCTGGGGCTTAGCTTTCGACCCTACCACACCCATACACCTCCTCCCCCCCCCCCCACCCTCCTCTTCCACGCTGCCACATCTCTACACCTCCATCACCCCCCTCTTCCACCCCTTCACCAGTCTACCGTGCTGCAGGATGACATACTCACTTGTGTGCACACAAGTCAGATATTTGCCACGCCACACACATTTTCCCCCAAACGTAGTTGGCTATCATGTTCTCTTGTTGATTAGCCCCCCACTGTACTGTCATCACAGCTGTATGCTGCGAGCGTTCTGGGTCTGCCTGTATTGATTTCAACTAGCGCAGACCAAAGTGTTCACCTCACATGGAACGCAGTGCTGCGGGCTGTTCTCACTTGGGGAGGACGACAGGTGAGACGAGTTTCTTTCATTCTCACTGGAATGTGTATTTGTTACTTCAGTGTGCATTTTTCTGGTGTGGCGTTGATCAGTTGAAAGGTATTTGAATCAGTAATTGGATACACTGCTGACTGGTATTCATTCACTGTAGTGAGTGCATTTTGTTGCATCTCTCTGACAGTGGCCCACTGAAACATAAACTGTTAGCTTT
>CM065726.1:78551744-78576744 GCA_033310375.1 Conus canariensis | reverse complement strand
TTGTCTTCTGCTCTTTATCTGTATTGATTTCTTTTTCTCTCTCTGAATTGACCTCCTCTGTCTTCCTTTTCATCTCTCTCTCTCTCTCTTCTCTCTCTCTCTCTCTCTCTCTCTCACAGTTGTTTGTCAGTCATCCTCTCTCACTCTGTCTCTCTGTTTTTCTCTCAACGTTCCTCTCTGGCTCTGGCTCTGTCTGTCTGTCTGTCCTTCTGTCTCTCTCTCTCTCTCTCTCTCTCTTTTTTTGAAAAGAGCTCTTTTATTTCATTTCAAAAGTTACAATGATCACATAGAACAAAAACAACAAAAATATCCCCTCCATGCCCCCCACCCCCCACCCCCTCACACCCCCAAAAAATCTGCATGTCATTTGAATTAGAACTCTAATACCAACTATTCAAATAATTATAGAGTACAATCTTGCTGCTGTAGGGTTTTTCCCCTAATCTAGAATATTTATCTTTTAAACGGGCACACAAAACGAATAATGTACACAAACATAATGCAGGGTTATAAAACGTATTACTTAAATCATCGACTCCATCGAAGTATGGCATTCGAAGAAGTTAAATTGTACAGACACACTTTAATTGACGATTATTTTCTCGAGGCTCCAAGGTCACGGATGACTTTAAATAGTAAAAAAAAATTTTTTAAAAGAAAAAAGAAAAAAAAAGGTATACAGCGCTTATTTTGAACATACCTTCATGCAATCACCATACATACATACACATGTATATATAGTACATAATATGACCATTAGTCCTCTAGTAGTTTAATATACGGTGACCATTTTTCTTGGTAGGTGGCATGATTCATCTCCATCAAGGACATATATTTCTCCATTTTATATCTGTAGTTCAGCTCCTTCAAAAACATGTTTATATTGGGTTTGGTTTTGTTAATTCTACATTTATAGATGAAATATTTTCCCATTAAAATTATCAGGTCTAGCATATCATCAGTTTTTGTTTTCTCATCCGTACCAAATAATATAATCTCCACATTAAGGGATAATCTTTCACAGTGTGAACAATTTACTTTTAGAGCTCTTTCAAGGTCTTTCCAGAAAGCGTGAGTAAACTCACATTCCCACAGGTAATGATTAATTGAGTCTTTTTCTCTATTACAGAAATTACATTTGTCGCTATCAACAATCTGCATACTTTTCAGCACACTATTTGTTACCAAAATTCTGTGGCATATTCTAATTTGGAACCATTTCAGTTTTGTTTCTTTGATTTTCTTAATCCTTTTCAGTACCTCTATACAGTCAATAGGTATATCAAGACGTTGCTCCCACTTGACAAAGGCGCTTATGTTAAGAACTTCACTGGCTTCTACAATAATATCGTAATAAGTACGTGTTCCCTTAGTAACACTACAAATTTTTTGAAGTGCTAAAGTTTTATCATTACTAATGTTACTATTTAATATCAGTCTTCTTTTCTTTGCATAAGCTTTGATCGAACGCACGCAGCTTACATAATTTAGAAAATTGACCTGAAATCCCATTTTTTCTGACAATTCGTTGTGGTTTACAAAATCACCATCCTCATTGAGTAAATGTTTAACTAGAAATATATTTTTCTGCATCCATTTCTTGTAAAAGAATGGTTGTTCTCCAACTTTAAATTTCTCATTACAAAAAATAGGTTCAGTGGCTAAATCTGTACTTTCGTATAACTCTACCTGTTTGCAGAACCTTTGATACGTTTGAAAAACTCCTTTCCAAAATTTGTTAATAACATTGTTTTCAGTAAATATATTAGGACCATATGCATCAATATTACTTACTTCGGGACATAATGAATGTAATATTATTTTCCACTTATTATTGTACATGTACGCTTTCCTTATCCAGGCGATTTTCAAGGAGCTGATGTACATTTTCAGGTCGGGTATACCTATCCCTCCCTTCTGTATATTATGTACTGAGTATTTTCTTTTAATTTTATCATTTTTGTTGTTCCAAACAAATTTGAAACACATATTCTGTAATAAAGCAATCTGGGAATCAGGAGGATTCGGTAGAAGAATCCATAAGTACACCAATTTTGATAGCACTAATGATTTGAGCACAGCTACTCTACCTAATGGTGTTATTATTCTCTTCGTCCATATTTTGAACAAGGTTTGGACTTCTGAGAATTTATCTTTCATATTAATTTCCGTCATATCCAATAGCCTATTCGTAAACCACAGTCCTAGAATTTTGAATTTTGAGGGGTTCCATTCCATTTTATAGTGGGGTAAATATGTTCTCGTAGAGTTTTTATCTATACCTAACCAAACATTAAACGTTTTTTCATAGTTCAATTTCAGTCCTGTTATTTGCTCAAATTCATAAAGGTTTGTAAATAACTTTTCATATGATTTCGTATCTCCTTCTAACGTAAAGGTGGTGTCGTCTGCAAACTGATTTATCTTAAATTCTGTGTTTTCTATCTTTATGCCTTTGATATCGTTGTCTTGCCTTATTTTGTTCGCCAGTACTTCAACACACAAAACAAATGGATAAGGAGATATAGGGTCCCCTTGGCGGCAACCTCTTCCAATTGAAAAACATGATGACACTTTCCCGTTCACTATTACGTAAGACTTTATCTTATCGTAAAAAGATGATATCCATCGTTGTATTCCGTTTCCGAATCCAAATGCAGCTAGAATTTTATTCATATATGACCAGTTAACTGAATCGAAAGCTTTCTCAAAATCGACAGAAATTAATAACCCTCGTAAGCACTTCACTTCTAAATAAGAAATTAAATCGTATATTGTTCGTAAACTATCACCTATATATCTACCTGGAACGAATCCCGTCTGGTCCTCGTTTATGAGTTTTGGTAAAACCATTTTTATTCTGTTTGCAATACAGGCTGAAGCAATTTTGTAGGTTACATTTAGAAGTGAAATAGGTCTCCAGTTCTTCAAGTATTCTCGCGGTTTCTCTCCTTTAGGAAGACCAATAATTATTCCTTCTTTTTGTATTATAGACATTCCTCCGTTACTGTACCCCTCATTTAGAGAACGGACAACAAAATCTCCTAATTGTCTCCAAAAGAATTTAAAGAAATTTACTGTCATACCATCTGTTCCAGGACTCTTATCATTTTCCATATTTTTTAGGACTTTGGTGGCTTCTTCTAAAGTGATTAATCCCTCCAATTGTTCGGATTCTAGCTGACTGAGTTTTGGCAGGTTATCTACGTAATTTCCAATCTCAATATCACTTACTTCCTTTTCTGTGTATAAGTTTTCATAATAGTTCTTTGTCTCTGTTAACATATCATCCGTTTCTGTCAGAGTTGTTCCTTGGTCCGTGACAAGTTTAAGCATTCTTTTGCTTACAAAATTCCTTTTCTCCAGTGAACAGAAATATTTGCTTATTTTCTCCCCGTAGGATGCCCATTTGGCTCTGGATCGAATTATTATTCCGTCAATTTTCGTTTTCCTTAGCTCACTCAGCTCTTCCTTTTTCTTTTTCAAGATCTCAAGGTCTGTTTCCAGCAAGCCATTTTTGTTTTCCAAATCTTGTATTGCTTTTTCAATTTGTTTTTCTTTTTCATTTCTATTTCTATTTTTGCGAATACTGAATGTTATTGTTTCTGCTCTTGTTTCCATAATTAGAGTTTCTAAAAATAATTGGTCTGAAATTGAAAACTGGATTTGATCATTTGGGATTTTACTGACAGAGCGTTTATTGTATGGTAGTAATGCATATTGTTCTTTGATTCTTTCAATCGTTTCATTGACCAGATTTACATATTGTTTGTCTCTTAAAAGAGAAGAATTAAATTTCCAGAATCCTTTATGCCTCTCTTCTTTTTTAAAAGCAATATTTATGTATATCAAAGAGTGATCTATTCTGTATCCAAACAAAATATCGGCATCTTCTATGTAAGTGATAAGCGTGTCGGACAGTAAAAAGAAATCTAGCCTGCTTTGTTGAAACGGTTTTGGTCTTCTCCAAGTATATCGCCTCGTGTCTTGGTTCAACTCTCTCCATATATCAACTAGCTCTAATCTAGACATAATTTCCATAACTTCTTCCTGTGCGTGAGCGTTATTGATATGTTTATAATTGTGATAATCCTTACTAGGATCAAGAACCAGATTCCAGTCCCCTGCCATTATTATGTTGGGGACATTTAAATCTTCTATTTTTAATTTTATATTTTCAAAGAAAGGTGGTTCATCATTATTTGGTCCATAGATATTCGCTAACACTAAATCTTTTCCCATTGTATTAATAGTTACTATTATGTAATTACCATGAGCATCTTTAATAGTTTTCTTTATTTTGAATTCAAAGTTATTAGATCTAGTTGCAAAGCGAGAGGACTGCAGGCGGAAATCTAAACAAATCTTAAATAAATGTTAGCGAACCGCCCAGAGAACGTGGACAAACGAGTCACAAGACGAAACACAACGCGTTTCGACCTCTTAGGTCTTCATCAGGTGAGACATTAACGAATAAAACAATGAAAATTCACTTAGCTTTGATCGCTTCAGATCACTTCGCAGGGTTCAGCGCAAGGAAGAAGGCGTTGAATGAGAACGAGGCTGTTGGAAGGGAAATAGTGAGCGAGTCAAAGTCGTAATGAAGATAATAATATTACTGATAGGAATACTAATAATGGTCAAAATACTGAGAGAAAAAAAAAAAAAAAGGGACAAGATTACTACCAATCTTAGTGTCAATAAGTATGGGTATGGGAGAAAGGAGAGTGGGTTAGAGGATTCTTAAACAGCAGGGTTGCCGTGGCAACAGTCCCAGAGGCGAAGGCGATGGTGATGTCAATGCCAGTGGTAGTATCAATACTAGCAATAGTATTACTGAATGATACTGCTAACAACGATAGTGAAGGTTAAGGTAATGAAAGCATGATACAGAAATATATTTAGAAAATACATTTTTATAATAATCAAATAAATAAATAAATGAAACATTAAAAATAATAATAAATTAAAAAATCAGTAAATAATAATAATAATTAAAAAAAAAAAATAATGATAATAAATGCATAAATAAGATAGCTATAAGTTGTGTGTGAGGTGAATAGTGGGAGATAAGGTAGTATGTGTGTGTGTTGTGGGAGGATATTATGGGCTGAGAGAGAGAGATTGTGTATAGGTGTGAATATGTTGCCCCTCCCCCTCCCCCAGTTAGTACGTAAACCCATCCCCTTCTTCCCTCCACCCTCATAGCATCAACACCTTAAAGTAACATGTACCAACCCACCACTTCAATCTCAGCCCATAATATCCTCCCACAACACATACACATACTACCTTATCTCCCACTATTCACCTCACACACAACTTATAGCTATCTTATTTATGCATTTATTATCATTATTATTATTTTTTTATTTTATTTTTTTTTAAATTATTATTATTATTTACTGATTTTTTAATTTATTATTATTTTTAATGTTTCATTTATTTATTTATTTGATTATTATAAAAATGTATTTTCTAAATATATTTCTGTATCATGCTTTCATTACCTTAACCTTCACTATCGTTGTTAGCAGTGTCATTCAGTAATACTATTGCTAGTATTGATACTACCACTGGCATTGACATCACCATCGCCTTCGCCTCTGGGACTGTTGCCACGGCAACCCTGCTGTTTAAGAATCCTCTAACCCACTCTCCTTTCTCCCATACCCATACTTATTGACACTAAGATTGGTAGTAATCTTGTCCCTTTTTTTTTTTTTTTTCTCTCAGTATTTTGACCATTATTAGTATTCCTATCAGTAATATTATTATCTTCATTACGACTTTGACTCGCTCACTATTTCCCTTCCAACATACACATAGTCCACTCCTCTTCTCCTCTTAATACCACTTTGCATAGCGTATGAACATGGCCATGAAAACTCCATACTTCATTTCAAAATCAACACAATTAAAGAAGCACAGATTATCAAAAACAACTTTTCAAAGAAAAAACAAAACGAGCAAATTCAGCCATCAAGCATTAGTAATTCGTGTCCCCCGTCTATATCACCCATTTCTCTGTACAGCACCCATCAGCTTTGCCTTTTAACATTGTAGATGTAGACTTAGAAAAAAAAACATTGTAGATGTAGACGTAATGAAAAAATCATCAATTAGCGTAACCACCACCCCATGACAGTAATGCCGTCTTACCAAGAAAGAAGAGAAGTTGTCCATCAATGCACGACAAAAAAAAAAAAAAGAAAAAAAAAAGAAATTGTAGTGACTTCTACAGAACAACTTTTACGCGGTACGAGAAAAGAGCAGAACATAGGAAAAATTTCTCTTCATTGTTTCCATGCTGATCTATCATAAAAAAAAAGGAGGGGGTGGGGGGAGGGGGGACGGTGCGCACGCGCGCACGAACTCGCGCCTGTCTAACGTATATTAGTTTGTGACAAACTTTTTCATAGAACGTTACTGGTACATACAAAAAAGAGGATCAGATCGTCGCTAACATTTATCAGGTAGCGCTTCAACATCTCTATATAACCTGATCTGTCAACTCAGACATCAATATCATATAACAACATAATAAGATACCATCAACATCCCGCCTGGAGTTCACCCGACCACCTCTAGCAATATTACTAATCAACCTGATCGGTTAGCATCCTGTAGCAATATAACTGATTAATATGACCTTGTCGGAACATTCTTTCTCACCCTCCATATATCATTGTTCCCCAAGTCATCGATCTGCTTCATCCTCCAACTCCATCCATCCTCACTACACATCAACCTCACCACATCAGCACCACCCATCCTGCTTATCTCATCCAAATCATCCATGATGACCTTCCGTCAATGTCAGCCATTGACTGCTCATATAAATGGAGCTACCTTCCCAATCAGCAGTCTCTATAAACATCTAATCACAAACATAGTTTAATAACCTTATCCATGGATATCATTCATGCGCAGCAATAATCTGCTTCACCTATTATCATAATGTTGCAAACATAACCAACACCCAACACAATGACATCATTTCTAATACTATCCATCGAGATCATTCTTCCACATCTCCTGTCAACATTTATCCATCAGCATCATCCATCCCCATCAGGGATTTTTGTTCATCAGCATTAGATTCCTACTGACAAATATAAGAGACAGATAACAAAAGCAAAAGTCTCATTGCAATACTTTTATTAAAGTTTATCATGGAGAGGAGCAAAGCGGAACAAGCGAGCGAGCGAGAGAGAGAGAGAGAGAGAGAGAGAGAGAGAGAGAGAGAGAGAGAGACAGAGAGAGAGAGAGAGAGAGAGAGACAAAAAGAGAAAGACAGAAAGAGAGAGAGACAGGGAGCGACAGAAAGAGAGAGAGACAAAGACAGAGAGACAGAAAGAGAGAGACAGAATGAGAGAGAGACAGAAAGAGAGAGACAGACAAGAGAGAGAGAGAGAGAGAGAGAGAGAAAGAGAGAGAGTTTACATTATCTTCTAGCAAATGGTTTGTCTTTCGTATAATCTTCACTGTTGCATACAGAAATGGTGCATCATCTTCCACCAGTATTGCCAATCAATGTCACCGATCAACCTTGGCTTTAAACATCATCCAATGCAACAATCAGTATGATCAAATCTTATTACATATCAACATCATCAATCCTTTAAAGAATCATAAAGTTCATCCACATCCTCTCTCACTTTCGGTCAACATTATCTTGCCAATCTACCTCCTTAATTAATATCATAAGTCAATATATCTGATTCGTACTACCCACTGAGTCATTCATCCACTCCACTGATCTATCCGACATCTTCCATCAGTTTCTCCATCAAATCATCGATCAGTTTCATCTGTCAACGTCATCCATCAACAGTACACCTCATTTTCTGCCATCCGCATCTTTTGTCCAACATATCTCATCAACCTCATATACCATTACCTCCTGTCGTTATTATCTGTGAACATCTGCCAACAATACTACCCAGTCACCCCTTTTGAAACTACATCTGCCAGCCTCACCCCTCAACCTCACCCATCAACATCTCTAGCCACACACCACCACATTATCATTGAGCAGTAAGGGAGGAATGATATCCAGCAACACTGTCATCATCGCTTCTTATCAGTATCCTTAATCCACCTCTCCCAGTAACTGTTTGTCTGCAGGCATCCTCCAACAGCTTCAGTGATCATCATTGTTCAACAATATTAGAGCTGAAATAATTTTTTTTTTTAATATAAAAAAAAGATAAGGAGGGAGATTGGGTGGAGGGGATCAATATCTTCTGCCGATGCGTATTGCTGTAAGTAGACACAACAGAAGAGCCGTACAGACTGTGAAGAGGAAGGGGGGAGTGGGTGGAAGCCGGGGTGGGAGCAGGAGCGCTGTGACGGGAAGAGTAAAAGAGAACAAAGCTGAAGAGGAGACCGTGAATTGCCCTCCCCCTCCCTTTTTCCTCTGAAGAGATGTGTGTCTTCCGTCTGTGCGCGCGCGCGTGCGCGCGCGCGCACGATCTCCACTTATATTGCATTTTTTCATAGTTACATGTTCTAGGGAAACAACATTAAGTCTGTTACCTAACATCTCTTTGATGGCGACAGAGAATATACCAACGTTACAAGAGAGAGAGAGAGAGAGAGAGGGGGGGGGGGGTGCGGGGGGGGGGGGGGGGGGGGGGGAGAGAAAGAAGAGTATGTAAATTCACAGCATAACCAGTAGTGAACAATCATTCTCTTCTTGTAAGTGAAACTAAACCCAGTGATGAAACAAACACAGACCATCACAAGAGCATTTTACCTAGAGGGTATTTTATGCATACGTCTGAACTCATGGGGTTCTTTGTGTGGGTCTGTGCGGCAAGGGAAAGGAAGATGAGGGAGAGAGAGAGATGGCGGAGTGATGGGGGTGAGCAGAGAGAGAAAGAGAGAGAGTGTGTGTGTGTGTGTGTGTGTGTGTGTGAGAGAGAGAGAGAGAGAGAGAGAGAGAGAGAGAGAGAGAGAGGAGGGAGAGGGGGGATAAAATAAATGAATAAAGAAAAAGGAGATGAAAAAAGGACTATTAACTTCGTGTGCTGAAAAATAAACTGACGATAAGTATATGCCTCCTCCACCCTTCCCACACACACAACCCCCCCCCCCCACTCCCCACCACCCACCCACACACACACACACACACACACACACACACACACACACACACACACACTCACTCGCACACACACGCGCGCGCACTCACACACACACACACACACACACACACACACACACACACACACACACACACACACGCTCGCTACATCAAAAAAAGACTATATAATCATTTCAACTACACTCACGCCATTTCTCTCCTGAAACAGGAATCGATGTCCATCTTTAAATCTATTTTCAGTGTCTTTCCATTTTTCAATTTTGCCAATATTTTCCCATTTGATGACCAAGTGGCCATTGTTGCAGAGTGGGCACTGGCTTTCTTCAACAGCTTGTAGTTGGCCTGGGTCAAGTCCTCTGCCACAGTCACTCCGGTCTGTTTCAATTTTCTCCAGGCGGTCAACACCTCTCCGCGCTTCCTCCGTGAAAAAAAGCGAAGAATGATGGGGCGCGGCCTCGCGCCTCCCGTGGTCATCCTCCCCGACCAGTGGGCCACCTCCACATCAGCTGCCGACACAGAGACGCCTAGTTTTTGAGAAAACACCTCAACACATTTCTTGACACAGTCCTCTGCTGTCTCCTCCTGTGCCTCTCTGATCCCGTACACACGTACGTTCCACGACCGGCCGTGTTGTTCGTTGTCGTTTTGCACACTTCTAAGAGAGCTGGTTTCTTTCGAAATCTCGGCCAGTTGCGCTTTAAGTTCTGCATTCTCCGCGCGAGTTTTGGAAACCTCAGAGGAAAGTTTGTCATTTTCATTTTGTAGGTCCATAACATTGCTCTCTAGCACTTCTATCCTGTTTGTCATTGAAGTTCTAAGTCTCTCCATTCCTCTCTCAGCTGATGAACATCCTCCTTCGTGGACAGCTTCGTCAGAGCCGCTTTGGTTTCGCACAGAGTTTCTTGCATTGTCATGTCATCTACGCTACTGTCTAAATCCTGCTTCTGTTTCTTGCTCATGGTTCTGCTCTCTTGACTCGGGCTGGGGGTACTCACTTCACTCGACGACGAAGACGGTTTCCGCTTTTCACCTCCTCTTCCCGTAAAATCTCTAGAAATGGTGGAGGTCATTTTTCATGTATTCTCCTGCCATTGTACATCTTAGGTTTAATAAATGTTGCGTCTTGGTAATCTTAATTGTTCATCTCTTGAGAAATAGAAGGGGTGAAAAAAACTATAGCGCCACGCTCACCTCACCGCTAACATCTGCATCACTCCATCTTGCCACACAGAAAGCTAACACACCATGTCACAGTCTCCACAGAAAGAAAGTCAGTTGTTTCCCGCACAATAGTTCCATTCACATATCCCAGATAAGAAACAGCTTAGTTCACAGACTGCAGAACATGGAGGTAACAAATAAGACTTCAAAGCCTGTCGTGTTGCGGAGCTCTCGTCAGACACTTACAATCTTCTGTCTCTCTCTTACTCTCTATCTCTCTCTGTATCTCTCTCACTGTCTCCCTCTCTCTCTCTCCCTCGCTCCCTCCCCCCCCCTCTCACTCGCTCTCTCTCTCTCTCTCTTCTCTCTCTCCCCCCCTCTCTCTCTCTCTCCCAGTCTCTCTTTCCCTCCCTCTCTCTCTTGTCTCTCTCCCCCTATCTCTCTGTTTATGTCAACATCAATCAAAGTCATAGCTATGTTAAATCTTATACTAGCAGTTTCTGACAACAAATTATCTTGAAATAATTGGCTGTTATCACTGTTCCACACAAACTTTTCAATGACCTGATTGTTAACAGTGTTATCTTCAACCATATTTACGTTAGGAAAAACAACAGAAAATACAACAGGCATGTGGTCAGAGTCAATACGTTCAGCAACACAAAGTTCACAGGAATCACATACGACAGAGAACAGATCATTCGACAAAATAAAATAATGAGTCACACTACTACCTATTTCAGAAATGTATGTGTAGTGACCTTCAAGGTCACCATTACACACTCCGTTTAAAATATTCAAACTCAAAGCAGTGCACATGTTTAATGATGCTTTTCCATAACTATTTATATGACAGTCTTCTGAACATCGACCATAATCAAGTGAGTGACTTTTATATTGTATATCTATGGCAGGGTCTGAAAAATGAATCTGAGAAAATTTAGCTATCCTACTGTTTAAGTCACCACATAAGATAATATGCGCATCCCGTTCCATTAGACAATCCTGTAAACTTTCTTCCAACAAAAGTATTCCATTTTTAAGATCAAAGTATGAACAAAAAGGTGATCCTTCTGGAGGAACATAGGTACAAAAATAGATTATATCTTTTGTAGTGCCAAACAGTTGCTTATCAATCAAAAACACACAAGCGTTTACAAATTTCACATTAATTATTTGTATAAATGGGGCAAATGTACTCTTTAACAAACAAACAACCCCTCCTGATCGTCTCCCCTGTTTGGACAGTTTATAGGCAGGCTTAAAGAAGGCTGTGTAATCAGAAAATAAGTCGTTATCAAAACTCTCCCAAAAAGTTTCCACCAAGCACACGAAATCAAATTTACAAACATATGATACAAAGTCCCGATCCTTGATTTTAGATGATAATCCGTTAACGTTCCATAACAGAAAGGAGAAGGGGCGTTTATTTACAGTTGCAGGCGACGCTTGAAAGGGAGAACGTGCTACTGACATTTCTGGTAATGTGTCACAAAACTCGTAGTCATCACACACAGATGCGCTCCCCCCTTGACTGTGTGACGTCGATCCGAACTGCACGTGCTCACACACCTCTGGCAACTCAAGGCTGTCACTCTGACTGGACAAGTTCTCACGTGCGACATCGACAAATAAACATTGTTCCGGTGACAGTTTAACTTTATACCCCCTCCCATTTGTATCAGGATCGTGTGCAGGGTTTTTACGAGAAGAAATGGGCCGGCCAGAGTTTAATGAGTTTCATGAATGTATGAGAGGATGTGCGGAATGTATGAAAAAACATATTTATGTTAATAAAACTGATGAAAAGGATGACTGGTTCGACCAGGAATGTAAAGCAAGTAAAAGAAATGTTCGAAAATTGCTACGTCATTATAACAGACGTACATCAGACAATACAGCCTGCTCCGAATATACAATAGCAACACGTGAATATAAAAACTTGTTGAAAAGAAAAGAAAAGCTCTTTAATAAGGTGCTGTTGGATAGACTTGAGAGTTCCATACGTAATCAAAGAGAGTTCTGGGATAATGTACATAAACTGTCCTTTAAAAGAAAACAACCAAGAAATAGCATTAATGTTGAGACCTGGTTTAATCATTTTAAATCATTATTAGAAAAAGAAACATTGGATTGTAATACGAATGAAAGCTTAGGCGAGCATGATGATGTTGATGGTTTCATGAATCGTCCAATTTCGGTGGAAGAAGTGTTATACGCTTTCAGAAAGTTGGAAAGTCACAAAGCAGCTGGACCTGATGGTATTATTAGTGAATTATACAAGAATTCTTGTGATTACGTGCTCCAGTTCTTCTTAAAATTATTTAACACACTGTTTGATAAGGGTATCTTTCCTCGAGATTGGAGTGAATCTATAGTTTTACCATTGTTTAAGAAAGGTGATGTGAACAATCCCAACAATTACAGAGGTATATCCCTTAGTGATATTAGTAGTAAATTATATAGTACAATTATTAATGTTAGATTGCAGGAATGGGTAACTGAACATAATATCACAGGTGAGCATCAAGCTGGTTTTAAAAAGGGATATTCAACTATAGATCACATGTTTACTTTGTTAGCCTTGATACAAAAACAATTTTCATTTAATCGTAAACTGTATGTAGCATTCATAGATTTTGAGAAGGCATTTGATTCTATAAATAGAAATTTGCTTTGGCCAATCTTGATAAAAAATGGTGTAAGAGGTAAATTGTACAAGTGTATTAGGAGCATGTATGATAACGTTAAAAGTAGGGTTAGGTGTGGCTCTCAACTGACTGAATATATTAACTGTACTGCTGGTGTGAAGCAGGGTGATGTGTGCAGCCCCATATTATTTTCATTGTTTATAAATGAACTGGCCCTAGAAGTATTGAATAATGGTAGGCATGGTGCCATGTTTTCTTATGATGCATTTGAGTTGTTTATTCTTTTACTGGCAGATGATATTGTTCTATTGTCTGAAACCATCATTGGCCTTCAGACCCAGCTTAATAACTTAAGAAATTCAGCACTGGCACTTCAGTTGAACGTTAATATGGAAAAAAGTAACATTATAGTGTTTCGGAAAGGTGGTTTTTTGTGTGCGAGAGAAAAATGGACTTATAATGGTGTTTTAATGCCGGTAGTAAACGTGTATAAATACTTAGGGATTTTGTTTTCCACTCGTTTAAGCTTTACTGCTGCTTGCAAGGATCTTGCTAGTAGAGCAAAGAGGGGTCTGCTTGGCATCATGAAAAAGTTATCGGCAATCAATAACAATTCGTTGACATTATTTGTTAAAATATTTGATTGTCATGTGCAACCTGCTGTACAGTATGGCTCGGAACTGTGGGGACTCAACAGAGCTGCTTTATTTTCTGAATCTGTGCACTTATTTGCTTTAAAGAAATTTTTGGGTGTAAGCATGTGTACACCCAGTGATTTAGTTTATGGTGAAACCAATAGATATCCCTTATATTTAAATTCTGCTGTTCAGTGTATTCGTTATTGGTTTAATTTGCTTCAAATGGACGAGTGTCGCTTACCTCGTAAAGCATATAATATGTTGTTTGAATTAGATAAGAAAGGAAAGCAAAATTGGGTATCGGATGTACGCACATGTTTATACGAATATGGTTTTGGAGAAGTATGGATGAATCAGGGCGTTGGCAATGTTAAGGGATTTATATGTGTTTTTCGTCAACGTCTAATTGATTGCAGATGGCAAAAATGGCATGATCATGTTCAAAACAGTGAAAGATTTAATATGTTTAGGATGTTTTGTAATACACATGAAATAAAAACACACCTTTTGTTGAATATGGATAGTCACTTAAAATATATAACAACGAGATTTAGGTTGGGGATTTCAGAGATAGCGGTGCATCATTATAGATACAGAGAACACAACGAAGCAAATCTGATATGTTGTTTATGCAAAAATTCTAAGGAAGATGAAGTACATTTTGTTTTATGCTGCCCAGCTCTTAGTAAAATTAGAGAAAAGTTTATTCCCAGCAAATATTATCAATGCCCTTGTGTCTTTAAACTCTGCTTGTTGATGGCATCCTCTAAACACAGTGATGTTAGGAATTTATCGCTTTTCTTGTATAATGCTTTTAAGTTTAGAGAAATTATGACCTCGTAATCGTGTATTTCAAATGCCCTATTTCATGAACAAGTTCATTGTTGATGTCTTGTGTTTACTCACCCCCTTCATAAGGGGCTATGGCCTAATGAATAAACCATTCGCATTCGCATTCCCCCTATCTCTCCCTCTCTCTCCCTCTATCTCTCCCCCTTTCTCTCTCTCCTCCTCTCTCTCTCTCTCTCTCTCTCTCTCTCTCTCTCTCTCTCTCTCTCTCAAATGAATCTGAAGCGACTACTTGGCTGTCAAGCAATGGAAACAGCTGTCGTAAAATGAAGCTGATCAAACATTCCGGTCTGTCAAAAGAGAGAGAGTTCAGTATCCAGACACCGTTTGTCCATGAGCGATTTGTGTTCAGTGTGTTGCTGACGGTAGCGTTTACACATGCACATACACATTATATTGCACGTACATATTCTCTCTCTCTCTCTCTCTCTCTCTCTCTCTCTCTCTCTCAGATAAACATATCCACAGACACGACCACAACACACGGACACACACACACACACACACACACACACACACACCACAACACACACACACACACATGTGCACATACTCATACATGCACGCGGACTCACTTTCTCTCTATCAACACACACACACACACACACACACACACACACACACACACACACACACACAACATGCGCGCGTGCGCGCGCACAGACACATACACACGCGCGCGCATGCATTACACACAGATGCACACTGTGACACATACGTGTGCGTGTTTATATTTATATATATATATATATATATATGTTGTGTGTGTGTGTGTGTGTGTGTGTGTGTGTATATATATATATATATATAGTTTAAAAGATTTAAAATATGGAAGTAAAAAAACCACCCTACAGATCTGTTTCGAGCGGGAGCTCTCTTCAGGGAATGCGTAATCTGGGCCCGCCACCAATGTTATAATGTGTGGGTGTGTGAGCTCTGCACGTGTAGCACGTGGCCTGTAGATTTTCTTTTTTGGGGCGCGTTCAGGGGGGACGTGCCGAGGGATGGTGTATTGACAAAGATTTCCATTTGTGCCTGCAACTATTGATCATTTCTACTCTAGAGTTCAGGGATGCCAGATGGGGTTTACATAGTATCAGCCACTTTACTGTAGTACATAAGTTGCATTTAAAAAAAAAAAATGTTGTTGTATGGTTGTGACGGATTTATGTAAGCCCCATTCAATAAGTGATGGTTGATTGTTCAGACAAGGATGATAGACCGTTGTAGGAAAGTTGAACTTTCGTCCACTCCCTTCACATTCTTTCTAAAGATGGAACAAGAGGTTTTGATCTTCAACAATAACAACTAAATTTAATAAAATATGAATGACGATGAAGATGATCTGCAGTGAGTATGTCGTTTTGTTGTTTTGAATGTTGATGTCCGTTTGCTCTTTATGAAATGGATTTCATACAAAAGAAAAAAACTAATCATATACAATCACATTGAAATAGCAAAGTTCCTACTCTTCTCCGTTCGTTCATCCAATAGCACAAGTATTGACTGTCCGTTTGTGCTTAAAATGTCCTTCGGAGAATACTCAAAGAAATATGGTTATATATTACAAAAATAAAAGAAATTGCAATGATGATCAAAAAAAATGTCTGAGTGTGTTGTTGCGTGATTGAATGTGGAAGGATGTGTTCGTATGACTGGTACTCAGCTTCACGGAATCCTGTTGTCCTCCGGAGTTCCACTGATGCTCAGAGTCCACCTCCAGACCTCAGCAACGTTGACACGTCAACACGTTCCTCAGCAATGAAGAATGTAGTAGGATAATGAAGATGCATGACACAGATAAAGAACCTGCAAGGTAACGATCGTCTTAAATCTTGCACTATAATAGCACATCACTAATCCACTCACTACACGCTCCAAACACACTTTACAATTACACTAGCTTACTCTATCATTTACAATTGATTTCCTTCAAAAATTTACTTTACGATAAAACTCGTTAACAAAGAAGAAAAGTATACACGAATATTCCAATCTGCCTTAACTGTGTAATTCGCCAAGGCTTAATGCTTAATGAATTACAATCATATTTAATCTCTGAACAGATTAAATCAAATCGCGTTAATCTTCTATTACACAGATCACTTAGATCCAAGAAAAATGTTTCGTTCATAACTTGAACTCGTTTACAATTCTTCAATTAATAAATCTGCATTCACACTCCATCCATACAAGTATCACATCTTCTAAATATGGTTGTATGCAACGGTGAAACTGAAATAGAATTTGCATAATATGGGTTAATACATGACAACACAATATGATGAGAGCAGACAAATGAAAATGGACAGCTCCATAATCAATCATAATGTGTTGACTGGTAAATCTGAAATAATTAATTTAGAGCATTTTAGATGATCGCGCGCACAAAATATTATTAAACCGGTAAAATTGCCTTAATACGATTATATTGATATAAATTTTGTTGCGCTACACGAAAAAAATGGTTTAGTTCTATTTACCTCAACACAGTCTTCAATGGCTACAGCTATCGACTTGACCACGGACGATGAAACTCGTCAAAGCCTTCCCCGCAAAGGTTGTAGATATTATCGATCTGCTCTGCAGTCCCCTCTCAGTCTGGCCTTGACTGATTCTTTCCAACAGGCTTCTTCTTCTCGAAAAAAAATCGACCTTTCGTGTCGAGCCAATTCTTGTCGACTTTGGTTGATCAGTTTACATGAAGCAACGGCCAACACTTACTGCACATGCGCGGATGAAAAATACTGATATTTCGATAATTATGATTGGTCAATACCATGGTTTTCCATACTCTAAGATTGTAAATTATTTTATTATTAATACAAATACAGATTTACACAACGTTTAAAATCATAAGCGTACTGCACTAAAGCAAAACTAACAATTAGTTTCGTCGTTTGGAGATAGAAATATAAAACAAGTGCAGAGCAAATAAACGTCATGCATCAATTGCGTCATTTTCTCAATGAAAATGACCCGAGCTTATGAATGAATTTTCCATGATATGTTGTAATTTATTTTCTTATCTTTAAGCTTCCAAATATATTTACTTAGTTCTGTTTGGTTTTTATATTTTTCATTTTTAAAGGACTGTTTATGGTTTGCATATCTGGTTTTAAACTGGTTTGCCGTGATCCCTATGTATGTTTCTTTATCACTGTCTGTTGTTACCGTAGCTTGGTACACAATGTTGCTGTAGAGACATTTGTTATTCAGAGGGCACTGGTCTTTTTTTGTGCAATTGCAAGATTTCTTTTCGTCACCCTCTTTGGTTGTGTTTGTTTTTGGTTTTATTGGAAGAATCAATTATGTTTCTAAGGTTGGGCATACACGAGTACGACAGCTTGACAGTGTTTTTATTGAATATTTTAGATAGTACATGTTCTTTTGGGAAAGATGTTTTAAGGATTTTGAGGAATTCTTTTCCTACGTTGGTTTTTGTTCTTCCATCATATGGAGGGTTATACCATATAATTTTTCTTTTCCTGTTTTTCTTATTACTGTTCATGTTGTTATCTGGGTTATATTGCAATTTGTAGTTGTAGCCACTTTTCTTCAGCGCCTCTTGGTATTCGGCTGCTGCACTGTTAAATTCTTTCTCATTGCATGACAGTTTGGATAATCTTTTGTTTATACCATTAGGTATGGTTTTCAAAATGGAGGGTGGATGGTTGCTCTTAATGTGTACATAGACAGGCGTGTCATTTGGTTTTTTGTATGGTTTATATGTGTGGTCCTTAAGGTCTAATGTTATGTCTAAATAATTTACTATTTTTTTGTTGGCTTCTACTGTGATTTTTAGGTTGTAGCTTTGAAAGAGTTTACAAAGTTCTTTTTTCTTGTTTTCAATGATTCTTGGTTTATTGTTTAATGTGGCGAGGCCGTCATCTCTGTATAAGCCAACCTGTTTACCAAGTATTTTCTGTATATGACCTTAATTTTATATATATATATATATATATATATATATATATATATATATATAAACAGTCAAAGCAGATAGAAATCCAAGCAAACAAGATTAAAATTTCCCAAATTTTCGGCTTTATTTGCCTTCGTCAGGGGGTCCAGACTGTGACAGTAAAAAGCTCGCATTCTCCACCCTCAGACCCTGAACACGAATCACGAATGTATGCATTTGGAAAATGGCACCGCACCGCCAAATGTTTTAACTTTAAAATGAAACGTTGAGTATAAAACATTGCATCAATAGGAAACATAAAATTAGGATGGGAGTGAAGGGTGAGGGGGTCAAAGGGTGCTGAATGACAACCATAGGTTGACCATCATTTTGATTGCCACCACAGACCACGATCTTGATGTATGCAACGTGAGAGAGCGAGAGAGAGAGAGAGAGAGAGAGCGAGAGCGTGCGGGGGGGGGGGGGGGGGGGGGGGGGGCGGGGGGGGAGGGGGGATTCCACGTTCGGAGAAGCAGCAAGAGAGAAACTTCCAGGTGCCTGTTTCATGGGGGATGAAGAAAAGGAGACCACGCACGAGAACCATTATTGTTCTGAGCTCACGTCAATGTGCACATGCTCACAAACACCCAAACGCACGAGCGCCTGCGTAGAACACACACACACACACACACACACACACATAGGGCGGGGCAATGATACGAATATTGTAGTTAAAGGGGCGGGGGGGGGGGGGGGGGGGGGGGAGTGGAAAGGGGAAGTGGGGGGGGGGGGGGGCGCGAGAGAGGGGTTTGAAGGATGAAGAGAGAGCGAGACAAACATGCAGACATAGAGACAGAGAGGCCGAGAGAGAGACCGAGAGAGAGAGAGAGAGGGGGGGGGGGGGGGGGGGAGACGGACATATAGACATCTATACAGACAGACAAGCAGGCAGACAGACAGACAGAAACAGAAATATAGGGATAGACAGAAAGAAACAGAGATGAAGGTAGGGGAGTTTCTAGGATATATAATTAGACCTAAGGGGAGTTTAGAGGGGAAGGAGAGAAAGAATGCAGAAATGTTGAGGGAAATCGGGGAGGAGGGAGAGTGCTGGGCTGGGATAGTGGATGGGTACGTTGGATAGGGAGGGGAGAGGTTTGAAGGAGGATAGTTGAGGGCAGGGGAGTAGGGAAATAAATGGGGGAGGAAGAAGGGGATGGGGAAGGGGTGGGGGGAGCGGGGATCGATTGCGACGATGGAGAAATACAGGGCAGAAACGTCGAGGAGGAGAAAAGATGGGGAGAAAACGTGCTGACAGACTACATATTCCTTACGTGATTTCCAACTTCATGTATATCGTATACATACTCAAATTTCACCATCTCGTCAAACATTACTATAATGCATATAAATACACACCAATTACATAAGTATAATACACACTTATGCATGCGCTCACACATAATGACGCACGCACTCACATACATGCCTAGACACACACACACACACACACACACACACACACACACACACACACACACACACACAAACACACACGCGCGCGTGCGCATACACACACACACACACACACACACACACACACACACACACACACACATGCAACTGTGCGCGCCCACATGCGCACACACACACACGTACATGCTCACACACACACACACACACACACACACACACACACACACACACACACACACACACATGCACTGTGTGCAATACCATAGTATGTTTGTTGAGTTTTCAAAAAGAAACAACCAAAGGTGCCACCTAAGAAGCAAAAGAAAATCATGAAAGAGCAAAACAAGTCAAATTTTGTTGTGAAAAGTAGAAAATATAAAAAGATAACCTCTTAAGACACAAGTGCTGAGGGCCAGTTCTTGGAATGAATCCACAAGGGACTAAATTACGATAAACTAATAAATTCCAAGGATTTGTAACCGAGCACCATTCCAGCAACTTACAGAGCAGCTTGGTGTTGCAATGACTGCAAGAAATATTCAATTATAAACGAAGCTTGCTCTTATGTCTTAGATTGAAGAAATAGAGGGAGATAAGCATTCATATCTGCAGTGGTAGATAATTCTGCCTAACTAACAGCACATACTGTCTTAAGAGGTTGTCTTTGTATATTTTCTACTTTTCACAACAAAATGTGACTTGTTTTGCTCTTTCATTTTCTTTTGCTTCTTAGGTGGCACCTTTAGTTGTTTTTTTTTGAAAACTCAACAAACATACTACGCTATTGCACACCAGCCTTTTTCTGGGATAGCATTCTTCTTAAAACCGAAAAGGCAGAGGAGTCAAGCTACTACTTTCCGCGGTCACTGAGGAGAAACAATCAGGTTTCGAAATACCGGTATCTGACCAGGAGTTATATGTTAGTGAGTTTCCCCCCATTGGAGATTGTCTTCCCGTTGGAGACTATAAGCTTGCTGAAGTCTCATTTTGAGAAGCATTTATTATTCCTCATTCACCCACTCAAGCACATACTGTTAGTTAGGCAGAATTATCTACCACTGCAGATATGAATGCTTATCTCTCTATTTCTTCAATCTAACACATAAGAGCAAGCTTTGTTTATAATTCTCTCTCTCTCTCTCTCTCTCTATATATATATAGAGAGAGAGAGAGAGAAATTTTACCACAATCTGCGAATAAACACACAACGTTCCTGTTGGCGGAGAATACGTTATCAGAGTCACGGGCCTTTTCTTATTCCATATGCACGTCTACATTTTGGTCTACGTGTCAAACTACAGCCCTATTCATCCCCACCCCTGACCCCCTTGCCATCACCTGGGTTATAGAAAAAACAAACCTTATTTCATTTGTTTTGCTTCTTACCAAAGTTTTTTGACATGGGCAGCGTACAAACTCTCTCTCTCTCTCTCTCTCTCTCTCTCTCTCTCTATAATGCTGAACAATTAAGTAGTGGGGGAAAACAAGTGCAGGCTAACAATTCTTCAGTCATTATAGTAATGACTTGGCAAAGATTTGAACTTTTAGGAAAAAAAAATTGAAGATGAAGAAAATGGGAGGAATATATTGAAAATATGAGAAACCCTTCACTAGCCGCCTGAGGGAACCATCGCAATCCCTCTCGAAGGCACATCTATTTGTATTGCCTGCTCCTAGATATATATATATATATATATATATATATATATATATATCTCTCACAGGGATCGCACACACACTTGCGCGCACACGCACACACACACACACACATATGCACAGACTCACACACACCACACACACACACACACACTGGGACATGTTTGCGTACAAACACTCTCTCTCACACAGACATAGATCACACAAACGCACGTGGGCAGGCAGGCAGGCAGGCAGGCACGCACGCATGCGCGCGCTCTTGCTCGCGCGGACACACGCACGCGCACACGCACACACACACACACACACACACACACACACACACAGTTGCACGCTGTGATACATACATATGCCCCCAAGCGTGCAAGTATATGCACACCTACACCAAAACACACACACACACACACACACATATATATATATATATTTATATATATATATATATTATCAATAAGATTAAAATTCCTAAAACGATTTTCAGAGTGCTCAACCCCATGGGGAGCAACATCTGTTAAAAATAAGGTTTAAAAGGCAATCTACAAATTTGTTTCGAGCTTTGCGCTGTCGTCAGGATGATTTTGGTTTGCCCACCGCCGGTGTTATATAGCGTGTGGGCTCCCGTTTGCGGTTGTTTGCACGTGCGGGTTGGCTGCACGTGTTTTTTGAGGTTTTCAGGTTTTTGTTTTGGGTGTGTTCACTAACAACGATTTCCATTTATGCCTGCAGTTGTTTACTATTTCTGTTTTGGTGTTTAGAGTTGCTGAGTGTGGTTTGCATAGTATTAACCATTTTTCAGTTAAACATAGGTTGCACCTTTTTGAAATATTGCTGTATGATGATGCTCTTTTTATGATTTTCCAGGATATATTGTAGTTTGTTTTTGCGTCTTTAAGTTTCCAGATATATTTGCTCAGTTCTGTTTGGTTTTTGTCTTTTTCTTTATTAAATGACTGTTTGTGGTTTGCATATCTGGTTTTGAAGTGGTTTTCAGTGATCCCTACGTATGTTTCTTTTTCATTTTCTGATGTCACAGTGGCTTGGTATACAATGTTGTTGTAAAGGCATTTATTGCTTAGGGGGCACTGCTCTTTTTTGATGCAATTGCAAGATTTCCTTTCTTCACCCTTCTTTGCTGTGTTGGTTTTCATTTTGTTAGATGCGTCAATTAAATTTTTGAGGTTGGGCATACATGAATACGATAGTTTGACAGTGTTTTTGTTGAATATTTTATATAGTTTGTGTTCTTTTGGGAACGAAGTTGTTAAAATTTTAAAGAATTCTTTCCCTATGTTTGTTTTGAGTTTCCCTTCATATGGTGGGTTGTACCATATGATTTTTCTTTTTCTGTTTTTCTTATTTCCATTTGTGTTGTTGTCTGGGTTGTATTGTAGTTTGTAGTTGTACCCACTTTTTTGCAGTGCTTCTTGGTATTCTACTGCTGCATTGTTGAATATTCTTTCATTGCATGACAAGTTTGATAGTCTCTTGTTTATGCCATTGGGTATGGCTTTTAATACAGATGGTGGGTGGTTGCTTTTGATGCTTACATAGATAGGTGTGTCATTGGGCTTCTTGACAAAAATATTCAGAAAAACTACAAAAAAGCTGACAAAAACACACATGACAATATCCGCACTAAAGAGAAAGAACTTGCACATCGCATGGACCTAAGTGACAGGGTAGAAGCGACAGCAACAAAAGAAGCGTTCATAACACTTAAGGACCACAAGCCTAACTTTCACAACAACCCAACATGTAGACTGATAAACCCATCTAAATCTGAACTAGGCAAAATAAGTAAGAAAATCCTAGAAAAAATAATAAAGAATGTAAAATCAAACTCTGAATACAATCTCTGGAAGAACACAAATGAAGTTATTCAATGGTTAAAAAAACTCAATAAACAAAGCAATACAGTATTCATCACATTCGACATAGTGGATTTCTACCCATCCATAGATGAGGAACTACTCACCAAAGCTCTGAAATGTGCTAGTAACCATACAGACATAACAGGGTCAGAAATGGAAATCATATTCCACACCAAGAAAACATTACTGTACAGCAAAAATGAAACCTGGATCAAGAAAACGAACAAAAACTCAACATTTGATGTAACCATGGGATCATATGACGGTGCAGAAACATGCGAACTGGTCGGACTATTCATGCTATCCAACATCAAGAAACAACTTGGAAAACAAGTTGGATTATATAGAGACGACGGCCTTGCTGCACTAACCAACAACCCAAGAACCATTGAAAACAAGAAAAAAGAACTATGTAAAATCTTCCAAAGCCAGAACTTAAAAATCACCATTGAAGCAAACAAAAAGGTAGTAAACTACTTAGACATAACACTTGATCTCAACAACCACATATATAAACCATACAAGAAGCCCAATGACACACCTATCTATGTAAGCATCAAAAGCAACCACCCACCATCTGTATTAAAAGCCATACCCAATAGCATAAACAAGAGACTATCAAACTTGTCATGCAATGAAAGAGTATTCAACAATGCAGCAGAAGAATACCAAGAAGCACTGCAAAAAAGTGGGTACAACTACAAACTACAATACAACCCAGACAACAACACAAATGGAAATAAGAAAAACAGAAAAAGAAAAATCATATGGTACAACCCACCATACGAAGGGAAACTCAAAACAAACATAGGGAAAGAATTCTTTAAAATTTTAACAACTTCGTTCCAAAAGAACACAAACTATATAAAATATTCAACAAAAACACTGTCAAACTATCGTATTCATGTATGCCCAACCTCAAAAATTTAATTGACGCATCTAACAAAATGAAAACCAACACAGCAAAGAAGGGTGAAGAAAGGAAATCTTGCAATTGCATCAAAAAAGAGCAGTGCCCCCTAAGCAATAAATGCCTTTACAACAACATTGTATACCAAGCCACTGTGACATCAGAAAATGAAAAAGAAACATACGTAGGGATCACTGAAAACCACTTCAAAACCAGATATGCAAACCACAAACAGTCATTTAATAAAGAAAAAGACAAAAACCAAACAGAACTGAGCAAATATATCTGGAAACTTAAAGACGCAAAAACAAACTACAATATATCCTGGAAAATCATAAAAAGAGCATCATCATACAGCAATATTTCAGAAAGGTGCAACCTATGTTTAACTGAAAAATGGTTAATACTATGCAAACCACACTCAGCAACTCTAAACACCAAAACAGAAATAGTAAACAACTGCAGGCATAAATGGAAATCGTTGTTAGTGAACACACCCAAAACAAAAACCTGAAAACCTCAAAAAACACGTGCAGCCAACCCGCACGTGCAAACAACCGCAAACGGGAGCCCACACGCTATATAAACCGGCGGTGGGCAAACCAAAATCACCCTGACGACAGCGCAAAGCTCGAAACAAATTTGTACATTGCCTTTTAAACCTTATTTTTAACAAATATATATATATGTATATATATATATATATATATATATATATATATATATATATATATATATATATATATTATGAACAATATAAAAAAGTCCTTAA
>CM065726.1:78531744-78546744 GCA_033310375.1 Conus canariensis | reverse complement strand
CTTTCCATCTTGTCCATGGCTTGGTTCTGGGTCTTCTGCAGGGCGTCAAGCTCAGATGTCCAGTAGGGCTTGTAGTTTTTGCGCCTGCCTCTGGGGATGGCTGCATGTGCTGCTTCCAGCACTACCTGGCTGAAAGTTCTAGCATTTTTGTTGACATCGTGGTGTGACAAAACTAGTGCGGATGTTCTTCTGTCTACTTCCTGCTTGAAGAGATCCCAGTTTGTCTTCCAGTAGTTCCAGCTTGCTGGGAGTCTGGCGGAGTGGATTTCATGGTGTCTCTGAACTGTGATGATCACTGGCTTGTGGTCGCTTCCCCAAAGTTGGTTTGCCACATCCCTCTGAGCGATGCTGGAAATGTCGTCTGTAGCAAAAGCCAAGTCAGGGGAGCTTGTGGTCCGCCAAGCTCTTGAGTAGAATGTGAGTGGATCATCGGGTCTGTTGCTGAGGATGAGCTGGTTGCTGATGGCCCAGTTTTCAACATCTTCTCCCTTCCTGTTGAGGTCCTGGTAGCCCCAGCTGTGAGAGTGGCTATTGAAATCGCCTAAGATGACCCAGCTGTTAGAGTCAACAAGGATGGAGTCCAGCTGTATGGGCTTTTTTGGAAGTGGGTAGACACTGAACATTTCACTGGTATGATTGGCAACACCATCTTGACTCCCATAAACTCTGTGTCGAGATCGGCTTGACCATAGCTTTGGGACTCTGCTGCTGGGATGATGTTGCACACTAAGGCGATGAGGCCTCCCTTTGTTCTGTTGTCTCTGTCTTGCTCGAACACCTCATAACCCTTTATAAAAAGAAAAAAGCAATGGGTGTTTTTTTAAGTGGGTCTCTTGAATACAGAAGACATCTATTGCGTTTTCTCGGAGAAAGTGTTGGAGTTATACTTTCTTCCGGACTCCTTCTGTGTTCCAGTGTGCATTGCTTAACACTCTGTCTGTGCATAATGCCATGACAAACAAGTACAAAACCACCGCAGGCATATTCCCAAGTTACACTTTTAGGATTAATATATATACTGTACACACTGAAAGCTCTCATAGTTTTATGGTGTTTATGCATAAGTGTGACTGTTGTTAAAATTATTTTTTATTCAAGCAGAATATTTTTTAAAGGCTAAACAACAACTGTACATTAAAGTACTTTTTAGTTACTACTTTGTACAATATTCATATTAAAAGCTTTAGCAAATTAAACACAAAAACACAACTTTTAATAATCAAATCTCTCTCATTAATCTATAAATAGATAATTAATTCAGGGGAAGACAATTACTTTTATGCATAATTAAAGGGAGACAAATCACTTTCATTATTATTGTTTTTTCTTATTATTTTTTTTTTATTGTTTTTAAAAATGGATTGCGACGAGCTATTAAAGTGTGAGGAGGCAGCAGACCTCTGTCATAAAGAAAGATTATACTCGCTGGCTGCGTGTGGGAAAACCAGGCAGTATTTAGGCGTTGAACTAAGTATTGAACAGATTCAGCAATTGTCTACATCAGACGTTGAGAAGTATTACGCTAGGTACGAAGCACAGCTAGGATCAAAAATGGTTAGATCAGTGGGGCAGACAATAATTAGTTTATATGCTAAGTTAGTAGGCAAGATAGCGCCGATTGATTCAGAAGAAGATTTAAAATATGACTTAACACAAGATCCGGTTTTAACCAAGTCTCTAGAATCTCTTGCATGTGACATGTATTATAGATTTGGGACGTTGCTATGTCCATTCATCATGGGATTAATTACTTTTAATCATATTAATTTTAATCATATTAATTTTAATCAGACTAAAAAAAATGAGCGAGCAGGAGAAGACTCCACAGGTGAGTGTCCCACAAGTGAATTCTCCACAAGTGAATTTACAGGCGAGTGTCCCGCAGGTGAGTGTCCCGCAGGTGAATCCACAAGTGAGTGTCCCACAAGGGAGTAGTGTTACTAAAGCTAAAAATTCTGGCCGTGTTGAGGCCGGTCGTAAACTAGCTGAATGGAACAGACTGCAAAAAGCAAACCAAGCAGCAAAACAAAAATTATTAGATAGTAATACAACATCGCCACCAGCACCGCCACCAACAACAACACAATCAAACTATAAGATGTATTATTATGTGCTGGGGAGTATTGTTGTTGGTGGGGGGCTTTTAGCATACAAGCGCCTAAAGCCATACTTAGCAACAAAGTCACAAACCCCCACAAAACAGTAAAAGAACCGGCTTCTGCAAAAAAAGTACAGCCTCCCGCTGTAGACCCATTTTTAATAAATTAGTTTTTTTAATGTGTTGTTAAGTACTGGCTAAGTACAAGCTAAGTACTGGTTAAGTCAGTTATAACAAGTTAAGTGTAAGTTAAGTGTAAGTAAAGCGCAAGTTAAGTGCAAGTCATGTTAAGTACTAGTTAAGATCTTAAGTTAAGTACTAGTTAAGATCTTAAGTTAAGTACTAGTTAAGATCTTAAGTTAAGTACTAGTTAAGATCTTAATTTAAGTCAGCCAAATTGGCTCTCCGGTGGTCTATAGCGTATGTAAACTCGGGATTAACGTAAGTTCGCTTGCTATTGTTAGAGTCTAGTGATTTCTTATTAACAGCAGTTGTGTTTACTTGATGAAGAGTCGAGCGCAGATTAACGTTTGTGTGATAAAATACTTTGCGTTCAAAGAGAGCCTGCTTGTAGTTGTCGTGAGTTATATATTTTTTTACAACTTCTTTACCTATACCCTTAGCTTTCTTCATTACAGAAGTCTGGGCAGCAACGCTATACATCTTTGGCCGTAAGCCAACATATTCTTGTATAATTGTCCCATTAAGTTCATCCTTCATCTTTCCAATTACTTTCTTGTTTACAGTTGAATGTAAAGGGCTGTCTTTTGGGTAGTCACATGTGTCGTACCACCCATCAGCTCCTTTAGCTACCTCTGCTTCTAAGTCTTTGTAAAAGTCTTCAGTTGGGATGTCCATAATAAAACTATCAGTGTCTGTGTAAAGGACATTTGATTCTGGGTACAGCGGCTTAAAGTAATCGTATAGAAATTCAAGCATTAATAACTTTGACAACTCTAGCACGGCAAACCCGATAAACACCGGTTTGTCTAACTTCACATTCTGTTTCTTCATCATAACGCCAACCAGGCTGTCGCTAAACCGTCTAAAGTCTTGATAGTTAGGTTTAGAGACCAGCTTAATCGCTTGTTTTTCTTTTGTAACTAATCTTACATCTTTACGATTGTGTACGTTCTCCATCGTCTTGCCAAAACAGCTGTTGTTCATTAGTTTAAAAAAGTCTTTTTCTGAGGCATCAGTGGCCTTGGTTCTAAGGTCGGTGTTCTTCACGATGTATGGCCTCATGAAAGGCTCTTGATCGAAAGTAATTATTCTGTGAACAGCTCTTAGTTTCAGTCCGTGCCTTAAGTAAAACTGCAACAGCCGGTAATGACAGACATATTTAGTCTTGTCTCGAAGATTAGGCACGAGTTTGGACGGCTCTGCGGGACTCATCTTTAATTTTTCTGCGGCTAAGGGGAAATCGTTGTGGGGGTCGTGCAACTCTTTAGGATATTCTAAGTCTACTTCTAAGATTAATCCTATTGGGTTATCGGGTGTAAGATTTGACAATAGCCCTACCACCCGATCAACGTCATGAGGCCCGTTTATCATTTTAAAGTTTCTTAATGGCAGTGCCTGGCTCATGGCCCACCCATACAGATTGTTGGCGTCTAAGTACATCAGATAGTTGGATGGCTTGGTGGGGTCATAATCATCTAAATACTTGTTGTTGGCTCTGCGGTAAGGATGACAGGCCATGCTAATGCCTCCTCTCAGCCCGTCCTCAATCATCTGAAGTGTATCCAGATCCGATATTAAGTCGATCTCAATGTTTGTAGACTTCAAGAATGCGTCCCAAGAAAGGCCCGGGGAAGAGATGTACTGTGATGAATCCAGGCCGTAATGTTTCATGCAAGTAGCTCTGTAATTCTGAAAGACGTCAGCCAATAAACACACGTCGGCCAATAAATATTGATCGTGATAATCGCCCATCGTTTGGCAGTGTAATTCTGTCCAGGCTTTCTGCGCGTATTCATAGTCGGCGTCAGATATGTCCTTTCCTCTAAGACTAGAAAAGAAAGCGCCTTTAGGAGGAAGTGAGTCTTCATCAAACCTCTCCCACGAGTCCATGTATTCATAAGGATAGACGCCTTTACGGACTAAAGACGGATCGAAATATTTTTTAGTGATTGGATAGTCTTGCAGAGATCCTGCTAATTTGTCTAAGCTCCCCATCAGATGCTGGGCAGAATCATAGAAGGATAAACAGTCTACAGTAAAGGTCATGTACTTTTCTGATGACTGTGCAATACAGCTAACCCTCTTACATTCAGAAGTTATTGCTTGCATGATAAAGTGAGAATCATAGCCTCGTAAGTTATGAAAGAAAATTGGCAGTTTCCATTTTTTGGGGTCAACCTTGAGTTGAAGATTGCAGCTGTTGTGCGCTGCCCCTCTGAATTTACCAGTAATGTGATCGTGGTCTCTTACAGTGTCACCTAATAACTTGCATTTGCATATCCAGCAGTGGGTGGCTGATTTATGATGTTCTTCATCTTCGGGGGTCATCTTAATGTCTGAAAGGTTCAGCTGATTGGAGAATTGATTGCGAAGGTGTTTCATCTGCTCCAAAAATCGATTAGCTGCGTCGGGACCTCTGTAAATCTCCGGTTGTGTGTGTCCGCCATCTGACCTAACAGCGACGAAAGCATAAGAACAGATCTGATGACGGGATAATAGGGTTGTTTTTTGTTGTGTCCGTTCTTGAGGGCCGTAGTACTGTGGCAAGATCGCCTCAAAGTCAGCATAGACTACGTATGGTCTCATCTGCAGTTTGTGTACATTCTTAAAACTAACTTTAGACCCTGGTTTAGGTGTAAGAAGTTCGATTTTACAGTCTACAAAACTTTTACAATGTTTCTTATGTTTGTCCTCTGCTTCTATAGTAGGGATCCTGACCAAACACCTTCTACAAAGCGCTTGTTTAGATTTATGCTTTGATGTATAAGCCAGAAGTCTGCTGATTGATCTGATTAATACATAATGGCTCTTGGAACCGTCTGCAAACAGAATCAAGTCTACATGATTCTCAAGTGATTCGCCAAAAGTGGGAGCGTTGGGAGAGATTCTTAGAGGGACCAGATTGTCTACTACAGACCATGTGTATACGCTTACGGTTATTGGTTTGTTTTGTTCTTCAAACTGAGATATACTTTCTATACTCACTGGAAAGGCTATGTTATCAAAGTTCAGCCCACGAAGATAAGGCTTATAATTGGAAACTCTCTCTGCATTAATTTTAACTGGATGTAAATGCGCTAGAATACACCACATGAAACATAAGTTATCTGAATTATGTATGTTTAGGACTGCCCGTTTTAACACTAGCTCTCTCGGGAGAGGAAGGTAAGAATTGCCGGCTATAGGAGAGTATTTGGTTTGTCTTAATTTGATTTCGAGGACTGTTCCTTCAGACCAGCCAGAACCTCTTAGCTTGGCCTCTTCACTCGCATGGTTAAACTGTGTAAGCATGTAATCGGCCTAGCCAGGTGTAAAGTCGTAATAGCTGATTACTTCTTTCTGTCTAGTTGAAACCCAGACTTGCATGTTTTTATCCTCGGGGGTTATATAATCAATCAGAATGGCCAACAACACTTTTGCCGGTGGGTTAATTTGAAGAGACTCTGGGATTTTAGAAATAGCATGTATTACACTTTCCTGAACGTTTGTGGGGTTAATGATGTCCATGTCTAATTCAATGAACATATTGCCTAATGATTTGTTACTACCCAACAACGTACTGTTGGAAGGCAGTATTTCAAACTCGATTCACTTGTAAGGGGCATTTTTAACTCACAATATTTACGTAAATTAAAAAAAAATAAAAGTAAGTAAACGCGCTTTTATTCTTCACCCAAGCGTTGCAATACTTCAAGACACCCTAATCTTACAAGAACGCCTGCCAATACTTTAGCTTTTTCTGAATCACTACAGTCAATGTTTAACTCTTTGATTGCTTTGTCAAATAGTTCACTATGATTTTTGATTAAATTGTTTACATCATTCTCAAACCCAGATTCACCAAAATCAATGTTTAACACTTTCATCGTTTCGTCAAATAGTTCATTACAATTTTCTATTAAAATCATTAGATCAGATTCGCTGTGTTTGGCCGTCATTTTTAAATCTAAAATTAAATAAATAAAAATAAATAAAACCATGAGTTTAACGCTGGTTAATTATGCAGTGCCCATTGTTGGTGTTATAGTTTATTCAACCCTAGCAAAATGTTTGTTAAGAATAAAACCGCCCAACATGGGAAAGATAGAACATTCGCCGAAACTAGTTGTAACCTTATTTTTAGCTCTGACAACAAAAGATTATCTAATTAAAAAGCACATAGACAGTCTTTCATATTATGATTATTTTAATTATTTTTTTAGTTAATAAAAAACATGAGCGAAAAAAAGATTATTAATACGATTTACCACTCTGCTGTAATCAGCGGTCTTAGTATAGGATATAGCATGTTAGCAAAAAACATGTTTAAAATGAGGCCGGCTGATCTAGGAAGGTTAGACATTGAGGATGTTGTTAAGGTTATAGCTGTAATAACGGCAGGGATTGCCTCAAAAGACTTTCTTGTTGCACAGGGGATTATCCCAGAAAACATCAATGCATAGAAAGATTAATGCATTTAGGCAGATTGATTTATAAAAAAAGATTCATTCTAAAAAAGATTCATTCATTTATAAAAAGATGTCCGGATTAGTTCTGATGGTGGGCGGGGCTATTGTTAATGCATTGGCTTTTTCTGGCAGCAATTATATGTTTAGTAAATTGCGGTCTGATGAAGAAAGAGAACGCCATAACAAGGCAATGGAAGATTTAGCTAAGGCAAGAGACGCTTACGAGAAAAGGAGAATTGCTCACTTAGACTTTATTAATAAAAAGTTAAGAGAGCAGGGACATGCAGAGCACACATTTACAGACGTTGATGACGCAATGAATGAATATTACTTAGTGACAGGAAAGAAGTTTCTAACATCGTCACCGCCAGAGCTGTCTGACTTTTATGAACCGTCTGAGGATCAGAAAATGGTAGAAATAGGCTTTATTATAGGCGCTATGGGAGCAATCTTTCTTCTTGCATATTCAATCTAAAAAACATAGTTAAAAATGTAATAAAAAACAGTCCCTTCTTATGGACGATACGAAGTACAAAATATATTATTCTCCTAGAGGGTATTGGAAAGGAAAGGCTGCTATTGATAAACTGAGTAAAGCTGCTAGGGTGTCTGAATCAGAAGCGAAAGACTGGCTTTCAAAACAAGCGATCTGGCAAATATATCTACCTGCCCCAAAAAGAATAATAAGGCCTCGATTCGTTAACTCAGTTCCTAATGACACCCACCAGATGGACTTGTTGTATCTTCCGCATGACAAAGTTAGAAGAAAAAAGTTTAAGTATGCTCTTACAGTTGTTGACATGGCTTCAAGATATAAAGATGCTGAGCCTTTAACAGATAAAAGCTCAACTGCTGTGGCTGTGGCTTTACAACAAATATACATGCGAGGCCCATTAAAGTATCCTAGGCTGATCCAGGTTGATGATGGGAAAGAGTTTAAAGGTGCTGTAAACCAACTGCTTTTAAGACATCGGGTTACAGTTAAGAGAGGGATTCCAGGCAACCATCGCTCCCAGGCTCTAGTAGAAAACTTTAATAAGAATCTAGCTGAGCGTCTGTTTACCTATCAATATCATAGAGACCTTATGGACAAAACACGCAACACAGAATGGGTCAGGAGATTGCCAGCAGTCTTACGCGCCATGAACAATGAAGAATTTAAAGCAACAGGTCTTAAGCCAGTAAACGCGATCAAATAAAAAAAAATTAGCATTACTGAAGACATCCAAGGTAATCAAAAACTCTTGCCTTTTGGACTAAAAGTAAGATACTTGTATGCTCCTGGAGAGGCAGAAGGCGATGTTAGAATTAGAGCCACAGACCCTATATGGAGCGTAGATGTATATGAAGTTGAAAGAATTATGAAAACAACCCCTCCCGTGTATTATTTAAGAGAGACTCTTTCTTCTAAAAAGCCTGCCCCTAAAAGATCGTTTGTTCGCGAAGAGTTGCAAGTTGTCCCGCCAAACACAGTGCCGATTAGTTAAAAAAAAAAAGTATTTATTTTTTTTGTTAAACTTATGATTTATTTATTTTTTTGTTAAACTTATGATTTTATTTATTTTAGTTCACATCTTATTTTTTTTTAGTCTATTTTGGGTTTAACTGATTGTTTGCTTGCTTTTCAATGTTCTGTTTGATTGTCTCAGTGTCTACCTGTTGCGAAGTAAAAGTCTTTCTCCACTCCTTTTGAAGTTCAGTTTTTTGTCGCCTGTAATCCTCGCCATCAGCCATAAGATGCTCAAATTCTTCAGCTGTAATGTTTTCATCCTGCAATGCTTTGCTTATTCTCAGCCTTAATGAACAAAGTTTTGCTGATGCTAGGGCCACAATGGCAGTGTGCTTTTGTAGTTTAGGCGTTAATTTTTTTAAAACAGCACTCACAATCATAGACATAGCACCTAAACCCAAACCAATGCTCCCTAATGCTAAAGAGGCTGGCGCTCCGGCCCCAGTAGCTAAAAGAGCAACGCCGGACCCAGTACTTACGCTCGCTACAGCTGATGAGCCGGTGATTATATAAGAAAGAGTATTTAAAACTTTAGCATATTTCTTTCTAGTAACCCTATACTTATTCAAGTCACTTTCTATTTCTTCTTGAAGTTCAGTTATTTGCTCTAACCTAAACTTTTGAGCCTGATCATCCATTTTTTAATTAAGATTAATTTTTTAATTAAGATTAATCTTGTACATATTTTCTTATTAACCCTTCTGGCAGCACTTCATCAACAGAGTAAAACGCAATAAAATCAACATACTTAATAAAAATAAAATCAAGTACTGTTAATTTGGTTTTGTCAACCATCACAGTAACTTTGTCAGAAGATACAGAAGTGTTTATTTCATCCCCGTTTTTAGTAATAGCAATAACAAGCCTAAGAGGCCCGTCCAAGTTTTCAGACTTTATTTGTACGCCTCTGATTAACGTATGCTCTGGCAAACTAGGATCAGACTCCCATGGAGTGATAAATAAGCGAAAAAGCATCGTCATTTTTCTAGGCAGTGATTCTAGTTTTGGGTTAAACTCTAAGCCGACGGTGTCGCCCCCACTTCAGCTAAGGACTTCTTTCTCCGCAGCATATATACAGAGCCCTGCCTGGTTATTTCAATCTGCTTTTTCTGTTGTGTTCCTGGGACTAAGCTAGCAAGAAGGCGTCCTTCATTCAAAGCTTTTCTAAAATTGTATTTCTTATCAAAGTATACATGGGGGCTACGTAGTTCAAACTTTAAATCCCAGTTAATGTCAGGAAGCAACGCCCAGGCATTCTCTCGTTTATGAAGTTTGTATTCGTGTTTGCCAAAATCGTTTGCCCTTAAATTTCTTATCTCTTCCAGGGTAGGATATTGCTGTCGTTTTTTATCTTCAATTTCTATTCGTTTGTAAACACCATCGTCGGTGTATTCAAATCCATAAACATTTCCTGCCACTCCTATCAGATCAAAGTCAGTTGTATCTGCTAGATCTTTTATCTCTACTGCAACGCATTTAGGAGCTAACTCTGCTTTTGATTCTGGCCCTCGAGACATTCTTTTTAATATAAACAATTTATTATTAAACAATCTATAGTAAACAATCTATAATGTACAATCTATAGTAAACAATCTATAGTAAACAATCTATAGTAAACAATCTATAATAAGCAAACGTATTGAACTGGCGGGTCAGTCCGTAAGCATAGTTTAGCGTGCTTAGATTTTTCTAGCTGCTCTTTTATTTTTTTTAGTTCATCCTTGTCCCTGATTATATAATTTTCACTTAAACATTCTTCAAAACTGTCCCGGTCCTTAGTATAGAATAAGATGACTGATTTTAACTGCGATCTAAAGTCTTTTAAGACAGCATTGTATTTCTGAGTTAAAAGCCAAACAGAAACTAATGCATGTCTTCCGCTAAAGGCTAGCTTAGACAGAGTCCTTTTTTTAACAATGTCTTGTTCAGCTGAACAGTCATAAATAATAAACAACGTTTCGGTTCCCTCAAATAGCCTATAGTAATGTTCTAAACAGTCGCTTAGCTTGTCAGTAGGATCAACTAAAAATATATTCTCGTCTGTCCAAACAAACTGCCTTTCTTTGTAAGACTTGTTGTGCTTAATGGTTGTGCAGAATATAACAATGTACTCGTAATGAAATCTGTAGACAGTTTGTAACAAATCAAGTACGAAGACAGTTTTCCCACACCCAGTAATCCCACAAATAAGCGAGCAGTGCGGGTCTTTAGGCAAAAAGTTCAAACTATCCATCTGTTTTAATAGGCTATTTCTTTCAGTCTATTTACTTCAATGTTCAGCTGGGCGTCATAAACCACAAAAACGTGCATTTGTATCTGGCCATTCTCCTCCTCTTCCTTATTAATCTGTATGAGTATGCCATCTGACCCTACCCTTCTTCCACTCCCGTGCAGTCTGTTGTCATACGTGGATCTAAAATCCAGCCATAGTCCATATTTGTCTGTTAGATAATCTTCGAGTCTTACATCGTGAAGGTGAAGTTTTTTACACACATGATCGGCTGTGGGGCTTGTCTGTCTGCCTCCGGCAAATAACTTTCTTATTTCATCAAAGTGTTGGTCGGGCAAAAGTCCGGCCGAATACAGCTGAAAAGGCTTGCCATCTACTGTGCAAGACAACTGCTCAATTTTTGGGTTGTAAAACAACTCAGATTCTCTCTGAAAAGGAGCTGAGGGTTCAGTAAATAGCAAGAGAACCCCCTTTAGGGACCTTAAAGAATTGCTTATAGCTATTTCCCAGACGGTGTCTTGCTTGTTTTTAATCGCTAGACTGTGGTGTAAAACTCTTTCAAAGTAAACAACCGCCCTACTTTTATACTGGTTTAAGATTATTCTAGCCAGTTCAGGGTTAGTAACAACATCAAAATTAAGAGAGATGTTACTGACAGTGTATCTGGCTTGAGGGTCATCTGATAGAATAACAGACCCGCTGTCATTGAATGTCAGTTCGTAAGTAAGTTTGTCTCTTAGTGCGCCTTGGTAATATGGCTGATGGGTTTTTAACAGTTCAAAATCTAGAGGGATGCAAAATCTGTTCTTAAATGCTCGTGCTATTGCCTGGTCTCCCTCGTCTTCCTTTGCATCTGCAGCATTAAGCCTGTGCTTAAGACCGTTTGGGCTCTGGATTCCTTGAAAGATTTTGTCTTTTCTTTCTGTTCTGGGTAGCCACAGATCAGAATAGAGATTAAAAATGTCTGCGCTACTCAGTGAGAAAACTTCTCTACCTTCCAGTTTGATTACCATATTTTTAATGATGGCCCTGCCCAGGTTAGCAACGACAGTAGCATTAGGATCTGCTGAATCAATGTCTATTTTGAATGACAGCCTGGCAGTGCCTGGCATTATAACATCGTCAGGCCCGAGGTCACTAAATCTTACTGTTAACATTTCATTGGGCTCAATTGTTGATGGATTATTTACAACGCGCACAGTCTGTCTTATGCCTTTTATGCCATGGGGCTCCTTCGCTTTTCTGAATGGATCAAGGTCGCAGCCGTATGGGTTCATTTTTTATAAAACAAAAAATAATAAATATATAAATATGGCTGATGAAGATTTTGACGCGATTAGTCCTATTGAAGAAGATGAAGATGAAATAGAACCAGGCCGTTCAATACAAGATGAACTTGAGGGAGCAGAAGCACGTCCTTTACTCCCTAGACAGCCTCAAGATGTAGGTTCTGTACTCCTTAGAGCACGTCAAGAACTTGTAGGAGTAGGCTCTTCACTCCCTAAAGCCCGTCACGAACTATTGCGACGACGAATTGAATCATTCTATGAAAGTATAGGACGGGGACTGCCAGACGTGCTCGATCCTAACGATTTTGAAGAAGATGGCGGCCATTTGTATATTAGGACTAGTGAAGGAGGCCGCGTAAGAGTTACTACAAAGCCAAACGCGGCCAAGTTTTTAAGTCTAAGTACAGTTAGACGAGACCTCCCTGCTGCTGATGCAGAACGATTAAACATTACAAATCTAAGGTCTGATGCTGTTAGACTTTTACAGAAAATGGGGCGGACGTTGCCAACACGATCTGAAATAGAAATCGCCTCTATTCCAGCGTTAAGTCAAAAAACAGATAAAGCAATAACAGAATTTGAGACGACGAGTTTTATTGAAGAAACAATTGGCGGTTCTCAATTGCCTGGGCAAAGAGAAGGTGAGCTGAGTCCTGAAGAAGAAACGGCTTTAAAAACAATTGTTGATCCTCCATTGTCTACGAGTGAACTCAGGGATATTAGAACTGCTCTGCGTGAACTCTTGGCTATTAAGTCTGCTTTAACAACTACGAACGAAGAACTAAAAAACAACTTGGCAAAATTTAATGAGCTAGTGAGAGAGATAAAAGAAGAAAAAAATAAACTGGCCGATGCAGATGATAACAATTTAGGGTTAGAAGAAAAGGCTAGAATACAGGCGAAAATACAGGATTTAATGAAAGAAAAGGCAAACGTGTTAGCAGCGTTGTATATTAACAGAGAAAAAATAGCAACCCAAATAAGCAGAATCAGAGAAACTATAAACAAAATGATTTATGAAAATACTACGCTAGCAGAAAGAATAAGGACTCTGTTCAGAGAGCAGGGGATTACAATAGTTAGTATATTAACAGCCGTTGGGTTTGCTATCTCTACACTGGTTTATGCATTAACCGGCAGTGCGCCAACAGGGCCAGTAGCGCCTCCAACGCCTCAGCCTGGTAAAAGTTGGATTAGAAAACAACTGCACCATCTGGCAAACTTATTAAAGAAGTTAGCTGCCAAAGCGCTTGGTGCACTGCCTGGCATAATAGGCGGTGTTGTTAGTTGGGTTTTGTCTACAATAGGCAAAGTGGTTGGTTATATGGCTGACCATCTGTGGACTTTGGGGGTGCTGGCTGCCGGTTTAATTTTTAGTAAAATAAAGTATAGCCAGTCCAGTAAAAGTTAAAAACACAACAAGGGCTGTCTTTTCGCTGGTGTGTCTGTTGGGGTGGGGTACATCAACAGGCGGTGGGCTGCTTTCTGGGCTGCTTATAACTGGTGGCGGTGGGTCGCTTTCAGGGCTAGATACTTTTTTTAAAATGGCTGGCGCGGGCCTTGTGTTTAAGCCTTGATTGTGTCCTAAGTTTTGGTCGTCTCCGGCTATGAGGATTTCATTATTATAATTCTGTATCATGCCAATCTGTAGTCTAAGGTCAGAAGGCAGCATGTATAATCCATGGCCCACAACAAAGTCAACCTTTGACCTAGCATGTGAAAGAACGTTTTGGTACCTTTGTATGCTGGAAGGCAAATCAACAGCAGAGTTAATAGCATCTTCTAAATTGGCTAGAAATTGTTTTCTGGCGTCAAAGCCTGTAGATTGATCCACTATGCTAGACTTGGTCTGTGCTTGCGCTCCTAATAGGCACCAAACGTACGTGCGTATGGAGTCATTAAGTCTTTGCACTCCTGGCATTGTTAAGCCTTTACTTTCATCTAAGATAAATGTTGCCCAAGCATTGGGGTGTTTTTGTTCTATTGATCCCAATCTAACTTGGGAGTTTGGCTTAAAAGAGGTGTGGCCGGGCCAGTAGTCAAAATCATATTCTCTATGCGTGCCCCACAAATACAATGTGCGTAACCCGTGATTGCGGTCTAACTTTTGTCTAAAGTTATTTGAGGGTTTAATGTTAAATTCGTTGCAGATTCTTTCATATGCATTATTGTCCATTGGGCTGTTGAATGGATTAAACGCATTGTCGTTGGGGAGGGTACTTGTAGTTCAGTTAGTATGCGTCTATACTGATAATAAACATGAAAGTTATATACTGACCTTACTAAGAGATTGGGGTGGTATAAATGGTTTGCATATGAAACACCGCAGCCAGTGGTTGAGCAGTAAATGGCAAAATTTAACTGATTCTGGTAAAAAGCCATAGGGTTGGATGACCATGCTGATGGCACTCTATCGCTCTTTATTGGAGGATTTAAATATCTAGTTAGTGGGTTTACAAGTCTGACTTGGAAGCCATATGTTTCATCTACTGCAATGGTTAGGACACTGAAGTCCAAAGATTTGGGCTCATAAACCCCTCCTACATCGTAAGTGGCACTTTCATTATATTTAAAAGGTTCCATTTTTAAACAGAATTTTTTAAAAAGGATTTAAAAAGGATGTTCCTTTATATAACTAAACAAAACATAAGTGTGTTCTTAAAGTATCCAATTAACAATAGGCGCGGTAATAGTCGGGTTGCTCTTAGAAAAATTGGTTTTAAAGTTAAGTGGTTTAATATATCTGAAGAAGCTCAGAATAACTGGATTAATATTAGTAATGAAGAGGGCAATCAAATAACTCATGAAAAAATACCAGAAGGCTATTACAGCTTTTGTTCTTTAAAAGAAGTATTTAATGAATTAGGCATATTGCTAAAAATTAACGAAGCAAACCTCAGAATTACTATGCACTTTCCACTAGAAGAAAAAAGAGAATACACTTTTCCTAAGGGTCTTGCTAGAATCTTGGGTTTCCACAGTACTAGCAGATCTTATAAATTTAGTACAAGAGAAAACATCTATCAATTTGAAGGTAATGAACCATGTGATTTTCTCGTTAACCCGATGTTGTATGTCCATTTACGAGAGTTAAAAACAAGTACTAATTTATTTGATGGCAATCCATCTACAGTTCTAGGAGTACTGCCATCAATTAAGGCGGGGTTTTGCGATTATCAGTTAAGCACATTTGGTGAAGACAGCCGGTTTAAAGAATTAGTTGAGGGGTCTATAAATTCAGT
>CM065726.1:78496554-78531644 GCA_033310375.1 Conus canariensis | reverse complement strand
AACGTTATATGGACACGGGTGCCAGCTGTTGTACACCCTTGGCTGGTTGTCACGGTTCAGTGCATCAGTCACCGGGCAGGGGTACAGTCTGTTATAAACGTTTTAGCTGGGGGTGAAGGAAGGTGCGGATGAGAGAGAAAGGGGGGGGGGGGGGGGCGAGAGAGAGAGAGAGAGAGAGAGAGAGAGAGAGAGAGAGAGAGAGAGAACCAAATAACGAACACACCCACACACATGCGCGCGCGCGCGCTCGCGCAACACACATACATGCAAACACGACATGCACACACACACACACACACGCGCGCGCAGCGGCGCGCGCGCGCGCGCGCACACACAGACAGCAAGACACACAGCGCACACACACACACACACACACACACACACACACACACACACCAACACACACAACACACACAACACACAGCAACACACACACACACACACACACGCAACACGACGCACACACACACACACACACACACACACACACACACACACACACACACACACACACACACACACACAGGGACATAATCGCAACAATATATTGTGTCCAAATGGATATAAATCATTATCTTTAACAAGCATACAATGATAGCAATGAGATGCATTCAGAGGGAGAGAGAGAGAGAGAGAGGAGAGAGAGAGAGAGAGAGAGAGAGAGGAGAGAGAAGAGATGGTTGGTCAACATGTGATAATGTTTCCCCTTTGACAAGTTTCACACGGCTATTGTTGACAATGCAAGCAGGGTTGTCGTTTTGTGTGTTGACTGATATTCTGTCTCAGATGCGGACCACACACACACACACACACACACACACACACACACACCACCACGCACGCACGCACGCACGCACACACGCACACACATACAGCACCACCATACAGCACGCACGCACGCACAGCACGCACACACACCACACACACACACATGCACACACACACACAGCACATCACACACACACACACACACACACACACATGCACACACACATACACACACACACAACACATACACACACTCACACACACACATGCAAAACACAGACACGCACGCACACACACAAACACACACTCACACACATGCGTGCGTGCACGTGCGCGCACGCACACACACACATGCAAACACAGACACGCACACTCTCACAGACACGCATACACACACACACACACACACACACACACACACACACACACACACAACACACACACACCATGGACATAATCACATCAATATATTGTGGCCAAGTGGACATAAATCATCATATTTAATAAGTATGCAATGACAAAACTTTACAAAATCAGTTTTCAACACACACACACACACACACACACACACACACACACACACACACACACACACACACAGCACACACACACATTTACTTCTACCACCACCCCCTCCCCATCTCTTCATTCGCATTTCTCCTTAATTCTCCGTATTCCTCCCTGCATTTCCTTTTCACCGTTTTTACATGCCACTAAAGACCAGTAATTATAGTGTGGGTGGTGTCAGATGGAAATCCTAAAATGTTCTTGGTATGTAATAATAAAGGATGACCTATTCTGCGTGTGAACCAGTGCATTATTCAATAAATACTGGTGGTGGTGTGGTGGTGGTGGGGGCGCGTGGGGGCGTGTGTGTGTGTGTGTGTGTGGTGTGTGTGTGTGTGTGTGTTTGTTAGTTTGTTCTTCAACTTGGAGTTTGTTAGCTAGCCATTTTCAAGCCTGCTGAGAATAATGAAACCAAAACTATCCATTGAAGAATGTGTCAAGACTACGCGTAACACTGTCACCAGACAACCAACCCCACAGGATGTCTGATAATCCGACCGATGGATGGGGCAGATATGATTCAGAAACTTCGGTCTCTTGCCGTTGAAAAGGACATCTGAAATATGTTTTAACGCTGTTTTGTAGAATCAACGCTGTCCTTCGGCTTGTCATGCTGGTTTGGAAATCTTAGCGTGAAAAACAAAAACATTTTCAATGTGGAAAAATTATTGGAAAAAAAAGAAAAGAAAAAAAGAAAAAAGAACAGTTAGAAAAATTGTATGAATGTCGTGTCACACAAAAAGCGGTGAACATTGTGCCGACAGTTCTCGTGTTCTTTCAAAGAAAGCTTTTAAAAAAAAAAAAAAAAAAAAAAAAAAAAAAAAACCTACAATGCCCTTGATCTAAAAAGTTATATATATATATATATATATATATATATATATATATATATATATATATATATAATGTATGGATTTTATATAGCGCAATTCTTGGGATCAACTCATTGCGCTCAACACACACTCAAACACTCGCACCAACACACACACACACACACACACACACACACACACACACACACTTATCAAGTTCATCGGTTCAAGCGTAAACAATACAGTTTTGCATGCAGTACATAAAAAGTCAGGTCATAATAATAGACACAGCATTTTAGATATTACGGTTGAAGAAGGCTTTCCTAAAGAAGTATGTTTTTAACTCTGACTTGAATTTAGATAATGTGGGCAGGTCACGTAAGCTGTCAGGAAGAGAATTCCAAAGAGTGGGCGCACTAAAGCTAAATGCTCTCTCACCGACTGTCTTTAACGAGCGCCTAGGAATTTTCAGAAGTTTTTGAGAAGATGAGCGAAGAGACCGAGAAGTTTGATAGGTGGACAGAGAAGCAGAAAGATACTGTGGGAGTGTCCCATCAAAGAAACGATAGGCAAAAACTGCGATTTTGAACTGCCATCGATATTTGATGGGAAGCCAGTGGAGTTCACGTAACAAAGGTGTAATATGCTCATTTTTACGCTTTTTGAGCACAAGCCGAGCTGTACTGTTTTGCACCCTTTGTAATCGTGCAAGGTGTTCTGAAGGAAGTCCTGCTACACAGAGTCACAGTAGTCTAGTCGGGACATTACCATGGCGGTGATGAGTCTGATTGTTGCCTGTGTGGAGAGGTAAGACCGGATAGAAGCAATACGTCGCAATTCCAGGAAGCATGCACGACAAACATTAGATATTTGGTTCTGCATAGAGAGCGTTTGATCAATGCTACACCTAAATATTTCACTGACTCTTTGAAAGGTAAAACAACACCATCAACACCATCAATTTCTGCCGACTCAGCTTTAACCATCTTGACACGAGAGGAGGTACCAACAGCCATGATCTCGGTTTTGTCACTATTCAGCTTGAGTTTGTTGCTGGTCATCCAGACTTTTACATCCCTAAAACATGCGGTAATATCTGATTGAGCACCTTGAAAATCGCTGGTGGTTGCGCTCTTAGAGAGTTCAGTGTCATCTGCGAATTTGTGGAAGTCACAGCCATGGCAGAAATAACGTCAGATAAGGGCTGAGAATAGACTTTTTTTTTTAATGGACACTCTGAATTTGTCTTCGGAGATAATAAAGTGTCCTTGACTTGACTTGACTTGACTCATCACTTGCATATCGCCAGTGTGATAACAGACCTTTGATTCCAACATAATTCTGTTGTCAGTTTAGACAATACTGGTCTTCCTACCTAGCAGAAAGACAACACTGGTCTTCCTACCTAGCAGACAGACAATACTGGTCTTCCTACCTAGCAGACAGACAGACAACACTGGTCTTCCTACCTAGAAGACAGACAATACTGGTCTTCATAACCTAGAAGACAGACAATACTGGTCTTCATAACCTAGCAGACAGACAATACTGGTCTTCCTACCTAGCAGAAAGACAACACTGGTCTTCCTACCTAGCAGACAGACAGACAACACTGGTCTTCCTACCTAGCAGACAGACAGACAATACTGGTCTTCCTACCTAGAAGACAGACAATACTGGTCTTCCTACCTAGTAGACAGACAATACTGGTCTTCCTACCTAGCAGACAGACAACACTGGTCTTCCTATCTAGCAGACAGACAGACAATACTGGTCTTCATAACCTAGCAGACAGACAATACTGGTCTTCCTACCTAGCAGACAGACAACACTGGTCTTCCTACCTAGCAGACAGACAACACTGGTCTTCCTACCTAGCAGACAGACAGACAATACTGGTCTTCCTACCTATCAGACAGACAACACTCTGGTCTCACTACCTAGCAGACAGACAACACTCTGGTCTCACTACCTAGCAGACAGACAACACTCTGGTCTCACTACCTAGCAGACAGCCAACACTCTGGTCTCACTACCTAGCAGACAGACAACACTCTGGTCTCACTACCTAGCAGGCAGACAACACTCTGGTCCCACTACCTAGCAGGCAGACAACACTCTGGTCTCACTACCTAGCAGGCAGACGACACTCTGGTCCCACTACCTAGCAGACAGACAACACTCTGGTCTCACTACCTAGCAGACAGACAACTCCCTGGTCTCACTACCTAGCAGACAGACAACTCCTGGTCTCACTACCTAGCAGGCAGACGACACTCTGGTCTCACTACCTAGCAGACTGACAACACCCTGGTCTCACTACTTAGCAGGCAGACAACACTGGTCTTCCTACCTAGCAGGCAGACAACACCTGGTCTCACTACCTAGCAGGCAGCACAACACTCTGGTCTCACTACCTAGCAGACAGACAACACTCTGGTCTCACTACCTAGCAGGCAGACAACACTCTGGTCCCACTACCTAGCAGGCAGACAACACTCTGGTCTCACTACCTAGCAGGCAGACGACACTCTGGTCCCACTACCTAGCAGACAGACAACACTCTGGTCTCACTACCTAGCAGACAGACAAACTCCTGGTCTCACTACCTAGCAGACAGACAACTCCCTGGTCTCACTACCTAGCAGACAGACAACACTCTGGTCTCACTACCTAGCAGACAGACAACACCCTGGTCTCACTACCTAGCAGGCAGACAACACTGGCCTTCCTACCTAGCAGGCAGACAACACTCTGGTCTCACTACCTAGCAGGCAGACAACACTCTGGTCTCACACCTAGCAGACAGACAACACTCTGGTCTCACTACCTAGCAGGCAGCACAACACTCTGGTCTCACTACCTAGCAGGCAGCACACACTCTGGTCTCACTACCTAGCAGACAGACAACACTCTGGTCTCACTACCCAGCAGGCAGACAACACCCTGGTCTCACTACCTAGCAGGCAGACAACACTCTGGTCTCACTACCTAGCAGACAGACAACACTCTGGTCCTCACTACCTAGCAGGCAGACAACACTCTGGTCTCACTACCTAGCAGGCAGCACAACACTCTGGTCTCACTACCCAGCAGACAGACAACTCCCTGGTCTCACTACCTAGCAGACAGACAACTCCCTGGTCTCACTACCTAGCAGACAGACAACACTCTGGTCTCACTACCTAGCAGACAGACAACACCTGGTCTCACTACCTAGCAGGCAGACAACACTGGCCTTCCTACCTAGCAGGCAGACAACACTCTGGTCTCACTACCTAGCAGGCAGACAACACTCTGGTCTCACTACCTAGCAGACAGACAACACTCTGGTCTCACTACCTAGCAGGCAGCACAACACTCTGGTCTCACTACCTAGCAGGCAGCACAACACTCTGGTCTCACTACCTAGCAGACAGACAACACTCTGGTCTCACTACCCAGCAGGCAGACAACACCCTGGTCTCACTACCTAGCAGGCAGACAACACTCTGGTCTCACTACCTAGCAGACAGACAACACTCTGGTCTCACTACCTAGCAGGCAGACAACACTCTGGTCTCACTACCTAGCAGGCAGCACAACACTCTGGTCTCACTACCCAGCAGGCAGCACACTCTTATTTGTAGCCAAGGACCACGCCGCCAGAAAAGGAGACACAGAGCAGACGGTGCATTCCGTTTTTCTTGGTTTTCAGTGAAGATGTCCATCCTTGCGTTCGCTTTGCCTTGTCTGCTGGGGCAGGGGGTGGAGGGGTGGGAGGCGGGGGGGGGGGGGGGGGGTCGATCGACACGCTTCGTTGCCAGCGGGACGGTCCAGCAAGCACCTGCTGATTTCTTTCTTGGAACTGTCTTCCTCGGTCACCCGTGTCCCAGACGGACCCTCATGCCAGTTCAGGCTGGGTCTCCCCCCGTTCAGGCAAACCGGACAACAACGGCCTGGAATCGGACGACCGCGCTGACGTGGCAACGCTGGGGGAGTTCTTCCCGCTCGGGGAGTCCTCAGGGGAGTCCTTTGTGACTGAGGAGTGCTTGGGGCTCGGGGAGTCCTCAGGGGAGTCCTTTGTGATTGAGGAGTGCTTGGGGCTCGTGGAGTCCTTTGTGACTGAGGAGTCCTTGGAGCTGGGGGAGTCCTTTCTCCGGCTCGTTCCGGAGGCGTTGACCAGCATGGCGCTGGTGCTGTCCATGAACTCAGACAGACGTCGGATGAGGTGAGGAGGCAGGCCGGACGATTCCACCACCCCCTCCACCACGGTGGCTCGTCGTCCGGATTTTCCGTGCTGAAGCTCCGGCAGTTGTGTGAAGGAGACGTCTTTGTCCGGGGAGTGCGCTGTTTCCGCCGTGTCTTCCGGTATCATGGCGGCCAGCGGGAAAGAGGAGGCGGAGTGGGAGTGTTTGATGGCGGCGGCACTGGCGGCGCCTTTGGGGGAGGGGTGTGTGGTGGGGTGGGGTCGTTGGACGACTGCCAGACAGGAAGGGCGCTGAAGCGGCGGTCTGGAACGACGCTGACGTCACTCTTCCTCCTCTCCACCTGCAAGGATAAAGAGCAGTCCCCAGTGACGTCAGATGACGCCCTCTATGAGAGAACGTGGACAGTGCAGAACAAGAGGAGAAAAAAAAAAAGAAAAAAAAAAAAAAGAAGAAAAAGTTGAAAAAGGCTTGTCAATCATAAAATAACTACAGAGAATTACGGGCCAGCCCACATCTGCGCTATGATGAAGCTCTCTGCTTATAGACGAGGGTACATTCAATGTATAAGGTGAACTGTCCTAAATAAGGACTTTTAATACAGGTAGAAGCTTATTTATTTATTCATTATTTATTTATTTATTACTGTTTCTGCTGTCATTTCTTTTATTTCGTTTCATTATGTTTTATTTTTTGTTTTCGGTTTTCAGATCACACAAAATGGCCGCCAAGAAACATGCTCTAGGATTGAACAGAGATCAGTAATAACATTTTGGTAGCTGAACAGTGCAAACCAAGTGAAAACCACAGAAGAATGTTTGCTGTATTGGAACAGTATGTGTCACCCCCCCCTTCCCCCCCCCCCCCCCCCCCCCCCCCCAAATGTCTTCAGTCAGCCGGAGGCATCTTGATCAGGACAAAGCGAGACCTCACGCATCAGCCAAAACTGAGGAGACCATCAAGCAGTTGGGGTTGGGAACTGCTTCCCCATCCCCCTTACAACCCTAGACCTTTCCCCTTCTGATCCCCACCTGTTTGGGCCCCTAAAAGAGTTCACAAGAGGAACAAAGTTCACCTGTGACGAAGAGATAAAGACTCCTGTGAGCGATTGGCTTCAAAGTCAATCTAAAGATTTCTATGCAGAAGGCAGACACAAACTCGTACACCGATGACAAAAAGGTGTGTCAGTGCTGGGAAAGTACGTGGAAAAATAATTTTAGAGAAAAGGCAAGCTTCTACCTGTATTAGGAGTCCGTATATAGGACAATTCACCTTATATACATACTGAATGGCCCTCGTACCAAAAAAGAAAGAAAGAATAACTGTGATACTATCCTGAAACTTCCAGATCCTGTCAAACTACTGTAGGACTGCTCGTTTGCTGACAGAGTCCGGACTGTCATCCTAGCTTAGGCCCCAAATCTAACACAAGTTTCTAGATGTCAGTACAGATCGAAAGTTAAAAACAAAAACAAAAAAAGTCTCACTGTGTGTATGCTCTCTCTCCGTTACAATTTATGTTTCTGCGCTACGAATATTAATGTACACCCCCTTGATATAAAGGCTATGTAGGCCATTGCCTATAAAAAAACGTATCTGAAGCGTCTCTCTCTCTCTCTCTCCTCTCTCTCTCTCTCTCTCTCTCTCTCTCTCTCTCTGTTCGTGTGTAGATATATGTATGTATACATGCGACTACTATTTTCTTGTCCCATCTCTCTGTTTAAAGTTGATGTCCTTTTTGTAACCTATATTGTGTATGATTGCTGTATGCTGCCCTTTTCTTCATCGTCGACCCCCACCCCACCTCCCTTCCGCCCGATTCCTGCCTCCGTCTTTCCCCGTTCACCTGTGTTCACATTTCCCCCCCCCCCCCCCCCACTGCGTTCGTTTGACAGTGGTGCTGACAGCAATTTCTTTGCATTGAACTTTGTCAGACCTTGTTATTTTCCTACTTGTTTGTTCGTTCTTTGTTCCTCTTAGACGTATTTGCCTTGATGTGCTGTGAATTACTCCCTTCCTTTCGCCCCGGGGCTGGGTGGAAAAAGAAAGCATCTAGCTTGCTTATTTAATTACCATGGTTAAATACAATTTCGTTTTGTTACGTTTCGTTTCGTTTCCTCTCTCTCTCTCTCTCTCTCTCTCTCTCTCTCTCTCTCTCTCTCTCTCTCTCTCTCTCGTTGCTGTCTCATTTTTTTTCGTGCTGCTTCAGTGGTATTACAACCACACCGCTGATTCAGCCAATCTGCTCCCCTACCCCACCACGTCCACAGCCACAGCCACAGCCACAGCCACAGCCCCGGCACTGGCAATCCACCCGTCCACAGCCACAGCCACAGCCCCGGCACTGGCAATCCACAAGTAGCAGTCAATGTCAAGTCGTCGTGAGGCAACCCACCAGAAGAGACACTGCACTGCTACCGAGTCACTTCAGTAGTTAACGCATGTCTAAAGAAGTTGTAATGCTATTATTCCTGTCCTAATTTGAAAGATCTTAGACAACGCCTTGCTCACAGACAACCATGCTGAATTTCTGAAGGGCTCGGAAGAGGCGTGCAAGAAATAGGCTTTTAAATGTAGTTCCACATGTACGCTGGTTGTTGGCTTGTATTCAGGAAAAAAAGTTCCAGTCGATTGATGTCGAAAAAAAGTTCCAGTCGATTGATGTCGAAAAAAGTTACAGTCGATTGATGTCGAAAAAAAGTTCCAGTCGATTGATGTCGCACGGAACGGACAAGAACAGTAGACAGGAGTAATTACTTGCAGGCCTACATGAATCATGACACATAACACAGTCTGACATCCCGTGCTTTTGCTGTTTTATTTCAGTGCCTCTGCCAAGGAGGTTATGTTGTCAGCGGCCTATCTTGCTTTGTTTCTTGCTTGCTTTGTTTCTTGCTTTGCTTGTCTGTCAGCACTATTACGCACACACACACACACACACACACACACACACACACACACACACACACACACACACACACACACACAACAATGACAAGCGATTTGCACCAAACGTGATGGAGAGTTGGGTGCGTGCCAAGAAGGAGCATAACACATTTTTCAATGATTCCGGAATGAAGGACGCAATCTAGACAGTTCATTTTACTTTCATTCACATGGTGTGATCCAACCAGCCGCTGTGGCGAAGTGGTTAGTATCGCGGACTCACAGTTGGGAGGTCATGGGTTCGATTCTTATCAGAGCGGGATTTTTCTGCTCCAGTCGTTTTCTATCCACGGAATTGAGTTTGTTATGGGCTCAACAGGGACAACTGGGACCATACAGCTGGTTTTCATCTACCTAATGGATACACCCCTTAGAGTGTATCTCAAATTTTCTGACCAACACTGCAGGTGTCTGTATGTCTCGGAAATAGAAGGACAGCAAGGGTTGAGTATACCCTGTCACGTAGTCACAGACCTGGAGGAAGATTCGCGACATTATCATCCTAATCCTCCTCACTCGGCATTAAATCCTGATGATTGGGGTCTGGGAGGGCCGGAATAGCTCGGTTGGTAGAGCGCCGGACTCGTAATCTTGGTGATCCTGGGGTTGCGGGTGCGAATCTCTGCCGGGCCGTTTCGGTACAGAGGGATTTTTCCCTCGGAGTTAACATTGGTTCTGACTCCATTTCCCATACAGTCCTTCGAATGAGACTATAAACCGAGGTTCCGTGTGTGAACGCACGCTTAACATCTTGCACACACGTCAAATTCCATTACCAACTTTCGGAAGAGAAGACCAGTTTGGCCGTTGATATGGATGGCACGTTACACACAGCATTCACTCTGCGTAATAAATCGAAAAAATGAAAGAGTTGCTAAGTTGAATGAACGATATTGACTGAATGACACGGGGAAACGCCTGGATGGAGCACCAGCGGGCAGCTCTTCAGTCGGCACTACCCAGGAAGGCAGCCCGTTGTGTAAACAAGAATGCGGATTGTACAGCGCTTAGAGCTTGGTTTCTGGCCGCGGACTGGCGCTATATAAGTTGTCTCTAAAATTAAAAAAAAAATTCTTCCACATCCTAGGGCCCTTATCTTAGAGTGACCTCAGTTTCAATTTTCCCTCCATGTCTATGCCCTTGGTGTGGTTCTGTCAGGGGCCACCGGTGTCGGAAGTTCATGGGCGCTGTCGTTGGAAGGAGGTGGTGGAGGAGGTCCTCCCGAGAGAGGGCACACTCATGCTGGCTCCGCGACTAAACAATTGTAGTCGTCAGCAGGGAGTGTGGTAGGTGGGTGTCCTGCGTATGTTGGATCAGAACAGGCACCACTGAAAACTACCGAAGTGGTAATGTTTTGGGGCAAGATGGTGTCATACTCTGTAGAAAAAGCAGTGTAAAGGTTGATCATCAGTAGCGTTTCTAATTGTCTTGCATTCCTGTTGATTACGTTGCTAATTGAGAGAGAGAGAGAGAGAGAGAGAGAGAGAGAGAGAGAGAGAGAGAGAGAGAGACAGACAGACAGACAGACAGACAGATAGAGAGAGAGAGAGGGTTTAATCCATGCCATCATTTACACGCATGCAGGCACGCACGCACGCACGCACACGCACGTGTAAGCGCAAGCTGACAGAATGTATGAGCTAGTTGGTGATGCATGATACTGACCTCTTTCTTGGCATCTTGAAGGCGAGTCAGCTTCTCCGCCATGGCAAGTCTGGCACGTGCCATTTCCCCGTGACTCATCCTCTCGTCTCGCTCGTGCTGCTTCATCTGCCTGTCATACTGCCAGGACAGCTTCCGGTGGGTGCTGACGAACTGAGTCCTGCGCGGCATGTGACGCACACGCTCGAACGTGATGTCGTCATCCATGGTGTGAGAAAGGCTGACGTCATGTCCTGCCGCCATGTTGGGGACTGAAGAGGTGGATGGCAGTGATTTCATAAAGCTTGGTCTGGCAGTTCAACCTTTTTTTTTTTTTTTTCCTTTTTTTTAACGGGTGAATGAAATCCTGTCGTCTTCAATATCCGTAGTGAAATTCACAAAGACCACAGCAGAGTAACGAGTGATTTGTTGTGGCAGTTGTGGTGTCGATTTCGCTGAACGATCTGAACACACACCTTGAGACTGATTTCTGCTTGCTAGATCTTTGCTGCGATCTTTCATGTCAATCACGCACCAAGTTAGGACAGTGCTAGTTATTTTTCTATCGGGAAAGAAGTTTCGAGAAAGTGTCGTAAGTCATAAATCAGATAGGCTTCGGTTTCGTGTGTTCTCCTCCCATTTGGAGGTGCATCCATCTCAGGTACTGGAACTGAATCAGCAACACACAAAACAAACCTCTTGGAACATCTCACTTGGTCTATGATTCTTCTCTGGAACCGCAGTCTCTTACAATAATAATAAATAAAAAAAACCCAACCCAACACCTATCTATCAGTCGAAGATCAGTAGACAGCAGAACCGACGGCTCTTAACTCTCAAGAGCAGTTCCAGCTCCGCAGTAGTGCCAGAAGAAATGAGGGAGAGCCAATGACAGCACTGTTCTGCGAGCAGTGTGCCAGCCCTCTGTGCACAGTCAGGTCTACCCCCAGGAGGGTGGAAGGGCCCACAGTGTCCCGCCTAGGACGTTGGCTCCGCCGGGGCACGGGGACACAGGCCGCATGCTCTCAGAACCGCCACTGAGGGCCGCGTCAGGATTTGTGATTTGAGGGGTGGTAGTGGTATGGTCTGTTTCCGCCCGCCCGCTACAGTTTCTGCTTTTATCCCCCCCCCCCCCCCATCTCCCTCCCCCCACCACCAGCTGTAAGGTGCCGTTACTGGAGGCGGTGACTGCATTCCTACTTGTGTCACCCCCTACCACAAGCCTGCCCCGAGGCCAAATAATTTCCTACAGAAGATTTTCCTATGTTTGGTTGGCTGGTTGGTTGAATGGTTTTCAAAAGTCAATATGTATCTCTCTCTCTCTCTCTCTCTCTGACCATGCGTGTGTGTGCTATTGTGCATGCGCGCATGCGCGCGCGCGCGTGTGTTTAAAACTCTCTGAGTTTAAATCTTGGTGAATTTACACAGTTTGGATGGAAAATTCAAGCTCTGTGTTTAAGAAAAAGATTACAGGTGGTAAAGTTTGTTTTTCCCAGCCAGCTCCATAATGTGGGGTTTTCTTTTTTTTCTTTTTTCTTTTTTTTGTCTTTTGAGGAGAAGGTGGGGGCTGGGGGTAGGGGTGGGGGTGGGGGCTGCCTGCAATTTATCCTACAATCTTTCCCCCGTTCCTCAGCATCAGTGACGGTAATGCATTGTATTGTGTGGTAGATGGTTGCCCAGTGCAGCTTGTGTGGTGGATGGTTGCCCAGTGCAGCTATCGGCAGGTCCTAAGACGTCAGCTAAATGCCTTGGGTCAGTCAAAGGTCGACCGACGCTTGGCCAACGTCTGATATATAGCGTTTGTTGGAGTTTTCTTCTGGACCTGGGCCCAAGTGGGGGTACATACTGTTTGTCTGATTTGAAGTCACGATATCTGGGGCCCAAGTGGGGGTACATACCGTTTGTCTGATTTGAAGTCACGATATCTGGTACGTGACAATAGCATTGTACACAGTTTTGTATGTCCTTTATTTGGAGCCTATATCAATCGTTCCCCCACCCCAACCCCGTCTCTCCCTCCCTCTCTCTCTCTCTCTCTCTCTCTCTCTCTCTCTCTCTCTCTCATTTTTTTTCCTTTTCTTGTTTTCATTTTTTTGTCCTTAAACCTCATTGCATAATTTAGCTTAGCAAGGACAGATTGGAAAAACAGACTCTGCATAAAATCTCAATCCCTGATCGATTAAAAGTTTCTTGATTTCTGAATCTCTCTCTCTCTCTCTCTCTCTCTCTCTCTCTCTCTCTCTCTCTCTCTCTCTCTCTCTCTCTCTCATCCTAACAGTGCTTAGCGGCAGTTGTATTTAGTTTTCATAAAATCATTAGAGCTTTTAACACTGAGCTACGGTGGTCATTAGTCTTTGGATGTCCAGAAAAATTCATCACCATGGTCAACTAGTTTCAGGACAGAATGGTGTTGGAAAACTCAAATAGTTTCAGGGCAGAATGGTGTTCGAAAACTCAAATAGTTTCAGGGAAGAATGGTGTTGGAAAACTCAAATAGTTTCAGGGCAGAATGGTGTTGGAAAACAATGGCTGCTGTGAAGCTTTTCCATCCACACATGGCGTCATGTTCCCAGACAAGCTGACACACACCTTCACACACAAACTTCAGCATCAACATCATCATCATCATCATCATCATCACCACCACAACTGAATGGAAACATTGAGATGTGTAAAACTAAATAAAAACATAAACCTAACCAAACCAAACCAAACCAGACCAGACCAGACCAGACCAGACCAGACCAAACCAAACTAAACCCAAACCAAACCAGACCAGACCAGACCAAACCAGACCAGACCAAACCAGACCAGACCAGATCAAACCAAACCAGACCAGACCAAACCAGACCAGACCAGATCAAACCAAACCAAACCAGACCAGACCACACCAGAACAAAGCAAAGCAAAGCAAAGCTAAAAAACAAAACAAAACAAAACAACAACCCCCCCCCAAAAAAAAAAAACAAAAAAAAAAACCCAAACAAACAAACAAACAAAAAAAAACCACCGTTAGGGTTGTCAGCACAGGCAGGGCAATCGTTGATTCTTTCTTTCATTTGTGATCCGTGATTCTGACATACGAGTCTCGGTACGTCGAATCACTGATTATTATAAAGACTGAAACAGATGACAGTGCTACTAAAAACAAAGCCAGTACAGACACAACACCTCACGCTTGCCAAGGAACGCTTGTTGAATTAGCACACCAGGCAAAACAGGCCATGACCATCAGATGGTTGTCAGCAGCAGATTCTTCTGGCTAGCAGCCGTGTGGACATGAGAGTGTGCTGTCTCCTTTTGAACGTTTCTATCTGCCATTTCTGAAGATGACACGCATGGAGGATGGTCGCATCCCTAAAAACGTCCTCTGTGGAGAACTTGCCGCAGGGCAGAGAAGCATTGGCCGCCCGCAGCTGAGATACAAAGACGTTTGCAAAAGAGACATGAAAGCGCTTGAGATCAACACTGAGTCCTGGGAAGACCTCGCATCAGACCGCAACAGCTGGAGAAGCACTCTCAAGAAACAGCTGCTGATTGGCGAAGAGAAACTGACAGCTGCTGCACGCACACACACACACACACACACACACACACACACAATGCATCTATGCCAACCACTCCCCCCCCCTCCCCCACGTCTTCTCTCTCTGTTGTAGCGAGTCACGACAATAAAGTTTTCGTCACCAGTCTCTTTGAAACCAGCAGCCAGTCCGACTTCCCAACATCTGCTGCCGAACAAGTTTACGTCATTGTCGGAATATATCGACAGTCACTTCACCTCCCCCTCTCCCTCCTCTGCAACAGAAAGGGAAGGTGTCAACTTAACATTGGACATAAGCGTGTGGTGCATTCTTTTTAAACGTTTCTATCTGCCGTTTCTGAAGATGACCCATTTATGGACGACTCGCTTGTCTTGTATTCTGTAGTGACGAAGAGTTATTTGCTCTCTGTTTCTGTCTGTTTACACGCACTTTGACTCGTTGAAATCGTATTACCTTTGACGTTTTTGACCTCGTTATTTCAGGATGCAACTGGGGTGTTGTTTCACACTTAGAAAACATCGACGCGTTTGCTGGTTGCAAAAACAAGCAAACAACAACAACAACAACAACAACAACAACAAAACCCCTACTTGTTTCATATATTTTATCATTTTAATAATTTCACATCAACATTCACTAAACACAAATTGCAAATCACTAGTTTTTATCATCATCTGTAAGGCTATTCTTTCTTCCTTCCTACCAAAACAAAAGTTCTTTCTACTGATGCATGGGTAAACCATTGACTTCCGGGAATAGGCCGGAGGACGTCCGGGAAAGACCGGAGGACACTGGGAAAGACCAGAACCAAGGGCTCTGTGGGCTGGCTCCCCACTTTGCCTTAAACATGTGGCTACTAAAAATAAAAGGAAAAGATGCTCCCAGGATTCACCGAAAGGGGGAGAGAATGATGAATCCATCGGTGCTCAACCAATCATGACTGCAAATCCCAAACGGACTATGAACATGGACCAAATGGAATATCCATGTGTCTGTGGAAAGCGTTTCGCTACCACCCGTGGCATGAAGATCCACAGAACAAAGATGGGATGTGTGAAGACTCATCTGAATGAGCAGCAGCGCACTGCATCAGCAGATAAGACGTCGGAAGACCAAGGCCAGGATTTAAACCACAGTGCCAAGGACATCCACGCTGTTGGTTCGGATGAGGAATTTGCACAGGCCCTCGATGCCAGGCGCCTGAAACTCAACTTGCCACGAGCAAACGAAACTGAAGATTGGGAGAAACTGGATGCAAAAATCGTCCAAAGACTCGATGCACTGATAGGGAAAAGCACCCTGGAACACAAACTAGCCACATATGGGGACATTGTGTATGCCACATGTAGAGACGCCTATGGAGCAAAACTACCCAAAGAGAAAACACCTCCAAAGAAATCCAGACGCCAAGAAAAGATGGACAAGATCAGGGTCCAAAAGAAAAACCTCAAGATGCAAATGAAGACCGCACTGCCAGCTGAAAAACAAGGCTTGGAAAAACTGTGGAAAGACCTGAAAGAAAAACACAGTGCCCTCAGCAAAGCGGAATCTGCGAGGAAGAGGAAGAGCAAAAAGAAGAAGACACAAGAGCGCTTCTTCAGAGACCCCTTCCAGTTTGCCAGAACACTGTTTGAGCAGCCAAAATCTGGGACCCTAAGTGTGGACAAAGGAGTTCTTGAGCAGCATCTGAGGAAAACATACTCTGACCCACAGAGCAAAGCACCACTCGACATTCAAGGTCTGGTGTGGCCAACCAACCCTGAGGAACAGTTCAATGGCAAGCCTCCAACGTTGGCGGAAATCAAGAAGGTGGTCGACAAAGCCAGAGCCAAATCATCACCAGGGCCAAACGGAATACCTTACCAGCTTTACAAGAAATGTCCCAAGGTGCTGGAGTGGCTCCACAGGCTGCTGCGATCGGCTTGGAGAAACCAGAAGATCAGCGGCCAGTGGATGACGGCAGATGGTGTGTACATCCCCAAAGAGCAAAACTCAAGTGACATTAGCCAGTTCAGGCCAATATCACTACTGAACGTCGAAGGGAAAATCTTCTTCTCTGTCATGGCAGCAAGGCTGACCAAGTACCTGATGGAAAACAAGTACTTGGATGTGTCAGTCCAGAAAGGTGGCATCCCAGGCGTGGCGGGCTGTGTAGAACACGCCACAATGATCTGGGACGCAATCCAAAAAGCAAAAACAGAAAAGAGAGACCTGGACGTAGTGTGGCTTGATCTGGCAAACGCATATGGATCTGTGCCCCATGAGATGATACAGTTGGCTCTTGAGATGTACCATGTGCCAAAGAACATCCGCGACATGCTCAAGAAGTACTTCAATGGCTTCTCAATGCGGTTCTCTACCAAGGAGTACACAACAGACTGGATCAACTTGGAAGTGGGTATTGCAATGGGCTGTGCAATTTCCCCAATACTGTTCGTGCTGGCAATGGAACTCATCTTGAAAGCAGCAACAAACAACGCGAGACAAACAGACCTTGGCGATGGATACAAGATGCACCCTCTCAAGGCCTTCATGGATGACACTACAGTGATTTCATCCAGAGAAGACGAGACACGTCATGTGCTGGAGAGGCTAGACGACATAGTTGCCTCATCCAGAATGAAGTTCAAGCCAAAGAAATCACGGAGTCTCTCACTGAGGAAAGGAAAAGTGGCCGGATCTGTGGTCTTCAGTGTTGCCAACCAGGCCATTCCAACAGTCACAGAAGAACCAGTCAAGAGCCTTGGAAGATGGTTGATGATACGCTGAAAGACACACAAAGAGCAAAAGAAACCAAGCAGATGGCGGAGGAAGGCTTGGAGACCATTGACCAGTGTGGGCTCCCTGGCAAATACAAGGTCTGGTGTCTGCAGTTCATGCTGATACCAAAGCTGCTATGGCCTCTGATGATATACGACATCTGCACCAGCATAGTGGAGGCAATGGAAGCCAAAATCAACAAGTTCACAAGGAAATGGCTTGGTGTCCCACCCTGTCTGACTGACATAGCGCTGTACTGTCGCCAAGCAAAGCTGAAACTACCCCTGAAATCCATCCTGGAGGAATACAAAGCAGGGAAGATCAGACTTCAAAGCATGCTGGAGGACTCAGGAGACAAGGTGGTAGAAGCAATTAAGCCCCAGCTGAAGACAGGCAGAAAATGGAAAGTTCAAGAGGCGATGGATTCTGCAAAAGAAAGTCTCAAGATCAGAGAAATAACAGGACACACACAGACCAATAGACAGGGACTGGGGGTGACCAAAACTGAATGGTGGTCAAAGGCCAAAGGAAAAGCCAAAAGAGACATGATGATTCAGGAGATGAGAAAAGAAGAAGACCAAAAAAGACTCCAAAAAGCAGTCCAGCAGAGCCAGCAAGGGCAATGGACAACGTGGGAGAATGCACTCCAAAGAAGTCTCACTTGGAATGACATTTGGAGCATGGCCCCTCTCAGGATCAGCTTCATTCTCAGATCTGCATATGACCTTCTGCCCTCAAATGCAAACCTGGTGAAGTGGGGGAAAACAGACGATCCTGCATGCCCCCTCTGCCATGAAAAACAAACAGTGGAGCATGTCCTAAGCTCATGTAAAGTAGCCCTGGCTCAAGGAAGGTACACATGGAGGCACAACCAAGTGCTCAAAGAAATTGTACAAGTAGTCTGGGCTAGTACCAACACCACAAAAGGGAAAATCAGGACTCCAAAAGCACCCGCAACATTCTTCACGGCAGGAGGCAGCAAATCATGGCCAAGAACAACAGTGCCACTCGAAACATGCAGGCAGAGTCTGCTGGACGGGGCAGATGACTGGGAGTGCACTGCAGACCTCCCAGAATGGAAGAGTCACCCAGAGATCATCAGCAAGAGTGGCATGAGACCAGACATAGTAGTCCACTCTAAGTCAACCAAGCAGCTGATCATGATCGAGCTCACGGTGCCATATGAGAACAGAATGGAGGCAGCTCAAATCTACAAGACTGAAAAGTATGCTGATCTGGCAAACAGCCTGAGGAGAGAAGGCTATCAGGTCAAAGTCCTCACTGCAGAAATTGGAGCTAGGGGGTTTGTAGGAACGTCTGCATACAGCCTCATGAAACAGCTCTCAGTTGCAGGGAAGGAAAAAACCAGAGCCCTGAAAGCAATGGCAGAAGCGGCAGAGAGGTGTTCAAGCTGGATCTGGTCAAGGAGGAACAAAAGTGAACTTCATAAGGCTTAATTTCCCTACAAATATCAGGTGTCCCTGTGGCTCAGTGGTTAAAGCGCGAGTCATTAAGTGGTAAATGAGCATGTCCAGAGGGTCATGGGTTCGAATCCCAGCCATGGCTCGTCCCAAGATGGGAAAAAAAGGGCAGCAGAGGGACATCCGGAGTCATGAACCGGGTGTGGCCCAACCCCCCTAGAGTGTCAGGAGATAAGGGCCGAAACACTTGCTTGAAGGGGGCTTCTCTTCTGAGGACTCTCTGCTGCCACGCTCTCCACGAGTTTCTTTCTACTAGGTATCAATCTTATATCATCCTCTACCGTTCTCCCCCCCCCCCCCACGCCTCCCCCTTATCCCTCTCCCCCCCCCCCCCCCCCATCTTCAGTTTGTTCATTAAATGTCCCAAATGAGCAGTGTGTGCAGGCTGGAAGGTCTTGAAGCAAATCATCATTAGGCAGGTGGGGGTGAGGGGCGGGGGGGGGGGGGGGGGGGGGGAGGGTTGGGGGTTAGGGAGGGTGGGAGTGGGCCCAGAGTAGCGTGTCTTGTTGACAGGCGGACACAGCGTATCGGGCGGTACCGGTAATGGCTGCCTGTGGTTGCCTTTGTTGTAAGTCTCTCTCTCTCTCTCTCTCTCTCTCTCTCTCTCTCCTCTCTGTGTAAACGGGATTTGTTATCGTGTTGCTGTCGACCCGAGAGCGAGGTCAACTCTCGGCCTTTTGTCCAGAGAGGGGGGGGGGGGGGACGGGGAGGTTGAGGAGGGGTGGTGGTGGTGGTGGAAGTGGGGGGTGGGGGAGGGAGAGGAAGGAGGCAGGATAGTGTGCAGGGACCGATCGTTCTCTTCCTCTGTGTCTCGGAGCTTCGTTTAGCTTATGTACAGATTCTCTCCCTCTCTCTGTCTCTGTCTGTGTCTCTGTCTGTGTCTCTGTCTGTCTGTCTGTCTCTCTATGTGTGTGTGTGTGTGTGTGTGTGTGTGTGTGTGTGTGTGTGTGTGTGTGTGTGTGTGTGTGTGCGTGCGCGCAAATATGTATGTGTATGTGAGTGCACCTGTGTGTATGCGTGGTGTGTGTGTGTGTGTGTGTGTGTGTGTGTGTGTGCGTGCGTGCGTGCGTGCGTGCGCGAGCGCGCGCGCGTGTGTGTGTGTGTGTGTGTGTGTGTGTGTGGGTGTGTGTGTGTGTTTCAGTTTCAGTTTAAGTTTCACCACACACACACACGCACACACACACACACACACACACACACACACACACACACACACACACACACACGCACACACGCACACACACACACACACACGCACACACACGCACAGAGAAGAGAGAGAGAGAGAGAGAGAGAGAGAGAGAGAGAGAGCACGCACGCACGCACGCACGCACGCACACACCTACCGTTGCACGCCTACGCAGCCTTGATTGTACAAGGAAAACAGTTATACTGCTAAGACTTGCACACTTCATCCTGCCCTCAAGAACAGCAGTGTCAACAGAAGATTTGCTAAGCTATGACTTGGCGGCGTCCGCGGACTCTTGGAGGAAAAAAGGCCAGTAACTCGCGTTGATTGTCGGCGAATTTATTGCCCTTCACCGTTCACTTCCTGTACGAGTGGTTCTGTGTTGGTTTTCCGGGATGTCATGATAGGGGCGGATAATCCTGTTTGGTTCGGAGCTGCTGGAGTTGTCCAATCTTGCACGACCTTTCAGTCTTAATGAACCAATCAAAAGTGATATCCGTAGGCTGGTAAAGTAAGGTAATGTTGCTTTCTATATAGCCCAGCCGACCGCAAAGGGCCATATCAGGGGCTGTCACCGCGTTGCAGTCAACTCACGAATCTTAAAACAAAACAAAGCAAAACAAACAAACAAACAAACAGACAGACAGACAAGCAAACAAACTAACAAGCAAACAAACAAAACAAAACAACTAAAAACGCATTCACACAACCTGTAGGGGTCATTTCTAGTTTGATGTGATGACTGCTCTAATGTCCGGCTGATATGGGAAGTAACTCTTGCTAATATTTTAGAGGTCCTGAGAAGAGCTCCTCTACCCCGTTGCTCATGACTGGAGAGAGAGAGAGAGAGAGAGAGAGAGAGAGAAGAGAGAGAGAGAGAGAGAGAGAGAGAGAGCTTCACAGGACTAGCACGGTCTTCCATGAGGGTCGTCGCCCTTCGCTTCCTATCTACTGAATGATGGCGACCTGATGTCTTTCGTTGTCGGGCTCACAGATGGCCATGCTGGACGAAAGGTACATTACTGCCCTGATGTTGATGCTGTTGTCTGAGTATTCACAAAGCAAGGGGAGAGGAGAGGGGGTGGGGGGGGGGGGGGGGGGGGGAGGGGAATCAAATTGAAGCCGTCTAAATGCAGTTGCAAAGCTCAAGAATTTTGGTCTGTAATAATAATGAAAATACTACTACTACTACTACTGCTACTACTACTACTACTACTACTACTACTGCTACTACTACTGTTGCTGCTTCTGCTGCTGCTGCTACTGCTGCTGCTACTACTACTGCTGCTGCTACTACTACTACTACTACTGCTGCTATTACTGTTGCTGCTACTGCTGCTACTACTACTGCTACTCCTGCTTACCATCATTATTACTGTCATTATTGTTGTTGTTATCATCATTTCTATCATCATCATTATCGTTACTATTGTTGTCGTCGTCGTCGTCGTCGTCGTCGTCGTTGTTGTTATTGTGATTATTATTCATAGTAATGTACATGTCTAGCGCTTAATTGTTAAATAGCTCAAACCAAAGTTCTCAGATTCAGATTCAGATTCAGATCTTTATTCTGTTAGGCCATAGCCCCTCAGGAGGGGGTACAAAGATAGAACAACATTCTGTAACCGAAGCAAAGAAGCAAACAAAATAAAACATACCCACAAAAACAATCGTTTTACGGTTTAAGCCTTCGTAGCATTAATTAATTTCACTGCACATAGTTTGCTGTTTGCAAATGCTACTACACAGAAATAACAATCAAGAATATACTGATGAAAAATTAACCTATGCTGCGACAAACCTCCGAATCTTAAATGCTTTGCTCAAATATAATGCGAACTGCTTTACAAGTGTTTCATTCCTTGATGTCATTAACATAATTAGCTTAAATAAGCATGGTTGTCTGTAGTATTTATGCGGAATAAACTCTTGTCGAACATTACTTAGTTTCTGGCAAGAGAAAATAAAATGAACTTCATCATCAGGTGCCTCGTGGCATAATGGGCAAAGGAGATTATCATCACCGCGTTGTCTATATAAATTGAAATGTCTATTTATTTCTGTGATACCGAATCTAAATTTTGTTAAGATGTATCTCAAATATTTGTCGAGGTTCATAGAAAAATACACGGGCACATTATGCTCTGCGTTTAACATACGATAGATATTAAACCTGTCACTTTCCTGAACATGAGAATACCAGCTTTGCCATCTACAATCTATTAATCTCTGACGAAATTCAAGAATAAAACTAGCTATGTCTCCGACGCCCTGGCTTTCCCATACAAAGCCAAATCCACACCCAAAGTTCTCAGAGAGAGAGAGAGAGAGAGAGAGAGGGGGGGAGAGCGAGAGAGAGAGAGAGAGAAAGAGAGAGACAGAGCAAGAGAGAGAGAGAGAGAGAGTGAGGGGGGGGGGGGGAGAGAGCGAGAGAGAGAGAGAGAAAGAGAGAGACAGAGCAAGAGAGAGAGAGAGAGAGAGAGAGAGAGAGAGAGGCACACAGTCAGGCAGGCAGGCAGGCAGACACACACACACACACACACACACACACACACACACCACACACACACACACACACACACACACACACACACACACACACACTCACATACACACACACCACTGTCATACAGCAACAAGGAATTAGAATAATATTAATTTGAAAATAAGATGTGTAATTTAAAGATATAACTTGAGTGCATAACAAGAAAATCAGAGCTGTGGGGAGAGACGGGACATTTGTTCCGTGCAGAAGGTGCTTGAAAAGGGAATGGTCACGTTGCGAAGGTCTGGCTGTGGAACTGTGGGATCTGAGGGCGATACGTATTAGTCTGGGCAGGGTTGTAGCCACACGCCGCCATTAGAATTTTGCACTAAAACACCGTATGAATAATCCATGCAAGCGTTTTGAGGCCTACCATAAATTGGAGCCAGCATTTAATGTTAAACTGATAATTCTTGATCAAAAGAACAACACCCCCCCCTCCCCCCCACCACCACCACCACCAATTACTTACCTTGTTTTGGGGGGATTTTCACCGATGAAATCACAGTCTTCAAATATAATATGACCTTCCCCTTAGTTGACACCCATTTCAGTCCTTTGCACTCACGCGCGACCTTATCTTTGCGCCAGGGGTGTGTGGTGGGGTGCAGGTTGGGGGTGGGGTGGGGTGGGGGGGTCCCCAAATGAGTCCCATTCCTTTGATGTTAATCTGTCTTCTTGAACCACCTGGCTTGTACCTTGATGGCCATAGGGAAGAAAATGAAGAGAATCAACTTTCAGACACACACACACACACACACAAATTCTCAAAGCTATGGAACTACGCCAGTCTATAAATACTCGAGTCCTTAAGCAAGGCCTTTGGCGCATTACTTTTTGGTGTGCAACCTGTGCAACTGCAGAAGACGCAAAAGATAAGGAAGAGCAAGATACTTCGGAGACCTGAAGCTGAATGAAGACAGTTTATAATCCGTGCATTGTTGAACAGGAAGCCAGTGAAGAGAATTGATAGCGAGCTGTCGAGTATTACAAGCACCCAAAAGTGTAGGCCATTGCACTCAAATGGTGTAGAAATTAAGGCGAGACACCAAAGTGGAACGTGTAAGTGAATATACGACTCGGGGTACTATTTTAGATGATTAGCTGAATTTTAATGCAAGTACTCAATGTATCTACAAAAAAAAAATGCCAATCTAGAATATACTGTCTTGAGAAACTTCGGTCTCTTGCTGTTAAAAATGACATCTTGAATATGTTTTATCGTTGTTTTGTAGAATCAATGCTGTCCTTTGGCTTTTTTTTTTTTATACTGGTTTGGAAATCTTAGCGTGAAAAAACAAAAACAGTTTAAAGAGTGGTGAATACATGTGGAAAGATTATTGCAAAAAAACCAAGGACAGTTAGATAAATTGTATGAATGTTGTGTCACACAAAAAGCTGTGAACATTGCTGCCGACAGTTCTCATGTTCTTATAAAAAAAAGTACAATGTCTTACCATCTGGACGAAGATTCCAAATTCCGAAATTCAAAACAAATAGAACCAAAAACAGTTTCGTTCCCAATTCCATCAAACTCCTGGATCAAAACTGAACTTTCAATAAGATCCGGTTCAGAAAGCTTGTTTGTATGTACACACACACACACACACACACACACACACACACACACACACACACACACACACATATATATATATATATATATATATATATATATATATATATGCGCGCGCGCGTATATATATACGCGCGCGCGTGTGTGTATTATTCTGTGCGTGTGAGTGGATGGGTGGGTCGATGGGTGGGTGTGATTTGTGATTTGTGAAATATAGATCCATAGACATGTTTTTATGGCCACTCTTAATTTCTCTTTGGAGACAATAACGTGTTCTTGACTTGGCTTAACTTGGGAACCAACAGGAATGGGCTTAGAACAGTCAGACATCAGTCTGGCTTCGTTCAGTGTGCTGTAGATCCTCTAGCTGACGACTGAGATGTTTTGGGCCACCAGCAAGGAGGGGAGATAGTAAAGTACTCTAGCTTTGAACAGACAAAAACACAGATCAGGGGAGTTAAAGTACTGTAGCTTTGAACAGACAAAAGCACATATCAGGGGAGTTAAAGTACTGTAGCTTTGAACAAACAAAAGCACAAGTCAGGGGAGTTAAAGTGCTGTAGCTTTGAACAGACAAAAACACAGAACAGCGGAGTTAAAGTACTGTAGCTTTGAACAGACAAAAGCACATATCAGGGGAGTTAAAGTACTGTAGCTTTAAACAGACAAAAGCACATATCAGGGGAGTTAAAGTACTGTAGCTTTGAACAAACAAAAGCACAAGTCAGGGGAGTTAAAGTGCTGTAGCTTTGAACAGACAAAAACACAGATCAGGGGAGTTAAAGTACTGTAGCTTTGAACAGACAAATGCACAGATCAGGGTTTCAATGGCGTCCTGTTGAAGAAGATGCCGAACAGAAAAAATCTGTTGAAGTTCCAGATAAGACCAACGACAGGTGGAGATGTACCGCTGGAATTATTATTATTATTATTATATTTATTGATATTCTTCTTCTTCTTCTCTTATTATTACTATTATTATCATTATTATTGTTATTATTATCATTATTAGAGACCGAGCTCTAAGCACTGTACAATCCGCATTCTCGTTTACACAACGGGCTGCCTCCTGGGTAGAGCCGACTTAAGAAGTGCCTGCTGGCGCTTCATTCAGTCGCTTCCCCCCGTGTCATTCAGTCAACATCGTTCATTCAGCTGAACAGCTCTTTCATTCTTTTGATTTCTCAGCAGGGTGCACGCTGTGTGAAAACGTGTCATCCATACCAACGGCCAAACTGGCCTTCTCTTCCGACAGTTGGTGATGGGATTTGACGTGTGTGCAAGATGTTAAGCGTGCGTTCACACACGGAACCTTGGTTTATAGTCTCACTCGAAGGACTATTTGGGAAATGGAGTCAGAACCAAGGTTAACTTCGAGGGAAAAAGGAAAAAGCCCCAGTACTGAAACGGCCTGGCGGAGATTCGAACCCGCTACCCCAGGATCACCAAGATTACGAGTCCGGCGCTCTACCACTGAGCTATTCCAGCCCCATATTAGACAAGAGTCTCCTAGTGCAGGGTGTGTCTGGGATACTCTACAAGCGGACATAGGCTTCGATCGATCAGCAGTAGTGTAGCTACGGCCACCTCTATGTATTCTTCACCGACCTTGGTATGGGAATTTGAGGTGTATGACCTGCACTGAATCCTTCCCTGTCAAGCATTATCTCATGTCTTCCCTGCGGGCGGGGATCTACTACAATGATCGTCTTCCATTCTCTCTCTCTCTCTCTCTCTCTCTCTCTCTCTCTCTCTCTCTCTCTCTCTCTCTCTCTCTCTCTCTCTAGCATAGAACCAGCTAACATACAGATTGATGGCAGAAAGAAAAAGAGAAAGAAGGAAAGAGAAAGGAGGAAGAGGAAAGGAAAGGAAGGAAGGAAGAAGGAAGAAGAAGAAGGAAGGAAGGAAGGAAGGAGAAGGAAGGAAGGAAGAAAGGAAGGAAGAAGGAAGGAAGGAAGAAGGAAGAAGGAAGGAAGGAAAGAAAGGAAGAAAGGAAGGAAGGAAGGAAGAAAGGAAGAAAGAAAGAAGGAAGGAAGGAAGGAAGGAAGAAGAAAGGAAGAAAGGAAGGAAGAAAGGAAGAAAGAAAGAAAGGAAGGAAAGAAAGAAGAAAGGAAGAAAGGAAGAAGAAAGAAGAAGAAAGGAAGGAAGAAAGAAAGGAAAAGAAAGAAAGGAAGAAAGAAAGAAAGGGAAGGAAGAAAAGAAAGAGAAGAAAGGAAGAAAGAAGAAGAAAGAAAGGAGGAAGAAGAAGGAAAGAAGGAAGAAAGAAAGAAAGAAAGAAAGGAAGAAGAAGAAAGAAAGAAAGAAAGGAAGAAGAAAAGAAAGAAAGAAAGAAGAAGAAGAAAGAAAGAAAGAAAGAAAGAAAGAAAGGAAGAAAAAAAGAAAGAAAAGAAAAGAAAGGAAGAAAAAGGAAGAAAAAAAGAAAGAAAGAAGAAAAGGAAAAATAAGAAGAGAAAGAAAGAAAGAGAAAATAAAGAAAGAAAGGAAGAAAGAAAGGAAGGAAGGAAGGAATAACAAACAGGCAGAAGGAAAATCAGGTCTCAGATCAAATGAAAGGTCCCAGAACCCTTGTGTTCGTCCGCGTACAAAGTATAAACCCTGGCATAAATTTCGCACATGCGTCGTCCTCACCGCCAACATAAAGGCAGTGCGTCACATCCGGTAACGGAGGAAGTAGTTGTGTCCCCTTGAAGGGCTAATGGTCACTGTGGGGGAGCCACTCAGGATGGACTGACGCCGACAGCACCAGTGGTCAGTGTGGCGGTGCTACACGGTAAGACCCTTTAGACAAGGAAGTCCGAGCTGAGAGAGTAAATCATAACCCTTTGCTTCCAATACCAGGACACGCCGTTCCCCACCTTGCCTGTCCGCGCACGCTCTGATTTACCAGACATTATGATACTGGCAGTTGGCGCTCAGATAACAGGTTCACAGACCAATGTGGGTCCCATACGCTAACAACAGCAGCGCCGTATCCGTAAATCAGTCTCAAACAGAGCATTTTGCTTTTTATTTTCGGCACTTTGGTCGATTAATCCCAAAAATAATCATAGGATGAGACGTATGCCATCATTCATTCCGAATGAGAGAAATTTGTTTTGAGTGTGTATTTCAGCAGGTTTTTATTATTCTGTCCCATCTTCTGTCCCACCTCAGTGGCATTGCATCCACGCCACTCATTCCGACCCCCAGTCCTCACTGCCACCAATACAACACAAACAGGCTCAGTGTCTCAGTACTACTGATGTTCACAGCAACACGCTCAGTGTCTCAGTACTACTGATGTTCACAGCAACACGCTCAGTGTCTCAGTACTACTGATGATCACAGCAACACGCTCCGTGTCTCAGTACTACTGATGTTCACAGCAACACGCTCAGTGTCTCAGTACTAATGATGTTCACAGCAACACGCTCAGTGTCTCAGTACTACTGATGTTCACAGCAACACGCTCAGTGTCTCAGTACTAAAGATGATCACGGGCTCTGTGTCTCAGTACTACTGATGTTCACAGCAACACGCTCAGTGTCTCAGTACTACTGATGATCACAGCAACACGCTCAGTGTCTCAGTACTACTGATGTTCACAGCAACAGGCTCAGTGTCTCAGTACTACTGATGTTCACAGCAACACGCTCAGTGTCTCAGTACTACTGATGTTCACAGCAACACGCTCAGTGTCTCAATACTACTGATGTTCACAACAACACGCTCAGTGTCTCAGTACTACTGATGTTCACAGCAACACGCTCAGTGTCTCAGTACTAAAGATGTTCACAGCAACACGCTCAGTGTCTCAGTACTACTGAAGTTCACAGCAACACGCTCAGTGTCTCAGTACTAAAGGTGTTCACAGCAACAGGCTCAGTGTCTCAGTACTAAAGATGTTCACAGCAACACGCTCAGTGTCTCAGTATACTGATGATCACAGCAACACGCTCAGTGTCTCAGTACTAAAGGTGTTCACAGCAACAGGCTCAGTGTCTCAGTACTAAAGATGTTCACAGCAACACGCTCAGTGTCTCAGTACTAAAGATGATCACAGCAACACGCTCAGTGTCTCAGTACTAAAGGTGTTCACAGCAACAGGCTCATTGTCTCAGTACTAAAGATGTTCACAGCAACACGCTCAGTGTCTCAGTACTAAAGATGTTCACAGCAACACGCTCGGTGTCTCAGTACTAAAGATTTTCACAGCAATACGCTCAGTGTCTCAGTACTAAAGGTGTTCACAGCAACACGCACAGTGTCTCAGTACTATTGATGTCCACAGCAACACGCTCAGTGTCTCAGTACTACTGATGTTCACAGCAACACGCTCAGTGTCTCAGTACTAAAGATTTTCACAGCAATACGCTCAGTGTCTCAGTACTAAAGGTGTTCACAGCAACACGCACAGTGTCTCAGTACTACTGATGTCCACAGCAACACGCTCAGTGTCTCAGTACTACGGATGTTCACAGTAACACGCTCAGTGTCTCAGTATAAAGATGATCACGGGCTCAGTGGTCTCAGTACTAAAAATGATCACGGGCTCAGTGTCTCAGTAATAAAGATGTTCACAGCAACAGGCTCAGTGTCTCAGTACTATTGATGTTCACAGCAACAAGCTCAGTGTATCAGTACTAAAGATGATCACAGCAACACGCTCAGTGTCTCAGTACTACTGATGTTCACAGCAACAGGCTCAGTGTCTCAGTACTACTGATGTTCACAGCAACAGGCTCAGTGTCTCAGTACTACTGATGTTCACAGCAACACGCTCAGTGTCTCAGTACTACTGATGTTCACAGCAACAGGCTCGGTGTCTCAGTACTACTGACGATCACGGGGTCAGTGTCTCAGTACTAAAGATGTTCACAGCAACAGGCTCATTGTCTCAGTACAAAAGATAATCACAGCAACAGGATTATTGTCTCAGTACTAAAGATGTTCACATCAACACGCACAGTGTCTCAGTACTAAAGATGTTCACAGCAACACGCCCAGTGTCTCAGTACTACTGATGTTCACAGCAACAGGCTCAGTGTCACAGTACTAAAGATGTTCACAGCAACAGGCTTATTGTCTCAGTACCAAAGATGTTCACATCAACACGCACAGTGTCTCAGTACTAAAGATGTTCACAGCAACAGGCTCAGTGTCTCAGTACTACTGATGTTCACAGCAACAGGCTCAGTGTCTCAGTACTAAAGATGTTCACAGCAACAGGCTCAGTGTCTCAGTACTAAGATGTTCACAGCAATACGTTCAGTGTCTCAGTACTAAAGATGTTCACAGCAACAGGCTCAGTGTCTCAGTACTAAAGATGTTCACAGCAACACGCTCAGTGTCTCAGTACTAAAGGTGTTCACAGCAACAGGCTCAGTGTCTCAGTACTAAAGATGTTCACAGCAATACGTTCGGTGTCTCAGTACTAAAGATGTTCACAGCAACAGGCTCAGTGTCTCAGTACTAAAGATGTTCACAGCAACACGCTCAGTGTCTCAGTACTAAAGATGTTCACAGCAACAGGCTCAGTGTCTCAGTACTAAAGATGTTCACAGCAACACGCTCAGTGTCTCAGTACTACTGATGTTCACAGCAACAGGCTCAGTGTCTCAGTACTAAAGATGTTCACAGCAACAGGCTCAGTGTCTCAGTACTAAAGATGTTCACAGCAACACGCTCAGTGTCTCAGTACTAAAGATGATCACGGGCTCAGTGTCTCAGTACTGAAGATGTTCACAGCAACACGCTCAGTGTCTCAGTACTACTGATGATCACAGCAACACGCTCAGTGTCTCAGTACTACTGATGTTCACAGCAACACGCTCAGTGTCTCAGTACTACTGATGATCACAGCAACACGCTCAGTGTCTCAGTACTAAAGATGATCACAGCAACACGCTCAGTGTCTCAGTACTAAAGATGATCACAGCAACACGCTCAGTGTCTCAGTACTAAAGATGATCACGGGTTCAGTGTCTCAGTACTAAAGATGATCAAAGCAACACGCTCAGTGTCTCAGTACTACTGATGATCACAGGCTCAGTGTCTCAGTACTAATGATGATCACTGGCTCAGTGTCTCAGTACTACTGATGATCACAGGCTCAGTGCCTCAGTACTACTGATGATCACAGGCTCAGTGTCTCAGCACTACTGATGATCACAGGCTCAGTGTCTCAGCACTACTGATAATCACTGAAGGGACTGCTGGCAGATGAACAGCCTGACAGTCACCTCCAGCACTTGGATCTTTTCTACCACAGACCGCAACACCAACAGGTAGATCCTGGTGTGGTTGCTGGTTTCATAGATCCAGGAAAACCAGTTGTTGAGTAGAGTTATAGGTGGTCGGAATAGCTCAGTGGTAGAGCGCCGGACTCGTAATCTTGGTGATCCTGGGGTTGTGGGTTCGAATCGGGCCGTTTCGGTACAGGGGGATTTTTCCTTCGGTGTTAACATTGGTTCTGACTCCATTTCCCATACAGTCCTTCGAATGAGACTATAAAGCGAGGTTCCGTGTGTGAACGCACGCGTAACATCTCGCACACACGTCAAATCCTATCAGCAACTGTCGGAAGAGAAGGCCAGTTTGGCCGTTGGTATGGATGACACGTTACACATAGCACGCACCTTCCCCGACGTTGGAGTATGGCTGCCTTAATGGCGGGATAAAAAAACGGTCATACACACAAAACTCCACTCCCTTTGTTGGGTAAATGGGATTAATCCTTGCTGTCTTTACAGGGAGTGTCCGCAGGAGTATCAGCCTGCGTACGCAGGAAAACAAAAACAAAAAACAAAAACATCAACAACAAAAAATGTGGTCTTCGCTCTCATGAAACAGCGAAAGTTTGAAATAAATATAGAATAAGGCCGCTGGCGAAGAAAAAAGAAAAAAAGAAAAGAAGGGTGGTGGAAGGGAGAGGGGAGAGAAACGACGGAAGAAGAAGAAGAAGAAGAAGAAGAAGAAGAAGAAGAAGAAGAAGAAGAAGAAGAAGGACAAGTAGGAGGAGGAGGAGGAGGAGGAGAGAGGAGGAGAGAAGAGAAGAAGAAGAAGAAGAAGAAGAAGAAGAAGAAGAAGAAGAAGAAAAAGAAGAAGAAGAAAGAGAAGAAGGACAAGGAGGAGAGGAGGAGGAGAAGAAGAAGAAGAAGAAGAAGAAGAAGAAGAAGAAGAAGAAGAAGAAGAAGAGAGAAGGAGAAGAATAGAGAAGGAGAAGAAGAAGAAGAAGAAGAGAGAGGAGGAGAAGGAGGGAGGAGGAGGAGGAGGAGGAGGAGGAGGAGGAGGAAAGAAGTGTAAGAACACAAAGGGGGAGTTAGGATTGATTCTCAAAGTATAAATTCCATCGTTGCTTTGCATCAAGCTATCCAGTCACTGCCATCAATCAACTGATCATGTGAAGAAGAGAAAGAAGTTCGCGTGGTGTGGTGTGGTGGTGAACCTCTTCCAACAATCCCCATTGCCCAGTACAAAGAGCACCCCTCCCCCTCCCTCCCCCCCCCCCGCCCTCCTCCCCCTCACACCCTCAACCCCTTGTCGAGAACAACGCCAAACACAAGAGGTCTTGCTGTACCTACCCCCACCTGGTGAAGATTCGGGCAGGGAGATTTTCACAGAAGGCGGGAGGTCGAATCTCCCTTTGTTGACATAGCCGGTCAAAGCTGACCCGCCACCCCTTCATCTTGCTCACTCTTAATCCTTGCTTCTCCCCCCCCCCTCACCCCCCCTCCCCTCCAAGCCCTCCTTTCCGCTTCTCCCTCCCCCTCCCACTCTCTCCACCCCACCCTTCCTTCCGTCCCAGCTATTTTTAACAACCCATATCTCTCCCCTCCCCTCCCCCCCCCCCCCCCCCCCCCACCGAACGTCTGTTAATCTTGTTCTAGATTTGGCCAGGGATCTCGATCCGGATTAAGTCAGGGAAGTGGACGTCTCTGGCAATTGAGTCAGACTCGGTCTCAGACTTGAATTGTCAAAAGAAACCTTATCATGAGAAGTCATCATTAATGGATAGACCATCATTCATTTTGGGCCCATAAAGGGGGCCATTATTATTGTCTTTTCATGAAATCAAGAACCTGTTTTGCAGTATGTTGTGTGTGTGTGTGTGTGTGTGTGTGGTGGGGGGGTGAGAGAGAGAGAGAGAGAGAGAGAGAGAGAGAGTGACCGTTTTGAAGCTGTGACGTCTGGATACTGCGTCACATTTTCTCTTCAAACAAGAGTCCCCACCCCCTCCACCCGCCCTCCTGTCTGTCTCTGTCTCTCTCTGTCTCTGTCTGTCTGTCTCTCTCTTTCATAGAAAACTTAACTCAACATTGAGAAGAGCATATATTAAAATAGTTTTGCCAGATTCTTCCTTATCAATCACGAAGAATCAAGTTCATTGAAACATACAGCCACGGCACACACACAAACCGACGTCAACACACCTGTACCTACAAATGAAACACAATGATCTCGACACAGTGCTCCAGAGATGTACTCACCCGAGGCTCATGTCCACTTGGTTCTAACGGTTATATTTGTGGGCCGGAATAGCTCAGTGGTAGAGCGCCGGATTCGTAACCTCGGAGATCCTGGGGTTGCGGGTTCGAATCTCCGCCGGGCCGTTTCGGTACAAGGGGATTTTTCCCTCGGAGTTAACATTGGTTCTGATTCCATTTCCTATACAATCCTTTGAATGAGACTCTAAACTGAGGTTCCATGTGAGAACGCACGCATAAAATCTTGCACACACGTCGAATCCCATCACCAACATTCGGAAGAGAAGGCCAGTTTGGCCGTTGGTATGGATGACACGTTACACATAGCATGCACCCTGCGTGAGAAATGGAAAGAATGAAGGAATTAAAGAAATTGAGTGAACGATATTGAACGATATTGACTGGATGACACGGGAAACGACGGAATGAAGCGCCAGCTGGCAGCTCTTCAGTCGGCACTACCCAGGTAGGCAGCCGTTGTGTAAACGAGTGTGGATTGTAAAGCGCTTAGAGCCTGGACTCTAGACGAGGATAGGCGCTGTGTAAACATTCATAATCATAATAGTAACATTTTGGCACATACTCGGAAAGACACGTTCAAACCTACCTTACAGGTACATCCATGAACTCACTATCCATACCATGACACTGTGTCCTGAACTATCCACACCATGACACTGTGTCCTGTACTATCCATACCATGACACTGTCCTGTACTATCCATACCATGACACTGTGTCCTGTACTGTCCATACCATGACACTGTGTCCTGTACTATCCACACCATGACACTGTCCTGTACTATCCGTACCATGACACTGTCCTGTACTATCCATACCATGACACTGTCCTGTACAATCCACACCATGACACTGTCCTGTACTATCCATACCATGACACTGTCCTGTACTATCCATACCATGACACTGTCCTGTACTATCCATACCATGACACTGTCTTGTACTATCCATACCATGACACTGTCCTGTACTATTCATACTATGACACTGTCCTGTACTATCCATACCATGACACTGTGTCCTGTACTATCTATACCATGACACTGTGTCCTGTACTATCCATACCATGACACTGTGTCCTGTACTATCCATACCATGACACTGTCCTGTACTATCTATACCATGACACTGTCCTGTACTATCCATACCATGACACTCTCCTGTACTATCCATACCATGACACTGTGTCCTGTACTATCCATACCATGACACTGTGTCCTGTACTATCCATACCATGACACTGTGTCCTGTACTATCCACACCATGACACTGCGTCCTGTACTATCCATACCATGACACTGTGTCCTGTACTATCCATACCATGACACTGTCCTGTACTATCCATACCATGACACTGTCCTGTACTATTCATACTATGACACTGTCCTGTACTATTTATACCATGACACTGTGTCCTGTTACTATCCATACCATGACACTGTCCTGTACTATCCATACCATGACACTGTGTCCTGTACTATCCATACCATGACACCGTGTCCTGTACTATCCATACCATGACACCGTGTCCTGTACTATCCCATACCATGACACTTGTCCTGTACTATCCATACCATGACACTGTCCTGTACTATCCATACCATGACACTGTCCTGTACTATCCATACCATGACACTGTGTCCTGTACTATCCGTACCATGACACTGTGTCCTGTACTATCCATACCATGACACTGTGTCCTGTACTATCCATACCATGACACGTGTCCTGTACTATCCGTACCATGACACTGTGTCCTGTACTATCCGTACCATGACACTGTCCTGTACTATCCATACCATGACACTGTCCTGTACTATCCATACCATGACACTGTGTCCTGTACTATCCATACCATGACACGTGTCCTGTACTATCCATACCATGACACCTGTGTCCTGTACTATCCATACCATGACACTGTGTCCTGTACTATCCATACCATGACACTGTCCCTGTACTATCCATACCATGACACTGTCCCTGTACTATCCATACCATGACACGTGTCCTGTACTATCCATACCATGACACTGTCCTGTACTATCCATACCATGACACTGTGTCCTGTACTATCCATACCATGACACTGTCCCCGCATGTACTAATCCATACCATGACACTGTGTCCTGTACTATCCATACCATGACACTGTCCTGTACTATCCATACCATGACACTGTGTCCTGTACTATCCATACCATGACACTGTCCTGTACTATCCATACCATGACACTGTGTCCTGTACTATCCATACCATGACACTGTCCTGTACTATACATACCATGACACTGTGTCCTGTACTATCCATACCATGGCACTGTGTCCTGTACTATCCATACCATGACACTGTGCCCTGTACTATCCATACCATGGCACTGTGTCCTGTACTATCCATACCATGACACTGTCCTGTACTATCCATACCATGACACTGTGTCCTGTACTATCCATACCATGACACTGTGTCCTGTACTATCCATACCATGACACTGTGTCCTGTACTATCCATACCATGACACTGTGCCCTGTACTATCCATACCATGACACTGTCCTGTACTATCCATACCATGACACTGTGCCCTGTA
>CM065726.1:78486554-78489054 GCA_033310375.1 Conus canariensis | reverse complement strand
ATCTTAATGAGGGAAATCCCTCTATAACTGCTGGGAGTATTTACATAACCCTTCTTGTAGGATGGCAGAATAATTGATTCAGTCCAGTTTTTTCCCCGGAAACATACAACAATCAAATGGTATATTAAACAATTTCAGAAAGAAGTTTATCACCTGGTCAGAAAAATGTTTAAATAATTCACCGGTAATGCCGTCAGGGCCACCTGTCTTACCCTTTTTCGTTTAAAAAAAATGCTAATACTACTTCTTCTTGAGTAATTGGCTGGTTCATATAGCCATCATTGCTCACATCAAACACTTCTTGGATTGGTTAGTTATCAACTTTTGTATCTAATAAGTTCTGGAAATGCTGAAACCATGCCTGAAGAGTAATAGTGTTTTCTGGGCTGTTCACTTTTGATCGAAACTCTATCAATAGTTTCCCATAATTCCTTTTGACTTTTTATAGATGAAGCGAGTGATCTAATATGGATATAATATATATATATATATATATATATATATATATATATGTGTGTGTTGTGTGTGTGTGTGTGTGTGTGTGTGTGTGTGTGTATGCGCGTGCTTGGTGTGTGTGTGTGTGTGTGTGTGTGTGTGTGTGTGTGTGGTGTTGTGTGTTGTGTGTGTGTGTGTGTGTGTGTGTGTGTGTGTGTGTTGTGTGTGGTGTGTGTGTGTGTGTGTGTGTGTGTGTGTGTGTGTGTGTGTGTGGTGTGTGTGGTTTTGTGTGTGTGTGTGTGTGACATAAATTAAGCTAAATGGAGGCATATTGATTCTCGCTCTACAAACTTCTTCGAGGGACGTGAGTGTCTCCCAGTCCTGTAGAGCTAAGGTCATCAGGGCCACATCGTCGTGGACCACTGCTAGCTAACCACAGACAACCAGCTCTGAAGGGGACGCGTTTCATGACAGAAACGCGCAAGCGTGTGAAGGGTTTGCGTCCTCACAGTGGGCGTTACTGTCATCATAATTATATGTCTCTGCACAGACGTGAGAATACACAGGTAGGCTGGGCATGTATGAAATCTGCAATTATCACTCACGCACATTGAAGACGGGCTGACCATTGGCAGATGGCGGGGGTTAGAGAGTTCATACTCTGACCGTTGGTATTCCTCTGGTTGCAAGGGCATTTTCATTTTTGTGGTTGTAATGCTTTGCATTTGACATCTTTTCACAATATATCATGTGATACTAGACGAGTTTCAATGAAGTCAGTATCGATCAAGACTTACCATTTCAGCCGTCCAAGTTCTTATTCTCAACCCTAAGGAAAATATCAACGTGACATGACAACGATACGTGTGGTGTACAAAGTGATTTTCTTTTCATAAAAAAAATAAAATGATAATGCTCATGCAGGCATTTTGAAACAAACGCTTTGCCATAGTTTGGTCTTGAGTTGGACTCTCCGGGAGGAGGGGGGGGGGGGGGGTAGGGGAGGGGGGGGTAGGGGAGGGGGGAGGGGGAGGGGGTTATCAGCTCCATACACATTCCTGGCTACCTCGCTCCCAATTCCCACCCACCCCACCCCCACCCCCACCCCCACCCCTTAAAATAAAAAAAAAGAAAAAGAAAAAAAAAAAGAAAAAAAAAAGGAAAAAAAAAAGGCCTAGCAAAGTGATCGGACTTGCAGCCTGTTCTCTCCCCTTCGTGTTCAGTGGAGATAACTGACTCAGTACCAAGGGAGTTCGGCAAGGGGGTTGCTGCAGGTTATTTCCCTTGCCATTGATAAGCTGACTTTTTAACTTTTTTTTTGTATGCCAAAATGATGAATTTAGGATTGAAATCTGCACATTACAAAAAACAAAAAAAAATCAGAGAAGGAAGAAGAGATAAGAAAAATAACTGATTAAAAAAAGGCACTTTTTTCACGATGAAGCAAACACTGCCATCCCCCCCTCCCTCCCCCCCCCCCCCCCCCCCAAACGGTGTTGGCAGCAGCAGGTTGGCTTTGAGTCAAGCGCTTGTGTCACCCGTGGAAGTGGACGACTAACATAGGCATCTAGCTTTGCTGAACAGCGTTCCAGCAGGCCTTGGAGTATGTCCGGGGGAGGGGGGGGGGGGGGGGGCGCTAGAATAGCTCAGTTGGTAGAGCGCCAGACTTGTAATCTTGGTGGTTCTGAGGTTGCGGATTCGAATCTCCGCTGGGCCGTTTCGGTACAGGGGGATTTTTCCCTCAGAGTTAACATTGGTTCTGACTCCATTTCCCATACAGTCCTTCGAAGGAGACTATAAACCGAGGTTCCGTGTGTGAACGCACACATAACATCTTGCACACACGTCAAATCCCATCACCAACATTCGGAAGAGAAGTCCAGTTTGGTCGTTGGTATGGATGACACGTTACACACAGCATGCACCCTGCGTGAGAAATGGAAAGAATGAAGGAAGTAAGGAAACTGAGTGAACGATATTGACTGGATGACACGGGAAACGACTGAATGAAGCGCCAGCTGGCAGATCTTCAGTCAGCACTACCCAGGTAGGCAGCCCGTTGTGT
>CM065726.1:78476554-78484054 GCA_033310375.1 Conus canariensis | reverse complement strand
TACGATACGATACAATACGATACAATACAATACAATACAATACAATACAATACGATACGATATGATACGATACGATACGATACGATACATCACATACGATATGACACGATACGATATGACACGATATGATATGATACGATACGATACATACGATACGATACAATACAATACATCACATACGATATGACACGATACGATATTATACGATACGAAACGATACGATACGATACAATACGATACGATACAATACAATACAATACAATACAATACATCACATACATCAATACAATATGACACGATACGATATGACACGATACGATATGATACGATACAATACATATAATACGATTCGATACGAGACATATAATATGATTCGATACGATACGATTCGATACGATATGATACGATATAACACAATAGATACGATACGATACATACGGTACAATACGATACGATATGTACGATACATACGATACGAAACAATACGATACATACCATACCATGCAATGCAATGCATACAATACACACGATACCATACAATATATACAATACAATACAATGCGATACAACACAATACAATACGATACGATATGATACAATACAATACAATGCGATACGATACGACACAATACAATACGATACGATATGATACAATACAATTCGATACGATACGACACAATACAATACGATACGATATGATCGATACAATACAATACAATACGATACGATACGACACAATACAATACGATGTGATACAAGACAATACAAGATGCGGCGCGACGCAACGCAACGCAACACGACACGGCACGACACGACACGACACGACACGACACGACACGACACGACACGACACGACACGACACAACACAACACAACACAATGCCAAACACAGTTGAACTCAATGGGTATGGTTTAAAAACTGCGTTGACTTCCAATCAACAAAATGTGAAAGTTAACCTTCAGCTACTGAAACCGAAACAGGTCACGTGAATGGTATTACGGCATAACACAGAGAACAATCACCTCTAGAAAGCAACCCAGTTCATTTCACCTTGTGATATAAGTCAACATTATTCAATACACTCTTTACAAAAGAAACACTCGAGTAAATAGCACTAAACAGTTACTCTCTCTCTCTCTCTCTCTCTCTCTCTCTCTCTCTCTCAGTGTCTCTCTCTCTCTCTCTCTCTCTCTCTCTCTCTCTCTCTCTCTCTCTCTCTCTCTTTTTAAAAGTTGAAATATCCTTTCTTCGCTCTGAAACGGAATGCTGGTACAGACGTTCTGGACAGGACGCAGAGATATGTTAATCAAGACATCGTTGTAGGTGTGTGAGGCCAGCTCCATGTGGTCATCACCACGAGTAATAACAACAATCTCAGCAAGAACTTAACAACAATGATAACAACAACGAAGCCAACAACAAGAAAAGTTATGAGGATAATAATAATACTTATAATGATGATGATGATGATGATGATGATGATGATGATGATGATGACAATAATGATAATAAAAATAACAACAAGAACAACAACAAGCAGCAGCAACTGCATCAAGGTATCACCAACACCGTAATCATAAACACAATAATTCAAACAGTTTATCCTCCTGAAGATCACAACTGATCTCAACAACAACAACAACAACAACAACAACAACAACAGTCCTTGAAAACGTTACAAAATGCATAATTTGTTCAGATCTGAAAGATGGTCTATGGAATAGTGGCTTTGCTCTTGTTTGCTTACGTAATTCTTGACATTTCTGATCCCATCAGATCGGCCGAGCTGGTAATCCAGTTCTTATCGTTGCCTTGCCAGCCAGTGTGTCTGCTCTCTCGTTTCCTTTAACTCCAGCATGTCCAGGGCAGTACATCCATATGAGTCTCTCCAATGGAAGGCTGCGCATTAGTTCATTCCAAGCAGGGCTTCCCATTCCACTTTTCACTTTCTGAAGTAGGTTCATGGAGTCAGTCAGTATCATGGCTTGTTGAGTTTGAAACGGGTCTGTGGATGACTGCCAGTGGAGTGCTTGTGTCACTGCTTCTACCTCCATTGTTAAGACTTAGAGGTTGTTAAAACTGTGCGCGCCATTGTCTTCCTGGATAGTTCGGCCATTTTGCTTCACTGTGTATCCCCGGTGTCACGGTCGCTAAGCCGGACGGCCCTACCACCCTTACCCACGCCTATCACACACTAGGTCAGACAACACAGCACACTAACACAGTTTTACAATCACGCACGCTTCTTTATTTCACACACACTCCATGGCGCCACCACTCACGCACATCCACAACTGCACACAAGTATCCCAATTCCCGCTGACTCACCCTACTCTACTATAATGACCTAGAAGACCCTAACCTAACCTAAAACACCAGTTACAGTATATCACTGTGACCTGGGGACACAGCGATAGCCCGCACACGTGGTGACTAACTAATAGGGACAAGGATTTACCAAAGGGACTCTAATCTCTTAACGACTGCTACCACCCACACCTCTCCCCAGGACTCACCCTTCTCTTTTAACCCAGGACCACTACCAAACTGATCGCTGCGTCCCTAAGGGAGGCAACGACAAGTACCCTACACTGAACCGGCCACTACGTCCTAAAAGGAGGCAGTAGCTAACACCCCTAACCCTACTGCCTAACGCTACACCCCTTCTACCACAAACATGGGACAACCCATCCCGGCCCGGAAAGCTCCAGTCCTCGGCGCTGTACGTGACCCCTCACAGGCTGACACCTCCCCGGAAGACTCTGCACCCCGGCGCTGTCCGTGGCTCCTCCGTGGGCCAACACCCTCCCCGAAGACTCTGCACCCTGGCGCTGACCGTGGCTTCCCGCAGTCTGACTCCTCCCCGCGATGGGCACGACACCCAACGCACACACACCAGACGCCCTCTCGACGGGTCCGGGGCTCGTAGGACGCCTCCTCCTCTGAAGGCCCCGCCGGACACCAAGGGTGGAAAAAGGCCTGGTGCAGCGCCCTCTCACAGGACGCCTAAACCGGGACGAGGAACCAGTGCCGGAGAACTCCCGGAAGAGCACCGGTAGCCGGAGGAGAGCTGCCCCACAGAAGGCAGACGGCCTGGGTGGTCTCCCTCTCCCGGAAAAACAACAGGCACTGGAAAGCGCCGCTCACCTGCCGGCACGCGGCAGTAGACTGCGGTGGTCTGGCCCCAGCCTCAGGACGGAACAGGATACCTGCTGACACAACTGCCGGCACGCGGCAGTAGACTGCGGTGGTCTGGCCCCAGCCTCAGGACGGAACAGGATACCTGCTGACACAACTGGACATACAGACGATCAACCACACCAGTTCTGCAACTGGCTGACAGTGGCTGCCAACAAGGACGACACCGACTCCGCACAGGCCATGGGCACCCAAACCCGACGAGGACCTGGCACTAACTATGACTCGAAGTCACTCTTCAAAAACTAACGGCGCTGCCGCCGCACCTACAAGGAGTACGTCCACTCCGACGAACACCAGGGACCGAAGTGAAGCTACCCCAACACATTCCGCCCTGGTCGGAATCAAGCGAACTCTACTCACCACACAAAACAACGATTGGTCAGAGCAGTGTATCCCTCCGCAGAGCTGACACGCCTGACCAACGGACTAGTTGTTGCTCGTGCAACAACACGACAATTTACCACAACAACTCACAGACTTTACAACACAACAACAGCCGATATCCTGCCCCGCCTTCTCTGGTATAGAACCAAAGTAATATAAGGGTAACAATCGGGAACGAAACCAACCTCCTCCTACCACTCCCTCAATAAATGAAGACTGGAAGGCAAAAATACTGTATGTCCTACTTCACCTGCCCCCCTACCTAGCCTAACCTTACTACCTAGCCCCGAGGAACTTAGCCTAACCCCAACTAACTAAACCCCAGTCTTACCCCGCGCGCGCGCGTGCACACACACACACACACACACACACACACACACACACACACACACACACACACACACACACAAGCACACATACATGCACGCTCTATATCTTGAATCCACACCACTCTTAAACACGTGGACGTACTAGTTTAGTACCGCCGATCGGTGACATACCCCCCTGCCTAAGTTTTAACTACAGGTTAAAACCAACAACAACTTCTCACTCGATCGGCGTTTTAGCCACACCCTACCTATGACCCTCCAATTCTCTATCACTCATTCTGTCCTACTATTACTTTTGGTGCACTCCAAAACTTCCATCACAACAGCATCAACTTTTAAATACATCAACAATCACAGGTTACATTAATCAACCTGGTCTAACGCTGCTTCACACTACCTTAACGCAGGCACTTATAGGCAGCCGTTACACTACGCACTACATATAAATTTCATAACTGAGGGGGCTCTGATTACGCACAACTGCTGTGTAACACGTGCTACAAATACCACACCCTCAGTAACACTTTGCTATGCCATTCTTTACCAAAGATAATAACACATGCATAGCTTCGACGATGTCAACCTCTCACGACACAGGTTAATGGAACCCTCAGGTTTCCTCTCTCTCTCTCTCTCTCTCTCTCTCTCTCTCTCTCTCTCTCTGTCAATCGACTCAAGAAGTCTGCCGCCACATTGTCACTTCCAGACACTGCCTGCACCGTAAACTGGAATGCCTGCAGCTGCAGTGCCCACCTTGTGATCCTCCCACTAGCACTCTAGACCCTACAGCTATCTTCCTGGGTTTCGTCCTCAAGTGAGAATGTCGCTTGTACCTGCAAGCTGCGGTTGCCAAGTTCTTCTTTGCCAACTCACACGTCTCAGCTACCTTGGTTCGGGTGGTACCTAAGTGTCCAGACATGGGTACGTCGTGGCCTAGCTTCATCACCGTGGTCCGTAGTTCAGCTGGGACGCAGATCTGACTTGCTACGTCCTTGGGACCCTCAAACCGCCGGACCAGTACACTAGACTTCCGAGCGTACTCGACTCGTCCAAACTTGGTGTGGAAGTGCGTCCCTGCTTCACACGCACTCCGAGCCTTCCTCAGGGTTTCATCCTGGTCCTGCATCTGAATTAACTGCTGGGTAGAGGTGTTCAGAATGCATTCCTCGACGGGCAGTGGTACGGGTTCTTGCTGCTCCCTGGCTCTCTGCGCGCGTGTCTGCACTGCCCCTACCAATGCCGGGTCTGCGTATACAGGCACACGTGTCCATCCGGGATCTCCTACTCTCTTTGCAAAGTTTCCGATCAGGACTTCCTGCACAGGGCTATTCATGACCAAAACCTCCAACTTCCCCGCGATGAATGGTGACTTCAACTCTACTACCGCCACAGGTAACACAGACCTACATCTGGATTCAGCCAACACTACTGGGACTGTCTCTCCTGTGTACGCATCTGCTGGTACTAACCACTTGGCCACTACGGTGTGTCCGGCACCAGTGTCCCGTAATCCATTGGCCGGAGACCCGTTAACTTCTACCATGCACGCAGGCTCGTACCGCTGCTCAGCGCATGGGCGACACAACGTAGGGACTACTCGAGCTTGGGGCTGGTCACAGCAATGAACAGCTCCAACAGAATGGGGCTCAGGGCATTTCCTAGCGATGTGGCCTGGCTTCTTGCAGTTGAAACAAACTATGATCGATCTAGGCCCTTCTGATCTCCTGTTCAGCTGCTGTAGTGCACCATCACTTTGTTGGGACCTCCCTGCGGCTGGCTCCCTGCTGTTTCACGTGTATTACCCAGGTTGGGCTGGTTGACTGTTCGGTCTTGCCTCGCCTTCCTCCCCAGTCTTTTGGCCTCTGCCAAAACAGTAGCTTCTGTTGCAAGTTGTTCCACAGTTTTCGGGCATGTCTTCCGCACCTCAGTTGTGAACTCTGGAGACAATAGCTGATAAAACTGTTCCTGGAACAGCAGATCCTTTACGTCCTCTGCCACACTCTCATCCTTGCCCGCTGCCGCACACCAGAGGGAAAACCACCGCTTCATCCTTCCCAGCATCTGGCCGAAAGTCTCAGCAGCGTCCTTCTTGATGCTCCTGAACTTTTCTCGGTAGGCCTCGGCATCTAGCCTAAAGTGGCTTAACAGGGCGCTCTTTATCTGATCATAGTCGCCTAACTCATCCGCACTTAACCGCATCACCGCTTCTCTAGCCTTTCCTCTCAGCAGAGACATCAGACGTGTGGGCCATGAGGTCTTGCTCCACTTGCACATCTGGGCTACACGCTCAAATTGGGCGATGAAAGCGTCCACGTCGTCGTTCTCTCCTAACGGCTCAAGGTGGACATGCTTCGTTTCCTCCACCTCAATCAAGCGTTTCCTATGCGCTGCTTCATCTAAGGCTTGTCTCTCTTGTATGATTAGCTCTCGCTCTCTTGCCTCTAACTCGGCTTCATCCCTTCGTTTCTTGAGATCCAATTCGGCTTGCCGTGTCCGAGCTTCTATTTCTCTTATCGCTCTTTCTTCCTCCATCTTCTTCCTCTGCAGTTCAATTCCATCGTCTCGCTGCTTTCTATCTTCGATCTTCTTCTGCTTCATCTCTAGTTCCCTTTGCTTAGCACTTCTCCTTCTCCTTCTGCTTTAACCTTCCCTCCCTCTTCGATCTTCTTCTGCTTCATCTCTAGTTCCCTTTGCTTAGCAGCTTTCCTCTCATCTTCTGCTTATCCTTCCTGCTTCACCTCTTCTCAGCTCATCCTCCTGCTATCAGCTTTCTCCTCTCATCTCTATCTTCCTCTGCTGCATCTCCTAACTTCCCTGCTGCCCTAGCATGCCTTCTTCTCTTCATCCTTCATCTTCTGCCTCACTTTCTCCTCCATCCGGAGCTCCAATTCTACTTCTCTCGCTGTCCTCTCATCCTCATTACGGACCGAGTCTGTGACGAACTTGGCGAGGTCTCCCCCAGCTAAACCCATCGCCGCTCCCAACTTGGCAAACTTTGCATAAGCCCCCGTCCCCTGTTCTCGATCCACCCCCGCATCCTGGTCACTAACCTTAGGTTTGGTATCCGCCATAGAGGCCTGTGGATCCATGACACTATCGGGGTCGTACTGCGGATGGGCTCGGGTGTGTTTAGACATAGGGTACCCCTACCACCACAGAGCTAGCAACAGACAGTATGCGATCTGAGCGCAACTGGAGGTTCCTGACTACGCACTAGCCCCTGAAGCAACTCAGCACAAGTACACAATACTCTCAATGAGTCACGCACAAAGCATAACTCCACCCACACTTGTGTACCTCATACATATACCCCCATGGGCTCCAACCCATATAATACTACCAATGCACTGTCTGGTCACTGACTGAATCACGTGACACCGTGTGTCCACCGTCCACTGTGCATGCGCACCAGTTACTCACAGTCACAGGCCTCACTGTCTCTGGTAGGCCACACCTACACGATCACAGTGCACTTGCACCCCTCAAGTCCAGGTGCACTCACAGCATACCCTATGCCACAACACTGCGCACCCTCGTGCTTCCCACACACAGTCACCTGGGCTTACACTGCCCTTAATCCCACAG
>CM065726.1:78456554-78471554 GCA_033310375.1 Conus canariensis | reverse complement strand
TGATGATGGTGTCATCCTCCATTCCAGCGGGTGGAAGACTCCAGGACGGAGTTGACAGCGGGTGTAAACTGTTCCGACATGACCGCAGGAGAAGATCGTCTTTCAAGGGCTGTGGTGGGGTCAGGACGCCTCTTCCATCTGGGCCGATTCCCGGGATTTGCTGGCAGATCCTGACTGGTGAGGCGTGGGAGAGGAGGTGGGGTGGGGGTGGGGGGTAGTGGCTGCCCGCTCTACTGGTGGTCTCCGCTGAGGATGGCCCCCTCCAGCATGGTGGTGATCTGCTGGATGTGCTGGTCCCGCAGACTCCTCTCCCGCCGCTGGGCCACCGTCAGCTCCTCCTCCTCCTCGTCCTCCAAGCGGTCGCCCGTGGGGATGCTGATGGCTTTCACCGGCACAGGGGAATCCGACATGGCTGCCAGGACGCTCATGGACGCTTCGGGAGGCACCGCTCCGTCCGACCCGTGCAGAGTGACGTCAGGGGAGGTCGGGGGGTCCCCGCCATGGGCCGGCTCCCTGGTGGCGGCACTGGGGGAGGCGGTCAGGCTCCTCTGAGGGTTGGGGGTCACCGTTCGGGGGCTGCCCGCGCCGGAGGGGGGTCCGCCCAGGCCGTGGTCCGGCGTTGTGCTCCTGGCGGGGGACAGGGCCGGGGGGAGGGGGGTGGAGGCGTCGCTGTGGGCAACGGGGTGGGCAGGGTACAGCGGGCGCGTGCCTCCGCTGGGGACGGCTGGGGCCAGGGAGTGGTGCGGGTTGCGGATGGGCTGGGAGATCTGGATGAACTCCGTGTCCCCGGGCATCGGCCCGGCGTTGATGCTGCTGACGCTGCTGCCCAGACCGCGGTACAGCGGCAAGGCCGTCAGGTGACGTGGCTGCCACACAGGGGTCAGAGGTCAAGGTCAGGAGGATGACAACAGCAACAACAAAGAACAACAGCTACGTTTACTACCACTACAGCTACTAATACTTTGATTGGAAATTCGTGGCCGGCTGGGCCGGCTGATGATGATGATGATGAGATGATGATGATGATGATGATGATGAGTATGATGATACAGATAACAACTATGATAACAATGGTGGTGGTGGTGGTGGTGGTGGTGGTGGTTGGTGATGATGATTGGTCGGCCGCCGTGGTGCAGTGTTCAGTGTTGCCTAGTGACAGGATGGGAGGTTGTGGGTTCCAGTCTCATCCAAAGCATGTAGTTTTGTGGAGTGGCCACTCTCAGCCACAGCATGCAGTTTTGTGGAGTGGCCACTCTCAGCCACAGCATGCAGTTTGTGAGTGGCCACTCAGACATTAGTTGTGAGTGGTCAGTCTAAGCCACAGCATGTAGTTTTGTGGAGTGGCCATCTCATGTAGTTTTGTGGAGTGGTCGGTCTTAGCTACAGCATGTAGTTTTGTGGAGTGGCCACTCTCAGCCACAGCATGTAGTTTTGTGGAGTGGCCAGTCTCATGTAGTTTTGTGGAGATGGTAGGTCTTAGCTACAGCATGTAGTTTTGTGGAGTGGCCACTCTCAGCCACAGCATGTAGTTTCGTGGAGTGGTCAGTCTAAGCCACAGCATGTAGTTTTGTGGAGTGGTCAGTCTCATTAGAACCAGGCAAAATACATTCTACGACTCCCGGAGGTAGGACAGTTTTCACTGAAGCACATTTTACCAGTATATGCTCCATTGTCAGTTCTGCAGAGCAGACACACTTAAGAGAGAATAGGCTGGAAAGAAAAAGGGGGGGAAAACCCCCCAAAGAGAAATAGAGACAGATAAGAAAAATGTGAAGAGGAGGGGAGGAGAGGTGGGGGTGGGGGGTGGGGGGTGGGGGGGGTGGGGGTGGGGGCAAGAAAAATAGGACAAGGAAGTGTACACAGAAAAGCACACCCAGAGAGCATCAGACCTTAGCGGGTCAGAGACTCCAGACAGCGACTGTTGCGGAGGAGACCGCGCAGGGGGGAAGGGGTGTGTGCCTCACTCTCGGGGCCAGCACGCCCAACCTCACCTGTTTCTCAGCCCCCTGATGCTCCGCCTTCTTGCCCAGCAAGGCCGTCGGCGTCACGCCCAAGTCCATGTCTCGGGCGCCCCGGACAGGCATGGAGCTGCTAGGCCGGGGCACCACCAGGGGTCGCCCCGAGGGGGAGGTGGAGGTGGTGGAGGGCGTCCTCCCGCACCTGCCGTCCAGGAAGCCGTTGCTGTCTCCGCTGGACCTTGAGGAGGTCTTGGACACGGCGCTGGCAGAGCGTTTGCCGTTCTTCTCGGGGACCTTGGGGTGACCTGCCTTCCGGCGCCCCTCGGCTTCCTCGGACTGTTCTTTCTTGGACCCGCCCTGGGCCTTGGGTCCGGGCGAGCCGTTGGCGGTCTTCTCCAGCCTCTTCTGGATGACGTCGTCCACCGACAGGCTGCTGAGTCGCTGCTCGTCCTCTGCGGAGTTGGGGTTGAAGGTCAGGGCTTTGACCTTGGCGCCTGCCGCGCACGCCGGGCTGTCCCCGAGGGCGTCTGGTTTGGAGGAGGAGGAGGAGGAGGGGGAGGAGAGGGTCCGCTGCTTGAGGCTGTAGTGGTTGGTGCTGGCGGCTGTGGAGGAGGCCAGCCTGGGTCTGTGGGCCGGGGACCTCACCACGCGGTTGAAGACCACAGGGTGTGTCTCGCACAGGTTCTGGAGGACAGAAAGCCCAGAGGGAACAGTCAGGGTGTGTCTGGCACAGGTTCTGGGGGACAGAAAGCCCAGAGGGAACAGTCAGGGTGTGTCTGGCACAGGTTCTGTGGGACAGAAAGCCCAGAGGGAACAGTCAGGGTGTGTGTGGCACAGGTTCTGGGGGACAGAAAGCCCAGAGGGAACAGTCAGGGTGTGTGTATGGCACAGGTTCTGTGGGACAGAGTCCAGAGGGAACGGTCAGGGTGTGTCTGGCACAGGTTCTGTGGGACACAAAGCCCAGAGGGAACGTCAGGGTGTGTGTGGCACAGGTTCTGTGGGACAGAAAGCCCAGAGGGAACAGTCAGGGTGTGTGTGGCACAGGTTCTGGGGGACAGAAAGCCCAGAGGGAACAGTCAGGGTGTGTGTGGCACAGGTTCTGGGGACAGAAAGCCCAGAGGGAACAGTCAGGGTGTGTGTGTGGCACAGGTTCTGGGGACAGAAAGCCCAGAGGGAACAGTCAGGTGTGTGTGTGGCACAGGTTCTGGGGACAGAAAGCCCAGAGGGAACAGTCAGGGTGTGTGTGGCACAGGTTCTGTGGGACAGAGCCAGAGGGAACGTCAGGGTGTGTTGGCACAGGTTCTGGGGACAGAAAGCCAGAGGGAACAGTCAGGGTGTGTGTGGCACAGGTTCTGGGGACAGAAAGCCAGAGGGAACGTCAGGGTGTGTGTGGCACAGGTTCTGGGGACAGAGTCAGAGGAACGTCAGGTGTGTGTGGCACAGGTTCTGGGGACAGAAAGCCCAGAGGGAACGTCAGGGTGTGTGTGGCACAGGTTCTGTGGGACAAAAGCCAGAGGAACGGTCAGGGTGTGTGGCACAGGTTCTGGGGACAGAAAGCCCAGAGGGAACGTCAGGGTGTGTGTGGCACAGGTTCTGTGGGACAGAAAGCCCAGGGGAACAGTCAGGGTGTGTGTGGCACAGGTTCTGTGGGACAGAAAGCCCAGAGGGAACAGTCAGGGTGTGTGTGGCACAGGTTCTGTGGACAGAAAGCCCAGGGGGAACAGTCAGGGTGTGTGTGCACAGGTTCTGTGGGACAGAAAGCCCAGAGGGAACAGTCAGGTGTTTTGTGCACAGGTTCTGTCGGACAGAAAGCCCAGGGGAACAGTCAGGGTGTGTGTGGCACAGGTTCTGTCGGACAGAAAGCCCAGAGGGAACAGTCAGGGTGTGTGTGGCACAGGTTCTGTCGGACAGAAAGCCCAGAGGGAACAGTCAGGGTGTGTGTGGCACAGGTTCTGTCGGACAGAAAGCCAGAGGGAACAGTCAGGGTGTGTGTGGCACAGGTTCTGTCGGACAGAAAGCCCAGAGGGAACAGTCAGGGTGTGTGTGGCACAGGTTCTGTCGGACAGAAAGCCAGGGGAACAGTCAGGGTGTGTGTGGCACAGGTTCTGTCGGACAGAAAGCCCAGAGGGAACAGTCAGGGTGTGTGTGGCACAGGTTCTGTCGGACAGAAAGCCCAGAGGGAACAGTCAGGGTGTGTGTGGGCACAGGTTCTGTCGGACAGAAAGCCCAGGGGGAACAGTCAGGGTGTGTGTGTGGCACAGGTTCTGTCGGACAGAAAGCCCAGAGGGAACAGTCAGGGTGTGTGGTGGCACAGGTTCTGTGGGACAGAAAGCCCAGAGGGAACAGTCAGGGTGTGTGGGGCACAGGTTCTGTCGGACAGAAAGCCCAGAGGGAACAGTCAGGGTGTGTGTGTGGCACAGGTTCTGTGGGACACAAAGCCCAGAGGGAACAGTCAGGGTGTGTGGGGCACAGGTTCTATGGGACAGAAAGCCCAGAGGGAACAGTCAGGGTGTGTGTGGCACAGGTTCTGTGGGACACAAAGCCCAGAGGGAACAGTCAGGGTGTGTGGGGCACAGGTTCTAGTGGGACAGAAAGCCCAGGGGAACAGTCAGGGTGTGTGTGGTACAGGTTCTGTGGGACACAAAGCCCAGAGGGAACAGTCAGGGTGTGTGGGGCACAGGTTCTGTGGGACAGAAAGCCAGGGGGAACAGTCAGGGTGTGTCGGTCAGGTTCTGCGGACAGAAAGCCAGGGGGAACAGGTCAGGGTGTGTGGGGGGGGGGGGGGGGGGGGGGGGGGGGGGGGGCTCCCGGGGAGGAACGAGGAGCGAGGGTTGTGTGGATGGTGATCAGGACAGTGGTGATGACCGCAGTCATTGACATCTTTGATGAGACTTGGGCACGACATGGAATGATGGCGGGTTGAGTTTAAACTGGAAAGTCCTTCATGCAACGAATCATGACTAATTTGCTCCGGACAATCCTTCTCTCTCTGTCTCTCGTCTCTCTCACTCTCTGTCTCTCTCTCTCTCACTCGTCTGTCTCTCTCTCACTCTCTGTCTGTCTCTCTCTGCTCCTCTCTCCTGTCTCTCTGCTCTCTCTCTCTCTCTCTCTCTCTCTCGTCTCTGTCTCTGTCTCTCTCTCACTCTGTCTCTGTCTCTCTCTCACTCTCTGTCTCTGTCTCTCTCTTCTCACTCTCTCTCTCTTTCTCTCTCTCTCTTCTCTCCTCTCTCTCTCTCTCTCTCTCTCTTCTCTCTCTCTCTCTCTCTCTCCTCTCCCCCCCCTCCCTCTGTCTCTGATTCTGTCTCTCTCACTCTCACCCCCAACCCAGTCCTGTGGAAACTGTTATATTCGGAAATAAAATATCCCCGGAAGATAACAATACCCCGACACGGATTAATGCTAATTTCCTCTCTCTCTCTCTTAATTCTGCTCTCCCCTTTCTTCTTGAAATCATGCCATGTTCCATGTTTCCACATTGTCTAAGCCAGATGTCTTCCATCTACTTCCGGGACTGTCGCCTTCCACTATATCCTGTAGGTGACAGGAAGTTAAGGCTGGAGGCATGCCCAGCATCTATTGCAACATGTCGGATGTTTTTGAACTGGAAGTTACGGCAAGATAGATGCCTTCGCTCAACTGTTTTCTGTAAACGTGTTTTGGACAAGCCATGGCAACATACATGTCCACTCTGCATTCTTCTCTGTAGGACGGTATTAGAAAGGGGAGTCATGGTGGGACAGATATATGTCCCCCCCCCCCCCCCCTTCCATCATTTCACAGTACCCTGTAGAATGGTCTTAGATGCGAAATTAAGTGAATTATTATTATTATTGTTATTACCATTATCATTAGTATCATTATTATTATCGTTATCATTACTCTTATTATGAATTCTTATATAGCGCCTATCTTCAATAAGCGCTTTACAATCCACACTCGTTTACACAACGGGCTGCCTACCTGGGTACTGCCGGCGCTTCATTCAGTCGTTTCCCGCGTCATCCAGTCAGTATCGTTCAATATCGATCACTCCATTTCCTTACTTCCTTCATTCTTTCCATTTCTCACGCAGGGTGCATGCTATGTGTAACGTGTCATCCATACCAACGGCCAAACTGGCCTTCTCTTCCGAAAGTTGCTGATGGGATATTTTACATGTGTGCAAGATGTTGTGCGTCCGTTCACACACGGAACCTCGGTTTATCGTTTCATTGGAAGGACTGTATGGGAAATGGAGTCAGAACCAACGTTAACTGCAAGGGAAAAATCCCCGTGTACTGAAACAGCGTGTCGAATATTCGGACCCGCAAGCCCAGGATCGCCAAGATTACGAGTCCGGCGCTCAGATTATTGTCATTATTATCGATAGTACTTACACAGCGTCTACCCTCGGTTGGAGACCAAGCTCCAAGGGCTTTAGAATCCACGTTGTCCTTGACACCACGGGCTGCCTACCTGGGTAGAGCCGACGTAACAGCTACCTGCTGTCGCTAATCTTCGTTTCTCTCAGTCCGACTATCAGTCACTCACTATGTTCTTTACTCCTTCTTTCGATTTTTCGCGGAGAATGCATGCTAAGTGTATTCGGTACACCTATACCAATGGCCACACTGGGTATCTCTTGCAAAAATCGGTAATGGGATTTTCAGTGTGCGCAAGATGTTATGCGCGCGTTCACACACAGAACCACCATGATCTGTAGTCTTAAACATTCCCCTATGTCGAAACTCACAGGCGGAGATTCGAACCCGCGATCCCAGGATCACCAGGAGTACGAGTGCGGTGCTGTACCCACTGAGCTCTATCGGCCCTCAGAAAGTCTTGTGAACATCATCATTCAAACTGTGAATTCTCACAGTCCTCATAAAGTCTTGTGAACACCATCATTCTCACCGTGGGTTCTCACGGTCCTCATAAAGTCTTGTGAACCCATCATTCTCACCGTGGATTCTCACGGTCCTCATAAAGTCTTGTGAACACCATCATTCTCACCGTGGATTCTCACGGTCCTCATAAAGTCTTGTGAACACCATCATTCTCACCATGGGTTCTCACGGTCCTCATAAAGTCTTGTGAACACCATCATTCTCACTGTGGGTTCTCACGGTCCTCATAAAGTCTTGTGAACACCATCATTCTCACTGTGGGTTCTCACGGTCCTCATAAAGTCTTGTGAACACCATCATTCTCACTGTGGATTCTCACGGTCCTCATAAAGTCTTGTGAACACCATCATTCTCACCGTGGATTTGGACGACGGAGAAACTAGACAACGTGCTGTGTGCAATCGCATTGCTGCATGTTTGTGGACAGATGATTGCCTGCATGTTTGTGGACAGATGCACTGACCTGCATGTTTGTGGACAGATGTATTGCCTGCATGTTTGTGGACAGATGATTGCCTGCATGTTTGTGGACAGATGCATTGACCTGCATGTTTGTGGACAGATGCATTGACCTGCATGTTTGTGGACAGATGCATTGACCTGCATGTTTGTGGACAGATGCATTGACCTGCATGTCTGTGGACAGATGCATTGACCTGCATGTTTGTGGACAGATGCATTGACCTGCATGTTTGTGGACAGATGCATTGACCTGCATGTCTGTGGACAGATGCATTGACCTGCATGTCTGTGGACAGATGCATTGACCTGCATGTCTGTGGACAGATGCATTGACCTGCATGTCTGTGGACAGATGCATTGCCTGCATGTTTGTGGACAGATGCATTGACCTGCATGTTTGTGGACAGATGCATTGACCTGCATGTTTGTGGACAGATGCATTGACCTGCATGTTTGTGGACAGATGCATTGTCTGCATGTTTGTGGACAGATGCATTGTCCTGCATGTTTGTGGACAAGATTGCATTGACCTGCATGTTTGGACAGATGCATGTCTGCATGTTGTGGACAGATGCATTGCTGCATGTTTGTGGACAGATGCATTGACCTGCATGTTTGTGGACAGATGCATTGCCTGCATGTTTGTGGACAGATGCATTGCCTGCATGTTTGTGGACAGATGCATTGACTGCATGTTTGTGGACAGATGCATTGCCTGCATGTCTGTGGACAGATGCATTGACCTGCATGTTTGTGGACAGATGCATTGACCTGCATGTTTGTGGACAGATGCATTGACCTGCATGTTTGTGGACAGATGCATTGACCTGCATGTCTGTGGACAGATGCATTGCCTGCATGTTTGTGGACAGATGCATTGACCTGCATGTTTGTGGACAGATGCATTGACCTGCATGTCTGTGGACAGATGCATTGCCTGCATGTTTGTGGACAGATGCATTGCCTGCATGTTTGTGGACAGATGCATTGACCTGCATGTTTGTGGACAGATGCATTGTCCTGCATGTTTGTGGACAGATGCATTGACCTGCATGTTTGTGGACAGATGCATTGTCTGCATGTTTGTGGACAGATGCATTGTCTGCATGTTTGTGGACAGATGCATTGACCTGCATGTTTGTGGACAGATGCATTGCCTGCGTGTTTGTGGACAGATGCATTGACCTGCATGTTTGTGGACAGATGCATTGACCTGCATGTTTGTGGACAGATGCATTGTCTGCATGTCTGTGGACAGATGCATTGACCTGCATGTTTGTGGACAGATGCATTGTCTGCATGTTTGCGGACAGATGCATTGACCTGCATGTTTGTGGACAGATGCATTGCATGTATGTTTGTGGACAGATGCATTGACCTGCATGTTTGTGGACAGATGCATTGACCTGCATGTTTGTGGACAGATGCATTGACCTGTATGTCTGTGGACAGATGCATTGACCTGCATGTCTGTGGACAGATGCATTGACCTGCATGTCTGTGGACAGATGCATTGACCTGCATGTCTGTGGACAGATGCATTGACCTGCATGTCTGTGGACAGATGCATTGACCTGCATGTCTGTGGACAGATGCATTGACCTGCATGTTTGTGGACAGATGCATTGACCTGCATGAGGAGGGAGTAAGGACGACGACGACAGCAGCGACCAAACATCGACGACAACATCAACATCACCACCTCCACCACTATCAACAATAACAACACACCAGCAACAACAACACCAACAACACCAGCAACACGGTCACAACAGCAACAACATCAACAGTAACCAAACCACGAACGAAAACACCACCATCACTTGCAACACCACCACCACCACTGACAACATCACGAACCACACTACCACCAACGACAACAGCAACACTCACCTCCCTGGCGGAGCCTCTGGGGTTGGACCTAGCGTGGATGACCTTGACCTCAGGGCGGGACACCTGGTCGTCCCAGCTGAGGGGAAGGTCCAGGAGAGGAACTCCTGTCTTGGGGCCACGTTTGGAGTCTGCGGACTCCCTGCCCTGACTCTCCTCCACCACCTTGTCTAGGGATTCGAACCTGCAAGCAAAAAGCATTACACACACACACACACACACACACACACACACACATATATATATATATATATATATATATATATGTACAATAAACTAATAAATTCTAAGGATAAGTACCAAGCACCATTCCAGCAACTTACAGAGCAGCTTGGTGTTGCAATGACTGCAAGAAATATTCAATTATAAACAAAGCTTGCTCTTATGTCTTAGATTGAAGAAATAGGGGGAGATAAGCATTCATATCCGCAGTGGTAGATCATTCTGCCTACCTAACAGTATGTGCTTGAGTGGGTGAATGGGGAAAAATAAAATAAATGCTTCTCAAAATGAGCCTTCAGCAAGCTTATAATCTCCAAGTGGGAGACGATCTCCAATGGGTACTTATCCTTGGAATTTATTAGTTTATTGTAATTTAGTCCCTTGCGGATTCATTCCAAGAACTGGCCCTCAGCACTTGTGTCTTAAGGGGTTATCATTTTATATTTTCTACTTTTCACAAGAAAATGTAGCTTGTTTTGCTCTTTCATGATTTTCTTTTGCTTCTTAGGTGGCACCTTTGGTTGGTTTTTTGAAAACTCAACAAACATACTACGGTATTGCACACCAGCCTTTTCTGGAATAGCATTCTTCTTAAAACCGAAAAGGCAGAGGAGTCAAATTATCACTTTCCGCGGTCACTGAGGAGAAACAATCAGGTTTCGAAATATTAGTATCTGACCAGGAGTTATATGTTGGTGGGTTTCCTCCCCATTGGAGATCGTCTCCCACTTGGAGATTATAAGCTTGCTGAAGGCTCATTTTGAGAAGCATTTATTTTATTTTTCCCCATTCACCCACTCAAGCACATACTGTTAGGTAGGCAGAATGATCTACCACTGCAGATATGAATGCTTATCTCCCCCTATTTCTTCAATCTAAGACATAAGAGCAAGCTTTGTTTATAATTGAATATTTCTTGCAGTCATTGCAACACCAAGCTGCTCTGTAAGTTGCTGGAATGGTGCTTGGTACTTATCCTTGGAATTTATTAGTTTATTGTAATTTAGTCCCTTGCGGATTCATTCGAAGAACTGGCCCTCAGCACTTGTGTCTTAAGAGGTTATCATTTTATATTTTCTACTTTTCACAAGAAAATGTAGCTTGTTTTGCTCTTTCATGATTTTCTTTTGCTTCTTAGGTGGCACCTTTGGTTGGTTTTTTGAAAACTCAACAAACATACTACGGTATTGCACACCAGCCTTTTCTGGAATAGCATTCTTCTTAAAACCGAAAAGGCAGAGGAGTCAAATTACCACTTTCCGCAGTCACTGAGGAGAAACAATCAGGTTTCGAAATATTGGTATCTGACCAGGAGTTATATGTTGGTGGGTTTCCTCCCCATTGGAGATCGTCTCCCACTTGGAGATTATAAGCTTGCTGAAGGCTCATTTTGAGAAGCATTTATTTTATTTTTCCCCATTCACCCACTCAAGCACATACTGTTAGTTAGGCAGAATGATCTACCACTGCAGATATGAATGCTTATCTCCCCCTATTTCTTCAATCTAAGACATAAGAGCAAGCTTTGTTTATAATTGAATATATATATATATATATATATATATATATATATATATATATATATATATATATACTGAGCGCCATTCCAGCAACTTACAGAGCAGCTTGGTGTTGCAGTGACTGCAAGAAATATTCAATTATAAATAAAGCTTGCTCTTATGTCTTAGATCGAAGAAATAGGGGGAAATAAGCATTCATATCTGCAGTGGTAGATCATTCTGCCTAACTAACAGTATGTGCTTGAGTGGGTGAATGGGGAAAAAATGAAATAAATGCTTCTCAAAATGAGCCTTGGAGACTACAAGCTTGCTGAAGGCTCATTTTGAGAAGCATTTATTTCATTTTTTCCGAAACGGCCCAGAGGAGATTCGAACCCGCAACTCCAGGATCACCAAGATTACGAGTCCAGCACTCTACCACTGAGCTATCCCAGCCCCCAGTCTTCACTCTCCAGGGATGGACATTGAAGGGAAACAACATGTACAGTGTGAATTAGAGAACGGATGGGAGACAGAAACCCTAGTGTATGCTCATAACTCACATCATCTCTCCGAACAAGTCCTCCTCAGCGTCTGCAGCAAAGGATGATTTCTCCACGGGCGACTCTCCACTCCACCCTCCTGCGGTGTCCGGCGCGTCCTCCTCCTCCTCCTCTTTCAACCCCTCCTCCACCTGCTCCTCCCCTCCCCTCCCCGGGCTGAAGGGGCCTGCCTTGCTTCCTCTCTTCAGCTTCAAGTCGTGAGAGAAGACCTCGCCGTTGATGCCGATGCGGATCTTGTCCCCCTTCTGCAGCTGTTCGGCCACCCGGCTGCCCACCGACCCCTCGATGTTGTAGTAATCTTCAGGGCTTTGGAAACCTGGAGAAAACAAAGGCAGGAGAATGTTGTAGTCATCTTCAAGGCTTTGGAACCCTGGAGAAAACAAATGCAGGAGAATGTTGTAGTTATCTTCAGGGCTTTGGAAACCTGTAGAAAACAAAGGCAGGAGAATGTTATAGCATTCTTCAGGGCTTTGGAAACCTGGGGGAAAACAAAGACAGGAGAATGTTATAGTAATCTTCAAGGCTTTGGAAACCTGGAGAATACAAAGCCAGAAGAATGTCGTAGTAATCTTCAGGGCTTTGGGAATATGGGGAAAATAACGACGTGACAGGAGAATGTTGTAGTAATCTTCAGGGCTTTGGAAACCTGGAGAAAACACAGACAGGAGAATGTTGTAGTAATCTTCAGGGCTTTGGAAACCTGGAGAAAACAAAGACAGGAGAATGTTGTAGTAATCTTCAGGGCTTTGGGAATATGGGGAAAATAACGACGTGACAGGAGAATGTAGTAGTAATCTTCAGGGCTTTGGAAACCTGGAGAAAACAAAGACAGGAGAATGTAGTAGTAATCTTCAGGGCTTTGGAAACCTGGAGAAAACAAAGGCAGGAGAATGTTGTAGTAATCTTCAGGGCTTTGGAAACCTGGAGAAAACAAAGACAGGAGAATGTAGTAGTAATCTTCAGGGCTTTGGAAACCTGGGGAAAACAAAGACAGGAGAATGTTGTAGTAATCTTCAGGGCTTTGGAAACCTTTGGGGAAGGTGCATGCTATGTGTAACGTATCATCCACACCAACGGCCAAACTGGCTTTCTCTTCCGATAGTTGATGATGGAATTTGACGTGTGTGCAAGATGTTAAGCGTGCGTTCACACACAGAACCTCGATTTATAGTCTCATTCGAAGGATTGTATGGGAAATTGAATCAGAACCAAGGTTAACTCTGAGGGAAAAATCCCCCTGTATCGAAACGGCCCGGCTCGAACCCGCAACTCTAGGATCACAAAGATTACGAGTCCGGCGCTCTACCACTGAGCTATTCCGGCCCAACAGTTAACGTGCAAATCAACACAGGCATTCAAGTTTGTAAGGTCCCCCCCCCCCCCCAATCCTTCCCTACCCCTGCGTCCTCAATTCCGGTCAACAAACACCCCCCACCTCCCCCCCTCCCCCCCCCACTCATATCCACGTCCCCTAATCCTTCCCTTAACCTTCCCAACATCATCCTACTCCCTCCTATCCAGAAACAACCCCACTTCCCTCCCCCCCCCCCCCCCCACGTACATACTCACACATACTTGCAAACAAGTAGTTCCTCAATCATTAGTTGATCAAATTTCATTTGATAATTGATTGTCCACAGAGGACATTTTAATAATCATCAATTACTTTATGATTTCTCTTAAAGTTTTGAGTTTTAGTCCAGTTGGTATCCCTCTTTGATTTGTTGTGATACTTTATGCGTCGTTATTGTTGTATATCTGACACGCTTGCTAGTAGGCCCCTATATGATATTAGTACTATTCCTACAGAATTTAGATCCCATAAGTCGATACATTAATTAGGACGCCTAAATTACACTTCGTTCAGTTATATACTGATTGAATAGCCATAAACACTAATTATACACCCTCATCCACACGTCACTCCTCAACTTCAAGGCTCCCCCTCAACCCCCACCCCCGCTCCACTCCCCACACATGCACACACAGACAGACAGACAGACAGACAGACACACAGACACACACACACACACACACACACACACACACACACACACACACACTTTCCCAATCCCAGCCACCCCCATCTCCATCCATAATTTTTGTTACCCCCCCCCCCCCCCTCCTCCGTCTAATATCACCAATGGTGGAAAGACGTTAAATGGAAGAAAACATACTTGCAAAGGCATCGACCACTCCTCCGGATTCGTCGCCCGCTGTCCCACCGAACGTCAACCACGCGTCCAGCGTCGGGGGAACGTCATCCGGGCGTTTCTGACCCCGCATGAAGTGACCTTGACCCAGGTGACAGCTCTCGGGGCGCCAGTGAGCGTGGATCTGGTTGGTCAGCTCGCTGTGAGAACGCCGCGTCTCCAGCATCTCGTCGTCGTAGTCCAAGAACGAGTCGGTGGCTGGCTTGACGTTCTTCAGACGACCTGGAGGGGGGAGGGAGGGCGTGGGTGTATGGGGGGGGGGGGGGGTGGGGGAGGGGAAAGGAGAGGGAGGGAGGACATACAGGTGAACTCAATATGAACAACGTTTGGTTTTTTTTTTTTTTCAACAACAACAACAACAACAACAAAATACATGTATCAGAAAATGATAGAACGATTACAACTTTCTGACAAACGGAAAAGAGAGTTGCTGAAAGTACGTGGTATGTGTTATCACTAGCATCCGCTGCAGTGCTGCGGTTTCAAGATGACTGTAGTTGAGTCTGTGAAGTGAAGTGTCGGGTCTTTGTGGAGTTCAAGTCTTCCTCTTCGTCTCTCTTCTTCTCCTTCTCACTCCTCTTTTCAGTTTTTTTTTTTTCATCTTTGTTTCCTCCTCCTCCTCCTTCTCCTCCTCCTCCACCTCCTCCTTCTCCTCCAACTTCTTCTTCTCCTCCTCCTCTTCCTTCTCCTCCTCCTCCTCCTCCTTCTTCTTCTTCTTCTTCTTCTTCTTCTTCTTCTTCTTCTTGTTATTGTTCTTGTTCTTGTCCTTGTTCTTGTTCTTGTTCTTCTTCTTCTTCTCCTTCTCTGTTTCCTCTGTTTTGCCTCTCCCTATTCTCGCTCTCTCTCGAAAGTTCTCGCTCTTTTCTTCTTCATTCTATGTCTATTCCCTTGCTTCACTTCTGTATCTCACCCTCCCTCCCTCCCTCCCTCCTCCGTCCCTCCCTCCCTCCCTCTCTCTCAATGTTGATTTCTGTACTGGGCTGATCTCGCGTTGTGTCAGTGCCTGTGTACAAGACATTAGCGACAATCTGCAGGAGCCGTTGCAGACATCACCACTCTTTCTAAAACAAGACACAACAAGTCCCTGTTCGTGTGTTGTTGTTGTTGTTGTTGTTGTTGTTGTTGTTGTTGTTGTTGTTGTTGTTGTTGTTGGCGTTGTACAAGTTGTTTGAAGCTGTCACTGGGAGCACATAAGCATCTACTCCATTACGGCAGAAGAGAGAGGCGCAGGGGAGAGTGGGTGCAAGAGCGAGCGAGCAAGTAAACGAGAGAGAGAGAGAAAGAGAGAGAGAGAGAGAGAGAGAGAG
>CM065726.1:78454398-78456454 GCA_033310375.1 Conus canariensis | reverse complement strand
ATGATCTGTTATTGGTGCCATACAGTTGGCATGAGGCTAAAGACTACTCTTGACCCTGACAATTTGAAAAACTACAGACCTGTGTCAAATCTTCCGTTTCTTTCAAAAATTTTAGAGAAAGTTGTTCTTGACCAACTGTTAGACCACCTTCATTCCAACAGCCTTGTCTATCCCCTTCAGTCTGCTTACCGCTCTGGACATAGTACTGAGACTGCTCTTCTCAAAATCTGTAACGACATTCTGACTGCCCTTGACTGTAACAATGTATCACTTTTGACTCTCTTGGACCTATCTGCTGCCTTTGACACTATTGACCACTCTATCCTCATTTCCCGCCTACATCACTCTTTTGGGCTTGATGACACAGTCTTGAGTTGGTTTCATTCCTACATCACTGATCGTCAACAAGTAGTTTCTATCAACGGCCTTTCTTCTAATCCCTCTTGTCTGACCTACGGCGTGCCACAAGGATCTGTCTTGGGCCCTCTACTCTTCATTCTCTACTCTTATCCTGTCTCTTCTATCGTCCAAGAACACCTACTTCAGCATCATTCCTTCTCTGATGACAATCAGCTGTATGTCTCTGGGCCTCTCTCTGACCTTCCTCTCATGATCCAAAACACCCAGTCTTGTGTAGCCAACCTTAAGGACTGGATGACCCGAAACAAACTAAAACTGAATGAAGATAAGTCTGAACTGATCCTGATCACCCCACCAAAACTTCAAAACCACCCTTCTGTTCCGACTTCCATCAAACTTGTTGATTCACCTATCACTCTCTCTCATTCTGCCCGCAACCTCGGTGTAACTCTTGATCAAACCCTGTCCTTCCAACAGCATGTCAGCAATGTCTGTCGCACTTGCTTTCTTGAACTCCGCCGAATTGCTTCTATTCGCCATCTTCTCTCAGAAAACACAACAAAAGCTCTTGTCTGCGCATTTGTTCTATCCCGCCTGGATTACTGTAACGCTCTTTTGTCTGGCTCTCCCTCTCATCTCATCAACAAACTTCAAAGAGTTCAGAATCATGCTGCCCGTCTCATCTTCCGCACTTCTAAATATAACCATGTTACCCCCATTGCTCCGCTCTCTCCACTGGCTCCCTGTTCAGCTAAGAATATCCTACAAGATTGCCTCTCTCTGCTTCAAATCTATCGAGTCTTCCTGTCCTGAGTATCTCACCCACCTGTTACATCTTTACACCCCATCTCGAGCTTTACGTTCCTCATGTGACACTCGTATCTACAGTATCCCCACTGTTCGCACTAAAACCTATGGTCAACGTTCCTTTGCCTATCAAGCTCCAACTACCTGGAATCAATTGCCTCGCTCTCTCAGATACTCACCCTCACTGCCCACATTCAAGCGCCTTCTCAAAACTCATCTGTTTCCTAGGTAACTTCGTCTTCCCTGTGACCCGACGTTTGCAATGTGTGATGCGAGTGTCTGCTTTGTGTGCGTTCGTGTCTGTGTGAGTGTGTGTTTGCGTGTATGCATGCTTGTGAGTTTGTGTCCTTGCTTTGGATTTTGATGCTTTTTTCTCATGTATGATTGTTATATACTGTGTGATTTGATGTCTGTTGTGATATTGTAAACGCCTAGGGCATTCAATTGATTAGGCGTCATAAATGTTCATAATAATAATAATAATAATGAGGCTGCAGGAATGATCTGTTATTGGTGCCATACAGTTGGCATGAGGCTGCAGGGAATGATCTGTTATTGGTGCCATACAGTTGGCATGAGGCTGCAGGGAATGATCTGTTATTGGTGCCATACAGTTGGCATGAGGCTGCAGGGAATGATCTGTTATTGGTGCCATACAGTTGGCATGAGGCTGCAGGGAATGATCTGTTATTGGTGCCATACAGTTGGCATGAGGCTGCAGGGAATGAACTGTTATTGGTGCCATACAGTTGGCATGAGGCTGCAGGGAATGATCTGTTATTGGTGCCATACAGTTGGCATGAGGCTGCAGTAAATGAACTGTTATTGGTGCCATACAGTTGGCATGAGGCTGCAGGGAATGATCTGTTATTGGTGCCATACAGTTGGC
>CM065726.1:78446898-78449398 GCA_033310375.1 Conus canariensis | reverse complement strand
ACTTGATGACACGTACAAGGCATACGTCATCTGACTTCAGAAGAATCTTAAAAATAGGAAAACGAATTCCAAGACCAACCTTAGAAATGAAAAGCAACGCTGGACCCTGATAGTTGATAACAGTCTAATCCTGTCAGGAGCAGATAGAGAGGAATCGAACCAATAACCCTTGCAGTTCCGACTCCAAAACCACCTATGTGCTGTCATGGAATCCAATGATGATTTAACATTAACCGACCCTCTCACAAGACATGATGCAATGAACATTAACCAGCCCTCTCACAAGACATGATGTAATGACATTTCGCCAGTCCATCAGCGATGACGACGATGACGACGACAGTAAAGTAAGGATTCCCCCCCCCCTCCCCCCACCCTTTTTTTTTTTTTTCTGCGTACGCAGGCTGATACTCTTGCGGATTAATCCCATCTACCCAACAAAGGGAGTGAAGTTTTGTGTATGACCGTTTCGTTTCAATCAAATCGAGGTTACCTGTAATTGTTTCTGTTCGTCCGTGTACTTGTCCGACTATATTCAGGATCGAAGGGGCTGTGCCAGTATTGAATAGACGTTCATTTATAGCTGTTCATTTCTCTAGTTGTTGTTGTTGTTGTGTAGATGTGTCTGGTACAGGGTTTATAGGCAAGCTTGGAACATCCTAGTATTGGGGTTTGTTTCCTGGTTTGTTCTGTGTGCTCTGTGCTGTCATATCTGCTAGGCGATTCGTGGTGTCGTAAGCAGCATTCCTTCGGAGTTATGGGCCTGTATTTGTTATCTTGTGGGAGCAAGAGTTACCCTACTTGTTTGTTGTTTATTGTTTACTGTTCCCTGCCTCACTTCATGTTAACTTCCACTTTCTCTGTGTCGGCGGGCAGGGCACAGAACTCCAGGCGTCTGTCAGTCTGTCAGCTGCCCTGCAAGGAGGTCACAGGACTGGAAGTGGCTGCTGCTGAAGTCTTGGTTCCATTTTCTCCGCACGACGGTGCTCAGAAGAGAAGACGGTGACTTCCCTTGTCGTTTAGAAGAGAAGACGGTGACTTCCCTTGTCGTTTAGAAGAGAAGACGGTGACTTCCCTTGTCGTTTAGAAGAGAAGACGGTGACTTCCCTTGTCGTTTAGAAGAGAAGACGGTGACTTCCCTTGTCGTTTAGAAGAGAAGACGGTGACTTCCCTTGTCGTTTAGAAGAGAAGACGGTGACTACCCTTGTCGTTTAGAAGAGAAGACGGTGACTTCCCTTGTCGTTCAGAAGAGAAGACGGTGACTTCCCTTGTCGTTTAGAAGAGAAGACGGTGACTACCCTTGTCGTTTAGAAGAGAAGACGGTGACTACCCTTGTCGTTTAGAAGAGAAGACGGTGACTTCCCTTGTCGTTTAGAAGAGAAGACGGTGACTACCCTTGTCGTTTAGAAGAGAAGACGGTGACTACCCTTGTCGTTTAGAAGAGAAGACGGTGACTTCCCTTGTCGTTCAGAAGAGAAGACGGTGACTTCCCTTGTCGTTTAGAAGAGAAGACGGTGACTTCCCTTGTCGTTTAGAAGAGAAGACGGTGACTTCCCTTGTCGTTTAGAAGAGAAGACGGTGACTTCCCTTGTCGTTTAGAAGAGAAGACGGTGACTTCCCTTGTCGTTCAGAAGAGAAGACGGTGACTACCCTTGTCGTTTAGAAGAGAAGACGGTGACTTCCCTTGTCGTTTAGAAGAGAAGACGGTGACTTCCCTTGTCGTTTAGAAGAGAAGACGGTGACTTCCCTTGTCGTTTAGAAGAGAAGACGGTGACTTCCCTTGTCGTTTAGAAGAGAAGACGGTGACTTCCCTTGTCGCTCAGAAGAGAAGACGGTGACTTCCCTTGTCGTTCAGAAGAGAAGACGGTGACTTCCCTTGTCGTTCAGAAGAGAAGACGGTGACTTCCCTTGTCGTTTAGAAGAGAAGACGGTGACTTCCCTTGTCGTTTAGAAGAGAAGACGGTGACTTCCCTTGTCGTTTAGAAGAGAAGACGGTGACTTCCCTTGTCGTTTAGAAGAGAAGACGGTGACTTCCCTTGTCGTTCAGAAGAGAAGACGGTGACTTCCCTTGTCGTTCAGAAGAGAAGACGGTGACTTCCCTTGTCGTTCAGAAGAGAAGACGGTGACTTCCCTTGTCGTTTAGAAGAGAAGACGGTGACTTCCCTTGTCGTTTAGAAGAGAAGACGGTGACTTCCCTTGTCGTTTAGAAGAGAAGACGGTGACTTCCCTTGTCGTTTAGAAGAGAAGACGGTGACTACCCTTGTCGTTTAGAAGAGAAGACGGTGACTTCCCTTGTCGTTCAGAAGAGAAGACGGTGACTTCCCTTGTCGTTCAGAAGAAGACGGTGACTTCCCTTGTCGTTTAGAAGAGAAGACGGTGACTTCCCTTGTCGTTTAGAAGAGAAGACGGTGACTTCCCTTGTCGTTTAGAAGAGAAGACGGTGACTTCCCTTGTCGTTTAGAAGAGAAGACGGTGACTACCCTTGTCGTTTAGAAGAGAA
>CM065726.1:78436898-78439398 GCA_033310375.1 Conus canariensis | reverse complement strand
ATAACAAAATATAAAACAACATAGAATGGTATTGTGGAGATAGTAATAACATAGAATGGTATTGTGGAGTTAGTAATAAGAACAGCAAAACAAACAACGTAGAACGGTATTGTGGAGTTTGTAATAACAACAATATAAAAAACAGTACAACATAGAATGGTATTATGGAGTTAGTAACAACAACAACAACAACAACAACAACATAAAATGGTATTGTAGAGATAACATAACAACAATAGAAAAACACAACATAGAATGGTACTGTGGAAATAATAATAACGACAATAAAAAAAAAAAGAACAAAACAACAACATAGAATTGTACTGTGGAGATAATAATAACCACAACAGCAAACAGAACAATATAGAATGGTACTGTGGAGGTTCTAGTCACCACAATAACAAACAGAACAACCGACGTATCACGTAGAAGGGAGAGGAATAGAATAATAATAAAAAAAAAACTGTCCTCAGTTCAGCTGACCTGGACATTCTGTGTTGTAAGTTTCTAAGCTGAGCATAACTGAATGACTTCCAGAAAAGAAGTTTTTTTTTTGTTTTTTTTTTGTTTTTCTTTTGTTGTTTGTTTGCTTGTTTGTTTTTTTTCCCCTGCTGTGTGTTCGTTCGTTTGTTGATCAGACAACTAGAGGACACACACACACACACACACACACACACACACACACACACACACACACACACACAACACACAAACCACTCAATGGATTCAGGGAACGGGATAGAACAGGGGGGGGGGGGGGTAGTATGTCGCCCAAGGAACACCCCCCGCCCCCCCCCCCTCCCCATTCCATTCCGTGACTGATCTTTTTTTTTTTTTTTTAATGTTTTTTTGTTTGTTTGTTTGTTTTTTTTTGCTGTCCCAACCTCTGCGCCACCTCAGAGGCAGTGCACCCACGCCGCTCATTCCGACACCCCGTCCACAGCCACAACCCGGCTGGCCCCGCCGCAGCCCCGGCACCGGCAATCCACAGGAGCAGTCAGTGTCAAGTCGTCAAGAGGCAACCCACCGGAGGAGACACTGCACTGCTGCCGAGTCACTTCGGTGGTGTTCAGTGGCGCCTGTTCTGATCTAACATACGCAGGACACCACCTACTAAGCCCCCTACTGACGACAATAATTGCTTAGTCGCGGAGCCGGCGTGAGTGAGCTCTCCCTCCGGAGGGCGCCACCACATCCGTCCGACGACAGCCCCCATGGACTCGCCGACACCGGTGACCCCGACGGAACCAAACCAAAGCCACAGACGTGGAGAGGACATCGAAATTGAGGTCACCATGAGAGCAGGGCATGAAGGGCCACAAAATTTGAGACATTTTTTTTAATGCTGATCGATGAGAATGAGGATGATTAAGATGATGCTACGGATTTCCATTTCGGTCTGAGACTACATGACAGGGCCGTACTCTACGCTTCCTTTCATAATATATCCCGGCGTCAACCAGGCCCGAGAGATACAGGCACCTGCAGTGTTGGTCAGGAAATTTGAGCAACACTCTCAGAAACGCATCCATTAAGTGGATGAAACTCGACTGTGTGGTCCCAGTCTTCCCAACTGAGTCCGCAGCAACTCAACTCTGGGTAGGAGCCGGTCGGGGCAGAAAAACCCACATGACTTCTGATGGGATTCGAACCCACGACCTCCCAGCCGGGAGTCCGCGACGCTAACCACTTCGCCACGGCGGCTGGTACATTCCGTGACTGATCTGACCGGGGTGGCGGAGCTTCGACTTCTGCTGAGTGTTGTCTGTGTTGTTTACCAGGCAATGCAATATGACAGCAAACAGTTTGCTGAGTGTTGTCTGTGTTGTTTACCAGACAATGCAACATGAGAGCAAACAGTTCGTTCTGCTGAGTGTTGTCTGTGTTGTTTACCAGGCAATGCAATATGACAGCAAACAGTTCTGCTGAGTGTTGTCTGTGTTGTTTACCAGGCAATGCAGTCTCTCTGCATGCAGTTGTGCTGAGTGTTGTCTGTGTTGTTTACCAGGCAATGCAATATGACAGCAAACAGTTCGTTCTGCTGAGTGTTGTCTGTGTTGTTTACCAGGCAATGCAATATGACAGCAAACAGTTCTGCTGAGTGTTGTCTGTGTTGTTTACCAGGCAATGCAACATGACAGCAAGCAGTTGTGCTGAGTGTTGTCTGTGTTGTTTACCAGGCAATGCAACATGACAGCAAGCAGTTGTGCTGAGTGTTGTCTGTGTTGTCTACCAGGCAATGTAACATGACAGCAAGCAGTTGTGCTGAGTGTTGTCTGTGTTGTTTACCAGGCAATGCAACATGACAGCAAGCAGTTGTGCTGAGTGTTGTCTGTGTTGTTTACCAGGCAATGTAACATGACAGTAAACAGTTCGTTTTGCTGAGTGTTGTCTGTGTTGTTTACCAGGCAATGCAATATGACAGCAAACAGTTCTGCTGAGTGTTGTCTGTGTTGTTTACCAGGCAATGCAGTCTCTCTGCATGCAGTTGTGCTGAGTG
>CM065726.1:78426898-78429398 GCA_033310375.1 Conus canariensis | reverse complement strand
CCCCCCCCCCCCCCCCTTACAGTCACGCTAAGCGCGTGCATGTTGAATAGAAGAAAGTGGAACGCAGGAGGATTTCCTCAGATGAAAAGCATGTACATCGATCTGTCAGCGAACCAGACGGTCCAGCAACAAAGGGTAATCTCCCCCTGAAGGTTTTCATGTAATACACCTGACAGTAGAGCGTTTCGTTCTTTGACACCAGGAAGGGGGTAGGGTGTGGCGGGGGGGGGGGGGGGGGGGGGGGGGGGGGCAGGGTGGGTTTGAGTTTTACCCGTTGGATCGATTGACACAGGAGCTTCTGTGAGGGTTTGAATAGATGTGCAGTTTTCCAATGAAAAGAAAAAAAAAAATGACAATCACTTAGAATTTACGTGCGAGTATGCTCGTATAGGTCTACTTTTTAGACCACACACACACACACACACACACACACACACAAAGAGAGAGAGAGAGAGAGAGAGCTATGAACACGTATGATTTATACATCACTGGCCATGTCTTCATAAGAAGCGAGTTATATATAATATGGACAGATTTTAACCGTAAGCAAGAATATTCTTTAAGAGAGAGAGAGAGAGAGAGAGAGAGAGAGAGAGAGAGAGAGTGAACGTTATTTTGATCGGTTTCGCTATAGGTTGTAGAGCCAGCTTTGTCATAACACCAGCCTTGCTTTTCGTCAAAAAACAAACAAACAAACAATCAGATGCTGGGAAATATTTGTGATGGGGAAAAACATCTGCTTTGAAAGACTGCGTAAACAATCGAAGTGAGTAATCACATGTTTTCTTGGACTTGTTTCACACACACACACACACACACACACACACACACACACACACTGCGGTAACAAACAAGTGTGGATCATGTATTCTAGATCGATCAGAAATCAATACCAGTGGAAATGGAAAACCAGTGCTTCAGCTTTCTCTTTGGACCCTTTCAAAGCCTTTTCTCTGTCCGCTGGTCTTTTGTGTGACAAAAGTAAAACTCCCTGGTCCTGTTTTTCACGTAGGCTGGATCCCCGGACTATACAACTCTCTCCCTGTTGGCAGACAAGCGACCTTTTGGATCGTCTGACGGAGCCACTTCACAACAGCTTAAGCATATGTAATCATGACGTCAAACATGCTTTTGTCCCGGCGGGTGCACAGAACGTGAACGAAAAAAAAAAAAAAAAAGAGAGAAAGATATACCGAGTTCTTCCAATTTAGAAAAAAAGGTATTCCTTCAATAATTGACACGAACCAGCACACCACACACCACCACCCCACTCCACCCCACCTAGTTGTTGAATCAGGCGGCCAAGTACTGGGCTACACGCCACAATTAGCATTTTTCACTCAATCACTATATGCAGGACTTGTGTCAATCATGCCAATATCAGGAGGACAGGACAGAGAGCGAGCCCTGGAATTACTCACTGGATGAGTTCCGACCCAGCGGACGAAAGGCCTCGGAGCAGGCAATACAAATATATCTGCCTTCAAAAGGGATTGCGATGGTTCCCTTATGCAGCTAGTGAAGAGTTTTCATATCTGTAACATATTTTCTTAATTTCATGTTCCCAGTTTCTCCATCTTCAACCCCCCCCCCCCCTCCTCCTTAAGTCCAAATCTTTGCCAAGTCATTACTATGAAGACAGTTCAGTTGTTGGCCTGCGCTTGTTGTTTTTTTCCCCCCACTATTAGATTGTTCGTCTATGTATTTGTCTGACTTCATTCAAGTTTAAAAGGCTGTGCCAGTCTTGAGTAAAAGTTACTCTGTGTTAGGTTTTCCTATGGGAGCAAACGTTACCCCACTTGTTTACTGTTTAACTTCAGTTTAGTATAAACCGAAGTTCCATGTGTGAACGCACGCATAATAATTTTGCACACACTTCAAATCCCATCACCAACTTTCGGAAGAGAAGGCCAGTTTGGCCGTTGGTATGGATGACACGTTACACATAGCATGCACCCTGCGTGAGAAATGGAAAGAATGAAGGAAGTAAGGAAACTGAGTGAACGATATTGACTGGATGACACGGGAAACGACTGAATGAAGCGCCCGCTGGCAGCTCTTCAGTCGGCACTACCCAGGTAGGCAGCCCATTGTGTAAACGAATGTTGATTGTAAAGCGCTTACAGCTTGGTCTCTAGCCGAGAATAGACGCTATACAAGTATTCATTATCATCATCATATTTCATACTTCAATGTATATTGTTCTTTTTCATCAGTATTTTTTTTTATCCTTTAATGCATGTCACTGTTCAATTCATTTCTATTCTAGTTCAATACATTCTATCCTTCAAGTCAATGCATATTTCTTCCAATTCAATGAATTTAACTTTCCGTTTTTTGTTGTTGTTTGTTTTCACTACAACTTTATTTCGCACTTAAATACGTTCTATTTCTAATTCAATACCATTTCTTCTTTAATTATGTACAGGTTGTTCATCTATTAAGGGCGTTTCATACCTACATTCATCTTACTTTTGAGTCCAGTACATTTCATATTTCA
>CM065726.1:78416898-78421898 GCA_033310375.1 Conus canariensis | reverse complement strand
GGCGGATAAGACAGGTGAAAAGGGAAGAAGAGCGAAAAAAACGAAGTGAGGGGGGGGGGGGGGGGGGGGGGGGCAAGCCGTGGACGTGTCAGACCGTCTGTTAGCCTGTTATCACAGTCAGTTCAACAAGTCTTTTCCATCCGTGCAAACACCCCAGTACCATCGAAATCAGCCCCCACGACCCCCCCATCCCCCCACCCACCCCGTCTACCCCACCCCACCCCATCGGACACGGCCATCATGATGTACAGCTGTGACGTCAAACAGGTCTCTGTCTGCAGCCACGCGCAACCTGGACGTAGGCCACAGACAGACCCAGACAGGACGATGGGGCCACAGACAGACCCAGTCAGGACGATGGGGCCACAGACAGACCCAGACAGGACGATGGGGCCACAGACAGACCCAGACAGGACGATGGGGCCACAGACAGACCCAGTCAGGACGATGGGGCCACAGACAGACCCAGACAGGACGATGGGGCCACAGACAGACGCAGTCAAGACGATGGGGCCACAGACAGACCCAGACAGGACGATGGGGCCACAGACAGACCCAGACAGGACGATGGGGCCACAGACAGACCCAGACAGGACGATGGGGCCACAGACAGACCCAGTCAGGACGATGGGGCCACAGACAGACCCAGACAGGACAATGGGGCCACAGACAGACCCAGACAGGACGATGGGGCCACAGACAGACCCAGACAGGACGATGGGGCCACAGACAGACCCAGACAGGACGATGGGGCCACAGACAGACCCAGACAGGACGATGGGGCCACAGACAGACCCAGACAGGACGATGGGGCCACAGACAGACCCAGAGAGGACGATGGGGCCACAGACAGACCCAGACAGGACGATGGGGCCACACACCAGCCACCGTGGCGAAGTGGTTAGCGTCGCGGACTCCCGGCTAGGAGGTCGTGGGTTCGAATCCCATCAGAGTCATGTGGGTTTTTCTGCCTCGACCGGCTCCTACCCAGAGTTGAGTTTGCTGCGGACTCAGTTGGGAAGACTGGGACCACACAGTCGAGTTTCATCTACTGAATGGATGCGTTTCTGAGAGTGTTGCTCAAATTTCCTGACCAACACTGCAGGTGCCTGTATCTCTCGGGCCTGGTTGACGCCGGGATATATTATGAAAGGAAGCGTAGAGTACAGCCCTGTCATGTAGTCTCAGACCGAAATGGAAATCCGTAGCATCATCTTAATCATCCTCATTCTCATCGATCAGCATTAAAAAAAAGTCTCAAATTATGAGCGGCGTGGGTGCACTGCCTCTGAGGTGACGCAGAGGTTGGGACAGCAAAAAACAAAAACAAAACAAAACAAAACACAAAAAAAAACACAAAAAAAAACACAAAAAGTGTGGCCAAGCAGCACAGTTAGGATTTGACACTAAATCACTATAATTATAATCCATGTCAGCGTTTTGAGGCGTACTATAAATTTGAGCCAGAAATTTTATGTGAAACTGATACTTGATCAAAATAACAACTACCAACCATTTCTTCCCCCCTCCCTTTTTTTTTTGGGGGGGGGGGGGGGGGGATTTTCAGCCACAAAAAAACACAAATAGTCTTCAAATACATGACCTTCCCTCTAGTTGACACACCTTTCCGGTCTTTGCTCTCACCCGTCACCCAATCTTGGCGCCAGGTGCTGTCCCCTATATAGTCCCCTTCCTTTGATTTTAATCTGACTGCTTGGAACCACCTGGTTTGTACCTCGATGGCCATATGAAAAAAAAAAAAGAAGAGCAGAATCCACTTTCAGACACACAATAACAATTCTCCAAACAATCTAACTGCGCCGGTCTATAAATACTCGAATCCTTAAGCACGACCTTGCAGCATTCTTTTTTTTTTCTTGATGTGCAACCCGCCAACCGACAAAACCCGTACAGACTGAAACACCCGTCACCCCGTCCTCTGCCCTGCTCATAACGATTAGTAGTAATCCCCCCTCCCTCCCCTGCCCCCACTCCCACCTCCACCCCCCTGCCTAATGCCGTTCAGTCACCTAGCTCAATCGGGTGTGATTGACATGTCGCTTGAAGTCTGGGCGCAGTTTGTGCTTTGCTACGTTGATATACAGTACGATAGACAACTTTCTCTGTGCACCAGACAGTGAACTTTGGCATTTTCATTGACCTCCCAGGGGCCGGAATAGCTAAGTGGTAGAGCGCCGGACTCGTAATCTTGGTGGTCCTGGGGTTGCTGGTTCGAATCTCCCCTCGGAGTTAACATTGGTTTTGACTCTATTTCCCGTACAATCCTTCGAATGAGACTATAAACCGAGGTTGTGTGTGTGTGTGAACGCACGTGTAACATCTTGCACACTCGTCAAAATCCCATTAGCAACTTTCGGAAGAGAAGGCCAGTTTGGCCGTTGGTATGGATGACACGTTACACATAGCATGCACCTTCCCCGAAGTTGGAGTACGGCTGCCTTAATGGCGGGATAGAAAACAGCCATCACACAAAACTTCACTCCCTTTGTTGGGTAGGTGGGATTAATCCTTGCCTGTATATACAGGGAGCGTCTGTAGGAGTATCAGCCTGCGTACACAGAAAAAAAAAGAAAAAAAAAAAGAAAAAGAAAACTGACCTCCAAATCCCAATTTGACTTAAGGCCCACCTGTTGTATGGGTTGTTACATGGGTCATCTAGCTTTGACATTGCCCATACCCTCCGAAGTGAAAGGTGGTCAATTACATGTCATCTAGCTTTGACATTGCCCACACCCTCCGAAGTGAAAGGTGGTCAATTACATGTCATCTAGCTTTGACATTGCCCACACCCTCCGAAGTGAAAGGTGGTCAATTACATGTCATCTAGCTTTGACATTGCCCATACCCTTCGAAGTGAAAGGTGGTCAATTACATGTCATCTAGCTTTGACATTGCCCACACCCTCCGAAGTGAAAGGTGGTCAATTACATGTCATCTAGCTTTGACATTGCCCACACCTTCAGAAGTGAAAGGTGGTCAATTACATGTCATCTAGCTTTGACATTGCCCACACCCTCCGAAGTGAAAGGTGGTCAATTACATGTCATCTAGCTTTGACATTGCCCACACCCTCCGAAGTGATAGGTGGTCAATTACATGTCATCTAGCTTTGACATTGCCCACACCCTCCGAAGTGAAAGGTGGTCAATTACATGTCATCTAGCTTTGACATTGCCCACACCCTCCGAAGTGAAAGGTGGTCAATTACATGTCATCTAGCTTTGACATTGCCCACACCCTCCGAAGTGAAAGGTGGTCAATTACATGTCATCTAGCTTTGACATTGCCCACACCCTCCGAAGTGATAGGTGGTCAATTACATGTCATCTAGCTTTGACATTGCCCACACCCTCCGAAGTGAAAGGTGGTCAATTACATGTCATCTAGCTTTGACATTGCCCACACCCTCCGAAGTGAAAGGTGGTCAATTACATGTCATCTAGCTTTGACATTGCCCACACCCTCCGAAGTGATAGGTGGTCAATTACATGTCATCTAGCTTTGACATTGCCCACACCCTCCGAAGTGATAGGTGGTCAATTACATGTCATCTAGCTTTGACATTGCCCACACCCTCCGAAGTGATAGGTGGTCAATTACATGTCATCTAGCTTTGACATTGCCCACACCCTCCGAAGTGAAAGGTGGTCAATTACATGTCATCTAGCTTTGACATTGCCCACACCTTCCGAAGTGAAAGGTGGTCAATTACATGTCATCTAGCTTTGACATTGCCCACACCCTCCGAAGTGATAGGTGGTCAATTACATGTCATCTAGCTTTGACATTGCCCACACCCTCCGAAGTGATAGGTGGTCAATTACATGTCATCTAGCTTTGACATTGCCCACACCCTCCGAAGTGATAGGTGGTCAATTACATGTCATCTAGCTTTGACATTGCCCACACCCTCCGAAGTGATAGGTGGTCAATTACATGTCATCTAGCTTTGACATTGCCCACACCTCCGAAGTGATAGGTGGTCAATTACATGTCATCTAGCTTTGACATTGCCCACACCTCCGAAGTAGGTGGTCAATTACATGTCATCTAGCTTTGACATTGCCCACACCCTCCGAAGTGAAAGGTGGTCAATTACATGTCATCTAGCTTTGACATTGCCCACACCCTCCGAAGTGAAAGGTGGTCAATTACATGTCATCTAGCTTTGACATTGCCCACACCCTCCGAAGTGAAAGGTGGTCAATTACATGTCATCTAGCTTTGACATTGCCCACACCCTCCGAAGTGATAGGTGGTCAATTACATGTCATCTAGCTTTGACATTGCCCACACCCTCCGAAGTGAAAGGTGGTCAATTACATGTCATCTAGCTTTGACATTGCCCACACCCTCCGAAGTGATAGGTGGTCAATTACATGTCATCTAGCTTTGACATTGCCCACACCCTCCGAAGTGAAAGGTGGTCAATTACATGTCATCTAGCTTTGACATTGCCCACACCCTCCGAAGTGATAGGTGGTTATTTGGGTGTAACAATCCACGAAGAGTACAGGTCCACCACACGGACTGCACCTGACCGACTAGCTTTGAAAATCTCTCTCTCTCTCTCTCTCTCTCTCTCTCTCTCTCTCTGTCTGTCTGTCTGTCTGTCTCTCACTCTCTCTGTATCTCTTTCTGTCTCTCTCTGTCTCCCTCTCTCCCACACTCTCTCTCCCTCTCTCTCCCCCCCCTCTCTCTCTGTCTGTCTGTCTCCCTCCTCTCTCTCTCTCTCCCCCTCTCTCTCTGTCTCTCTCCCCCTCTATCTCTCTGTCTCTCCCCTCTCTCACTCTCTGTCTCTCTCTCTGTCTCTCTCTCTGTCTCTCCCCCTCTCACTCTGTCTCTCCCCCTCTCTCTCCCTCTGTCTCTCTCTCTTTCCCCCCCCCTCTCTCTCTCTTCTCTCTCTCTCTCTCTCTCTCTCTCTCTTTCTGTGAGAGATATCATCGATACCTTTCTATGTTTCGACTGTAATTACCCAT
>CM065726.1:78394398-78404398 GCA_033310375.1 Conus canariensis | reverse complement strand
ACAGACAGACAGACAGACAGACAGACAGACAGAGACGAAGAGAGAGAGAGAGAGAGAGAGAGAGAGAGAGAGAGAGAGAGAGTCAGAGACAGAGAAAGACAAAGACAAACAGAGAGAGAGAGAGAGAGAGAGAGAGAGAGAGAGAGAGAGAGAGAGAGAGTCAGAGACAGAGAGAGACAGAGAGAGACAGAGATAGAGACAGAGATAGAGACAGAGACAGACAGACAGACAGACAGAGACAGAGAGAGAGAGAGAGTCCTCCCACCCCCATCCCCACCCCCATCACCCACCTTAGCATGTTTTCGGAGTACGGCAGTGGCGTGTAGATCGGAATAGTCCAGAGCCGTCAAGTATCGGGTCGCCATGGCCACCAGACCGGCCGATCCTCCTCCCTTCCACCAGCACCGTCCTCTGTCACACCCTCTCACCTCACCGTCCCTCATTGACCACGGACAGTCGACCACTCGCCTGCTTACTGTCCACTTCAGAGAGAGAGACAGAGAGAGACAGAGAGGCTCTCTGCTCTGCAACGCGCAGCTAAGAGTAAAGTGACGTCACAAGCCAAATTAAAGACGTCACAGATTTGGATGACGCCACAAGGCTGCAAACGCTAGAGGCTTGAGTTGGTGAGTTAGAAGACAGCACAAGTTTAGACCACGCTAAAAAAAAAAAAAAAGCTTGGGTTGGTGACGTCACAGCTTAGAAGACGGCACCAGTTTGGCGACGCTAAAAAGCTCGAGTTGTGACGTCACAGACTAAAACGGAAAGACGAAAACATGGGTTGGTGACGTCACAGACTTGGAAGACGGCACCAGTTTGGGACGTTAAAAGCACGGTTGTGACGTCACAGACTTGGAAGACGGCACCAGTTTGGTGACGTAAAAGCACGGGTTGGTGACGTCACAGACTTGGAAGACGGCACCAGTTTGGTGACGTTAAAAGCACGGGTTGGTGACGTCACAGACTTGGAAGACGGCACCAGTTTGGTGACGTGTAAAAAGCCACCGTGGGTTGGTGACGTCACAGACTTAGAGAAGGTTTGACGGCAACCACGTTTGGTGACGTTAAAAGCACGGGTTGGTGACGTCACAGACTTGGAAGACGGCACCAGTTTGGTGACGTTAAAAGCACGGGTTGGTGACGTCACAGACTTAGAAGACGGCACCAGTTTGGCGACGCTCTGGTGACGTCACAGACTTAGAAGACAGCACAAGTTTGGTGACGTCACAGACTTGGAAGACGCCGCCGCCGCCGCGGTTAGATCAGAGATGTAATGAAGGGACAGGCGGTGAAGGCCACTTCGGTGATTAGAGGGCCCCCTCCATGAAGATCAGCCCCTGGACCATTTCTCTTCCAGGTAATCCTGAAAGGAAAAAGAAAAGTCAAAATAATACAATTACAGTTTACGCTGCAGGGTGCTGATCTATGAAGAGAGAGAGAGAGAAGAGAGAGAGAGAGAGAGAGAGAGAGAGAGAGAGAGAGAGAGAGAGGGAGAGAGAGAGAGAGAGAGGAGAGAGAGAGAGAGAGAGGAGAGAGAGAGAGAGAGAGAGAGAGAGAGAGAGAGAGAGAGAGGAGAGGAGAAAGAGAGAAAGAGAGAGGAGAGAGAGAGAGAGAGAGAGAGAGAGAGAGAGAGAGAAGAGAGACAAGACAAGACAAGAAGACAAGAGAAGACAAAATTCCTTATTTACGAGGATAATAGATAAGCACTGATGTGCTTTTTTACATCCAGTCCTCGCCCCGAGTAGAGCCAACCATTGAAAATAAGACACGGCAATAAATGCAGAAGCATGCAAAAAGTGGCTAGAACTAAAATAAGATATGGAATAAAGATTAAAAAAAAAAAAAGTAAAAATGTAATAGAGAGCGAGAGAGGAGTGTGTGGTGTGTGTGTGTGTGTGTGTGTGTGTGTGTGTGTGTGTGGTGTGTGTGAGAGAGAGAGAGAGAGAGAGAGAGGGAGAGAGGGAGAGAGAGAGAGAGAGAGAGAGAGAGAGAGAGAGAGAGAGAGAGAGGAAAAACAATGACAGAGACCGAGAGAGAGACAGAGACAGAGAGACACAGAGACAGAGAGAGAGGGGGGCTGAGAGAGAGAGAGAGAGAGAGAGAGAGAGAGAGAGAGAGAGAGAGAGAGAGAGAGAGAGAGAGAGAGAGAGAGAGAGAGTGAAAATACACAATGACAATCATTCGTTATTTTCCTACAGTGAATGCATTTATTGGCTTCAGTCGGCCATCTTTCTTTTTCATACTTGCCATGACTAAGCCACAACACCAACCACTGCAAGCTACTACTACTACTACTACTACTACTACTACTACTACTACACTACTAACCTACATCAAAAATAGCTGAAGGTACATGTCTGTGTCAAAATACCGAAACACAACACAAACAAAACGAAACGAAACGAAACAAAACAAAACAAAACAAGAAACAAATACAGCTACTCGGGTACAAATCTCGGCAAGTACCAGGGTAAGTGTTTGATCAAAATGGAAATCTCCATTTGACATGTCTCACACATCGATAATGATTATAATCTATTATATACACCAAAACCAAATCAAAAAACACAAAATCAAACACAAACAAACAAACAAACAAACATAAACGCCTCTTCTGAAAATGATAGAGCGAGTTGGAGAAACAGAGACAGAGAGAGAGAGAGAGAGGAGAGAGAGAGAGAGAGAGAGAGAGAGAGAGAGAGGGAGGGAGGGAGGGGGTGGGGCGTGGGATGGAGAGAGACACAGACAGAGAGACAGACAGACAGAGTGTGTGGATGGAGAATGGGGAGAAGGGGGGGGGGGGTGTGAAGCGGGGGTGAGGGAGAGGGGGGGGAGGGGGAGTAGTGGGGGTAAGAGACCAATGGTTATGGTGATATCGATTAAGAAAGTGCTGTAGATAACGATGATGATGATGATGATGATGATGATGATGTGGTGTGGTGTGGTGGTGGTGGTGGTGTGGTGGTGGGGTCGTGATGGTTTATTTACTGCTTTTGTGGTTGCTTCTTGTTGTTCTTCTCCTTCTTCCTGCTCTTCCTTCCTTCCCTTCTTTTCTTCCTTCTTTCTTTCTTTCTTTCTTTCTTTCTTCTATCCTTCTTTCTTTCTTTCTTCTATCCTTCTTTCTTTCTTTCTTCCTTCTATCCTTCTTTCTTTCTTCTTCTTTCCTTCTATCCTTCTTTCTTTCTTTCTTTCTTCCTTCCTTCCTTCTATCCTTCTTTCTTTCTTTCCTTCTTTCTTTCTTATCCTTCTTTCTTCTTCTTTCTTTCTTTCTCTTTCTTCTATCCTTCTTTTTCTTTCTTCTTCTTCTTTCTTTCTTTCTTTCTTTTCTTCTTCTTCCTTCCTTCTATCCTTCTTTCTTTCTTTCTTTCTTTCTTCTTCTCTATCCTTCTTCTTCTTTCTTTCTTTCTTTCTTCTTCTTTCTTTCTTCCTTCCTTCTCTTCCTTCCTTTCCTTCTATCCTTTCTTTCTTCCTTTCTTTCTTTCTTTCTTCCTTCTCTTCTCTTCTTTCTTTTCTTTCTTTCTTTCTTTCTTCTTCCTTCTTTCTTTCTTTCTTTCTCTCTATCCTTCTTTCTTTCTTTTTCTTCTTCTTATCTCTTTCTTTCTTCTTCTTTCCCTTCTTTTCTTTCTTTCTTTCTTCTTTCTCTTCTTTTCTTTCTTTCTTCTTTCTTTCTTCTTCTTCTTTCTTCTTTCTTTCTTTCTTTCTTCTATCCTTCTTTCTTTCTTTCTTTCTTTCTTTCTTTCTTCCTTTCTTTCTTTCTTTCTTTCTTCTATCCTTCTTTCTTCTTCTTCTTTCTTCTCCTTCTTTCTTTTCTTTCCTTTCTTTCTTTCTTCTCTTTCTTTCTTCTTATCCTTCTTTCTTCCTTCTATCCTTCTTTCTTTTCTCTTCTCTTCTTCTTTCTTTCTTCTTTCTTTCTTTCTTTCTTCTATCCTTCTTTCTTTTTCTTTCTTCTTCTATCCTTCTTTCTTCTTCTTCTATCCTTCTTTCTTTCTTTCTTTGTTCTTCCTTCTATCCTTCTTTCTTTTCTCTTCTTCTTTCTTTGCTTCCCCCTTCCTGTCCTTCTCTTTCTTTTTTCTTTTCTTCCTTCTTTCCTCCTTTCTTCCTTCTTCCTCTTCTTTCTGTCCTTCCTTCATTTCTTTCTTTCTTTTTCTTCCTTTCTCACTTTTTCTTTTTTCTTTCCTTCCTGCTTCCTCTCTTTCTTCATTTCTTCTTCCTTCTTTCTTTCTTTTTATCTATATTTTACTTCTCTTTTTCTTCCTCTTCCTTCTTTCTTTTCTCTCTTTCCTTTCCCCCTCCCTCCTTCCTCCCTCCCTTTCCCCTCCCTCTTCGTCTTTCTTCTTTCTTCCCTTCCTTCCTTCCCTTTCCCTTTCCTTCATTGTCTTCTTTTCCTTTTTCCTTCTCCTTTCTTCTTTCTTTCTTCTTTCTTCTTTTCTTCTCTTTTCTCTCTTTCTTTCTTCTTCCTCACTTCCATTCTTCCCTCCTCTCCCTTTCCCTTCCGTCCCTACTACATTCCCTTCCTTCCTTCTTCCTTCTCGTCTTCTATTTGTTTTGTGTCTCGTGTTTTGTTTGTTGTGTTTTCTTCTGTTTTGTTGTTCTGTACGAATCTGTCTGTTTCGTTCATGTGTGTGTGTGTGTGTTGTGTGTGTGTGTGTGTGTGTGGTGTGTGTTGTGTGTGTTGTGGTGTCGTGTGTGTGTGTGTGTGTGTTGTGTGGACAGAATGGGAAGAGGCCAATTCATTGCCATATGTCAACCGCCAAGTTGACTACAAATAAATCTATGTCCGCGTTGAGCTGTAGAAGTCGTCCGAACCTAAAGACAAAAGCAGAACAAAGCAAAAACTGCACACACGCACGCACGCACTCACACACACACACACACACACACACACACACCACACACACACACACACACACACACACACACACACACACGCACGCACACACACGCACACACACACACACACACACACACACACACACACACACACACAGACACAGACACACTCAAGAGACACACACAAACACACATACACACACACACACACACACACACACACACACACACAACACACATACACACACACACCACACACACAACATACAGATAAGAGAGAGAGAGAGAGGAAAGAGAGAGAGAGAGAACACAGAGACAAGAGACAGAGACAGAGAGAGAGACAGAGACAGAACAGACAGACACAGACAGACAGACACACACATACACTGACAGACACACAGACACACACACATATACACACTCACTCTCTCTCTCTCTCTCTCTCTCTCTCTCTCTCACACACACACACACACACACACTCTCTCTCTTCTCTGTCTCTCTCTTCTCTCACATACTCACACACACACACACACACACACACACACACACACACAGACACACACACAACCAGACACACCTCTCCACCTCATCACTCTCCTCTCTCTCTCTCACGCACACACACACATGAACACACACACACACAGACACAGACACACACACACACACACACACACACACACACACACACACACACACACACACACACACACTTGGCCGCCCACTAATGATACTCAGTGATCACCCACAGACTGTCTATGAGTGCCACCCGTGCCAGGCTGAAAGGGTGGCGATTTTCAGCGTAATGCCAGACACCTCATGAATGGCCCCCTCCCCCACCTCTGATCGGCCCACCTTCTTACCGCTCAGTCCCCTCTCTCTCTCTCTCTCTCTCTCTGTCTCTCATCCTCTCTCTCTCTCTCTCTCTCTCTCGTCTCAAAGTCATCCTTTTCTCTCTCTCTCTCCTCTCTCTCTCTCCTCTCTCTCTCCTCAAGTCTCCTCTCTCTCTCTCTCTCTCTCAAAGTCATCCATTCTCTCTCTCTCTCTCTCTCTCTCTCTCTCAATCTCTCTCTCTCTCTCTCATCTCTCTCTCTCTCCTCTCTCTCTCTCCCTGTTATCAGAACAAGAGGGAGGTTAATTGTAAGACATCACCGCACAGAGTGCCTGTTTTCAAATTCACGTGGGGTCACTTTAACTGGAGCAGTGAACGATGCTGTCGTAAAGGAGACAGGCGATGTAAATCCCGTGCAGGTTGTCGCTGCCATCGGTGTGGACGAAAACGTGTTAGCACACACCGACACACAGTCAGCCAGTGTGTTAAATGTGGATTCAGTTTTTGAACATAATGATTTGAGTGATGCTTCTTCGATCACACATAGTGATGTAACGTTATCCGACGTGAAATTTGATACGCCCGAAGCCATGCGAAGTGATTTAAAGAGAAAGAAAGTTTTAGAGAAGAAATGTGTGATCGTGAGGGATGAGTGTGGTGGTGAGAGTATGCATGTTGACGAAAGAAACAACATGGTTGAATGTGACAGTGAAATTGAAACAAGTGGTGGCGATGCCTGTGTATCTTGGAATGGGATTATCAATGGTGATGATCATGTAAATAAGAAAAGTAATAGTAGTTATGTGATGCCGAATGAAAATTCCAGTGTGGCTGACTATCTGATTACCAATGTGTCAAACAGCAATAGAGACTCTGCGTCATCGTCTGTTTCAACGACCAAACCTAATTTAATGACTGCGACTGACCCTAAGACTAAAATTGATTCTACGACTACGATTGAAACAGAACATGGTGGTGATTGTATGACAATGAACACGTTTGTAAATAGTGTATCATTTCTTCATTGGAATATATGTGGATTATTTCAAAAACTGGATGACAGAGATTTTATCCAGTTTATTTCTTCCTTTGATTTTGTTTGTTTGGTGGAAACGTTTGCTGAAGCGTTTCAGTCAAACCTTTTCAAGACTATGAATTATTTGTAAAACCAGCTGTAAAATTTACAAGACAGGACGGGCCTCGGGAGGATTAGTTTGTATGGTTCGTAAAAGTCTTGTCCCGTATGTGCACCAGGTGGATTGTGACAGTCTGTATACAATGTTATTTAGATTTGATAAAGAATTATTTTGCTCTGATAAGCCTGTCTTACTTGTGTGTACATATGTCCCTCCAGAAAATGCACCTTTCTACACAATGCATGGCTTTGACAATGGCATTGAAATGTTGGAAGAATTTATTGTAAACAAGTTGTTATCCTTCGATGATGCTGAGATACTTTTATGTGGTGACATGAATGCAAGAACGGCGAATATTTCTCCAGGTAATGTAGATGATCGTGATCTTTATGCTAATTTCAAGACTGCAGACAGCAAATACAATAGATGTTCTCAAGATAAGATATTAAATGTATATGGGAAAAAGCTTCTTAGTATGTGCATGTGCTAGGATTGACAATTATAAATGGAGTATGTAATGGCGATCTCGAAGGTCGTTTCACATACATTTCGGATGTGGGGAGTAGTGTGAATGATTATTTTCTAGTGTCTACAGAATTTTTTGAACTAATGTGTAAAAAGATGACTCTAAATGTGATGGAAAGATTTGATTCTGATCATTTACCCCTGGTATTGTGCATTGAAATGCCAAATGAACAGTCACATACCAGTTTCTGCCCCTAATGTAAATGTTAACCAGTTTATTGTTAAATATTGCTGGAATCAAGATTACAGTCAACAGTTTTCTTTATGCATGAATTCATCAAATGTTCTGGAAAAGTTAAACGCCGCTGAAAATCTTATTTCTGTGAATGTTAATGAAGCTCTGAACTTGTTTAATATAACTATCAAAGACCAAGCTGAAACAATGAGGAAAGTTGTGCCTATAAATAAGAAATTTATACAGAATTGGTTTGATCGAGAATGTAGGTAGAAAAACGTAAACTACGAAGTTTATTTAGAATTTTTCTGAAAACAATGGATAAAGAGGATAGAATATTGTTCTGTATAGCGAGAAGGGAATGTAAACATTTAAATGAAAGAAACAGAAAGAACATAATGATCTCCTATTAAACGATCTTCTGTCTTCGGGTAATAATCAGCAATTATTCTGGAAAACTATTCACAAGATTTCCACAAAGAAACTACAACCTGCAAATAATGTTCCGATGCAAGAGTGGTTCTTACATTTTAAAAATCTTTTGGATAAGGACGATGATGAGTCCACTGAGACTGACAATGTAATAAATAATGAAGAAAACTACTTATGACAGACCAATATCCAGAGGGGAAATATTAACAGCTATTAAGAAATTAAAGAATGGTAAAACTGCTGGACCTGATGGCCTCATTGGGGAGTTTTTTTTAAGCATTCTGGTGCTACTGTTCTGAGATTTTTAGTTACATTGTTTAATTATATTTTGACACCGGGATTTATCCAGAAGATTGGAAAGAATCTATAATTTTACCTCTGTTTAAGAAGGGGGAGATAAACGATGTAAACAATTATAGAGGTATTTCGTTGTGCAATGTATGTAGTAAACTCTATAGTTCTGTTATTAATAACAGACTACATGAATGGATATCTCAGAACAATATAACAGGAGAACATCAAGCAGGATTCAAAAAAGGTTATTCTACTATTGATCACATGTTTAGTCTATTAGCTGCAATTCAAAAACAATTTGTAAACAACAAGAAGCTGTATGTGGCTTTTGTGGATTTTGAGAAAGCTTTCGATTCAGTTTCACGGAAACTGCTGTGGCCTATTTTGTTAAAACATGGAATTCAAGGTAAATTGTATCACTGTGTGAAAGGTATGTATAAGGAGGTGAAAGCAAGAATTAGAGCGGGAGCCAAATTATCAGATTTTGTCAAGTGTACGAGGGGGTCAAGCAAGGGGATGTTTGTAGTCCTGTTTTATTTTCTCTGTTCATAAATGAATTGGCTCTGGAGATTATTCAAAATGGACGGCATGGTGTGACTTTGATACCTTGGAACTGTTCGTCTTACTTTTGCTGATGACATTATTTTATTGTCTACAACTGTAGTTGGTCTGCAAAGACAATTGAACAGTTTGTATTTAGCTGCTACTAAATTAGAATTAAAAGTTAATATGAATAAGACCAACATTATTGTGTTTCGCAAAGGTGGATATTTAGCACGTAATGAGAGATGGATTTATGGAGGTGAATACATGGTTGTAGTCAATGCATATAAATATCTTGGGTTCTATTTTACTACCAAATTAAGTTTCACTTTGGATGTCAAGATCTAGCAAATAGAGCAAAGAGAGCAGTCACAGTTATACTTCGTATTTTATACAAATTGAATAGCGGCGCATTTCTGTTTTTTCGAAATTATTTGACTCTCAGGTGCAGCCAATTTTACAGTATGGAGCAGAAATCTGGGCTTTTGAGAGAGGTGTTGTAAATAGAGAATGTTCATTTATATGCTATGAAAAGATTTTTGAATGTAGACAATCGAACACCAAATGATTTAGTTTATGGCGAACTTGGAAGGTATCCGATTTATATTAATTCCTTTTTAAAATGCATTAAGTATTGGTTGAAAATAACCATGAATGGAGGAAACCAAGATACCATTTAAAGCTTATAGGACGTTACGAAATTTGGATTATAAATGGTAAGAAGACATGGGCTACCACTGTTCGTCAGTGCTTAAATTCATATGGCTTTGCATATGTTTGGGACAACCAGGGCGTTGAAAATATATCGGGATTTTTGAAATGTTTTAAACAACGAATGATTGATTGCAGATGGCAAGACTGGCATGACCATATCAACAACAGTGACAGATTTGCACAATACAGACTGTTTAAAACAACGTATATGATTGAGCCATACATTAAAATGAAAATGGACAGGTATATTTAAGAGTGCATGACTAAATTTAGATTTGGTATCTCTGACATAGCTTGCCATCGATTCAGATACAGTGCTTGAATGAAAATAGACTGATATGTCGGCTATGTTACCAGGCCAAGGAAGATGAAATACATTTTTTATTTTGCTGTCCTGCTCTCAATACCTTCGAGTAAAATTTATTAAGTCAAAGTATTATTTTGATCCTTGTAGTTTTAGAGTCACTTACTATTAACATCAAGAAATGAGTGTGTCCTCTTTGATCTTGCCAGGTACATATA
>CM065726.1:78369337-78375782 GCA_033310375.1 Conus canariensis | reverse complement strand
ATTTATTAAGAAATTTAAATGTTTTTCTGTTCTTTTGGTTCAAATATGGGGGGGGGTAAGATGTCCAAAAAAAAAAAAAAAAAAAGCTCTCCAAAGACGTGCAGCAAAGCTACTCCTTCCAGCCGTAACTCTAAAACAGATGAAAAACTAAAAGCACTGAACATATTTCCTTTCTGTAAGCAATTGGAATTCAAGATGGCATCATTTATCTTTACGATTTCGACAGATACCATGCCATGCTATATCAGTGCCTTTTTTTCTTTTTTTCTTTTTACAAGATTGAACAGCTCTTCTGGTTTGAAGAAATTCCTTCTTCCCTACCCATGCATTGAGCCATACGAAACAAGCCTTGCTTACTCTAGGTCCATATGTCTGGAACTCACTTCCACCGAGTCTGCAAAATACGAGTACGTTAAAACTTTTCAAGAAACCTTTACATCGGCGTTTTTTGGTGTCTCAGTAATTGATTATTTGATTAAAATCATCAACGTCCATTCACAAAGTCTTCTTCAAAGCATTCATTGAATACACATGTAACCTGGTCCATGAAATCGCTCATCCCCTCTCCCTCTCTGTCTCCCATCCCTCTTGACCTCCCCCACCTACCATCCTCTCTCCCTCCTCCACCTTCTCTCCCTCCCTCTGTTTCTGTTTGTTTGTTTCTTAAGGTTTCTTCTCTTTGACTACCCACCATGTCATTATTACGTTTATGAACAGTCTGCTGGTCATTGTAGAATTAGATTACAGTGTTGCTATGTTGAATTGTCAGAATGAATGATGTGTTGAAATAATGTATGCATGACAAGCACAGATTGCAAGAGTAGGGTCTTGGCCTAAAATCTCCATCCTTACGTATTACAGATCAATCATCAATCAGTCTCTCTCTCTCTCTCCCCTCTCCTCTCTCTCTCTCTCTCTCTCTCTCTCCATGTATGTGTGCGTGCGTGCGTGCGTGCGCGCGCGCGTGTTGTGTGTGTGTGTGTGTGTGTGTGTGTGTGTGTGTGTGTGTGTGTGTGTGATAGAGAGAGAGGAAAATATAGAGCGGATATAGACAAACTACTCTCTCTCTCTCTCTCTCTCTCTCTCTGGAAAATTATAGAGTGATGTAGATGAACTACTGTCTTTCTCCTTTCTGTCTGTCTGTCTGTCTGTCTGTCTCTCTCTCTCTTCTGAAGAAAATATAGATCGGATATTGATGAACTTCTCTCTCTCTCTCCTCTCTCTCTTTCTCTCCTCTCTGAGGAAAATATAAAAACATAGAACCGATTTAGATGAACTAATCTCCCCCTTTCTCTGTCTGTCTGTCTGTCTGTCTCCCCCCCCCCCATCTCTCTCTCTCCTCTCTCTCTCTCTCTCTCTCTTGAGGAAAATACAGAGCGGACATAGATGAACGACTGTGTGTGATGGTGTGACGTGTTCGTTCGTGTGGGTGTGTGTGTGTGTGTGTGTGTGTGTGTGTGTGTGGTGTGTGTGTGTGTGTGTGTGTGTGTGTGCGCGCGCGCGCGCGCGCGCGCGAGCGTATGTGTGTGTTGGAGAAAGAGAGAGGGGAGAGAGACAGAGACAGAAGAAGAAGAAGAAAAGAAGAATAACAGGAGGAGGAGGAACAAGAATCAAGGAATTCACCTCTTCAGTGTGGAGAACCAAACGTCACAATCCTTCCAGCATGGGGTGACGCAGCCTTGGTTGCGCAATGCACCCTAGATCTGATGAGCTCATTCCCCCACTTACCGTCACCGACTGCACGTGCCGGCACGGGCTAATTTTAGCCCCAACGGACCCAGCAATGCCAGGAATGTGTTCTATTTTTAAGCTGGCTCACCACACAGGGTCTATTCATAGGAAGAAAGAGGCTGTTGATGGTGAACCAATCGCTGCGAACCTCCGTCATGTAGCTGACCAATCGCCTTGCTCGACGTACGTTGTGGACACACGCCTCAATTACGAATGTGCACTAAAAAGCACTGTAATTATAATCCACGTAAGCGTTTTAAGGCCTATCATAAATTTGAGCCAGCATTTCAATGTTAGACTGAAATCGATAAAAGAACAACTCCCCCACCAATTGTATCCCTTGTTTTTTCTTTGTTGGGGGATGGGGGCGGGGGGGGGGGGGGGGGGGGGGGGGAGCGGGATTTTCACCGATGAAATTACAATCTTCATACATATGACCTTCCCCTTAGTTGACACATATTTCGGGCCTTTGAACTCGCCCGTGACCCTATCTTTGCGCCAGGTGGTTTTCACAAAATAGTCCAATACCTTTTATCTTAATCTGTCTGCTTGGAACCACCTGGCTAGTACCTTGATATCCATGCAGGTGGGGGGGGGGGGGGGGGGGGGGGGGGGGGGGGGGGGAGAGGGGGCATCAATCTGACCTGTGACTGGACTGTTCCATGCAGGCTGGAGCCACGCTGGGGGGGGGGGGGGGGGGGGGGTCAGTTTGACCTGTGTATCTCTGAGAGACGTCATCCCGTGTCCTGAATCCAACGTTTCATTCTGGAGTGAGACGGACATAGTGACTACTGTCCTCACTCAGAGAGGGTCCAGGTGAGGGATAGGATGCCACTGAGCGATAGCTGTCGTCAGTTGATACAGATCGGACAGAGGTGGCTGAACTGTAGCGGCTGTGCAGCTCTTTTCTTGTGGGTGTCCTTACAAAGATCTGATTCTGACGTGTGTCCGAGCAAGGCCGTGCAGCGACCACCAGAGAAGTCAGAGGCACGCCACCGAGGACAATTCCAACCCCCCCCCCCCCCCCCCCCCGTCCTGATTCGTTGCAACTACCAACACCCTCCTCCCCTCCTCCTCCTCCTCCCCACAACCATTTCCCAACCCCAACCCGCCACTGATCCGCCCCCTCCCCCTCCCCCTCAAACACACACACACACACACACACACACACACACACACACACACACACGCAAACGCCCGACTCCCACCAGTTTTCAAACATGAGCGTGCCGTGCTCACACTGATCAGCAAACTGTCATCTCTACATGCCGCCCAACATACATCAAGTGTGGGAATATGACATGGTCGACGAGCCTTAACGTGACCTGCACATTACCCGTTCGTCTGTTGAATTCTTTCGTTTTTTCTCCCTCCCCTTCCTCCGTGCTGTCGGTCCGGACAGCGGCGTAGCCGTGGCCTCCAAGTGCAAGGTTGAGACTGACGTCCTGTTGGCCGGAGGCCCGTAAGGACAGGGCGTACTCACAGGCCAACGTCTGCACGCTTCGTGGCAGCTGTTCTTGTTGGCAGTAGTGTTGTGTCTGGTTCCGGATGGGGGCTGTCATCTGTTGCTCTCATAGCGCTGGTCCCGTGTGAACTCGGGTTCACTTTGTGAGTGTTGGTGAGCGTTGGGTTTCTTCGCCTCCTTTCCCCTCACATAGCCATGCTCCAGGGCCACCATGAGGTCTTCTTCGTGCTCGGGTGGCGATGGTCCTGTGCCGCGTGAGGCCGCCTTAAAGAGGGAGCAGGACGAAAGTTGCTGGAGCGCTTCACGAGCCCCGTCTATGGCCCACGCAGACTACGACCGAGAGGGCAATTTTTCAGCTAAATCCCGAGAGGAGTGCCCTTATGCCTCGCTCTCGAAAGCATGGTATCCCAGGCAACTGTAATCGTAGTCAGGCAGCGCTGCATCGCCGATTGCCCCCCATCTCCAGGAGTCGTCCCCCGGCGACATAGGCTAGACCCACCGTCACCCCATACGGCTGGAAGGATCGCTGCGCCGCCTGACACTGACCTCTCACATCAGTGTCTCTCAAAGAAGAGCAACCACTTCTCCCTTAGTGTTCGCTGCTATGCCACCGGGCAGGTCGTGGTCTCCGTACCTGGTCTGCTGTGATGTCGTTCGGAATGGGGTCAGCTCCATATTTCCCGTAGCTATAGATCTTCTGCCCATACTGCCCTGTCAGACACTCCTCCTGACCCATGCTGCCCCTGTCAGATACTCCCCCCCTGACCCATACTGCCCCTGTCAGACACTCCCCCTGACCCATGCTGCCCCTGTCAGATACTCCCGCCCCCCCCCCCCCCCGACCCATACAGCCCCTGTCAGTACTCCCCCCCTGACCCATACTGCCCCTGTCAGATACTCCCCCCTGACCCATACTGCCTTTGTCAGATACTCCCCCCCTGACCCATACTGCCCCTGTCAGACACTCCCCTCCCCCCGACCCATACTGCCCCCGTCAGATACTCCCCCTGACCCATACTATCCCTGTCAGACACTCCCCCTGACCCATACTGCCCCTGTCAGATACCCCCCCCCCCCTGACCCATACTGCCCTGTCAGACACTCCCCCTGACCCATACTGCCCTGTCAGATACTCCCCCTGACCCATACTGCCCCTGTCAAACACTCCCCCCCCCCCCGACCCATACTGCCCTGTCAGATACTCCCCCCTGACCCATACTGCCCTGTCAAACACCCCCCCCCTCTGACCCATACTGCCCATGTCAAACACCCCCCCCCCCCCCCGACCCATACTATCCCTGTCAGACACTCTCCCCTGACCCATACTGCCCCTGTCAGATACTCCCCACCCCTGACCCATACTGCCCCTGTCAGATACTCCCCCACCCGACCCATACTGCCCCTGTCAGATACTCCCGCCCTTGACCCATACTGCCCCTGTCAGATACTTTCCCTGACCCATACTGCCCCTGTCAGATACTCCCCGCCCTTGACCCATACTGCCCCTGTCAGATACTCCCCCCTGACCCATACTGCCCCTGTCAGATACTCCCCCCCCCCCCACCATACTGCCCCTGTCAGATACCCCCCCCCCCCCCGACCCATACTGCCCCTGTCAGATACTCCCCCCCCCCCGACCCATACTGCCCCTGTCAGATACTCCCCTGACCCATACTGCCCCTGTCAGATACTCCCCCTGACCCATACTGCCCCTGTCAGATACTCCCCTGACCCATACTGCCCCTGTCAGATACTCCCCCTGACCCATACTGCCCCTGTCAGATACTTCCCCCTGACCCATACTGCCCCTGTCAGATACTTCCCCTGACCCAACTGCCCCTGTCAGATACTTCCCCTGACCCATACTGCCCCTGTCAGATACTTCCCTGCCCCACCCCCTTCAGAACTCCCCTGACCATACTGCCCCTGTCAGATACCCCCCCCCCCGACCCATACTGCCCCTGTCAGATGCTCCCCCTGACCCATACTGCCCCTGTCAGATACTCCCCCCTGACCCATTCTGCCCCTGTCAGACACTCCCCCCTGACCCATACTGCCCCTATCAGATACTCCCCCTGACCCATTCTGCCCCTGTCAGACACTCCCCCCCCCCCCGACCCATACTGCCCCTGTCAGATACTCCCCCCTGACCCATACTGCCCCTGTCAGACACTCCCCCCTCCCGCCGACCCACACTGCCCCTGTCAGATACTCCCCCTGACCCATACTGCCCCTGTCAGACACTCCCCCCTGACCCATACTGCCCCTGTCAGATACTCCCCTGACCCATTCTGCCCCTGTCAGACACTCCCCCCCCCCCCGACCCATACTGCCCCTGTCAGATACTCCCCCCTGACCCATACTGCCCCTGTCAGACACTCCCCCCTCCCGCCGACCCACACTGCCCTGTCAGATACTCCCCCTGACCCATACTGCCCCTGTCAGATACTCCCCCTGACCCATACTGCCCCTGTCAGACACTCCCCCTGACCCATACTGCCCTGTCAGATACTCCCCCTGACCCATACTGCCCCTGTCAGATACTCCCCCTGACCCATACTGCCCCTGTCAGAACTCCCCTCCGACCCATTCTGCCCCTGTCAGATACTCCCCCTGACCCATACTGCCCCTGTCAGATACTCCCCCTGACCCATACTGCCCCTGTCAGATACTCCCCCTGACCCATACTGCCCCTGTCAGATACTCCCCTGACCCATACTGCCCTGTCAGATACTGACCTCTCCTGACCCATACTGCCCCTGTCAGACACCCCCCTGACCCATACTGCCCCTGTCAGATGCTCCCCCTGACCCATACTGCCCCTGTCAGACACCCCCCTGACCCATACTGCCCATGCCTGTCTATGGCGTGTGTATCTTTGTGTGTGCGTCCGCGTGGTCCTTAGCTGTGAAAGAGTTCTTTTCTTACCCCCTCCCGCAGACCAAAAGCTTCATGTTGTGGACGGGGGAGTATTGAGCAGGGGAGAATATTGGATAGGGGGATTCACGGGGGAGTATTGAGCATCGACAAGTGGGGAGGTGAGTGTGTGTGTTGGGGGTGGGGGTGGCGGTTGTCGCGCAGGGGATCTATTGAGCAGGGAAAGCATGAAGCAGGAAAAGGGGGGGGGGGGGGGGGGGGGGGGGATCGGGAGGGGTGGGGGAGGAGAATCAGGATGGTTGGGGGTGGGGTATCGAGCGGGGGAACTACCACTACACTCCCGTTTAGAACATGTCTCAGGAGAGAACCCTG
>CM065726.1:78289337-78364337 GCA_033310375.1 Conus canariensis | reverse complement strand
TCACGTTGCTACATCGAACCGGCACTTGATGAGCGGCTGGAGTCGTCGATACGTCGATCGCTCTGTTCGTGTCCGATCCCTTCATCTGTCACACGCGCGGCGTGCCCCTGTTGTCAACAACGACAGCCTCGCTTCCGCTGTTTAGGGCAAGCGCGAATGTCACATTTCCTGCTTCAGAGTGAGCAGACGACCCTTTTTGTCGCAAGACGTCGGCTGCTAACTGGCCTGCGATTTTGGTGTGGATTTGTTTTCTCCTAGGGGATGATTGAGGAATTGTCTTTATTACAGCAGTTTTGTTTTAAAAGTTGTGCGAAAAGCTTAGAAAAACCCTATTGGCTCGAATTGTTTTATTTTCAGAAATGACGAAATGGTACCAGAAAGCGCTTCTTCCAAAAATAGATAAGCGAAGACGAAACCGAGGCTCTCACAACATTCCCTTCTCAAGTCGCAGGAACACCGAAGGGCTTTCCGACCGGAAGCTGGCAACTCCATCAAACAAAAATCAATAACTTGAGAACTCGGCGGTCGACGGGGGGTTAGATTATGCAGAATTGATTCTTCTTTGTGGAGAAGGGGGACCGACCAACCGAATGTCCATCTTGCTTTCTTTGAGCCAGACAAAGGGATGTTCTTTCGCTTGTGAGGCCTGGCATCAAAGATGGCTACCCCCGCTGAGTCTGCGGCTGCCGAGGAAGCTGCGAGCGTGAACCACGGTGCTGCCGCTGCTGAGGAAGAGAATGGCGAGAGAAGTGAAAACTTTCAGGGCCCTCATAAGTGGCGGCAGCATTTAAGACATGTAAATGTACCGAAATTCGAAGGCAGCGACAAACGTTCAGACACTGCTGATCCAAGAGAAATCTCGGACAGGTAAAGTGGCAAAGTTTGCACTTTTTTTTTGCCTTTCCGGCATCGATCATGATTCTGGAATTCTAGGACGATGAAGGCCCTTTAGCATCATAACGTTTTTTTGCTTGTTTGGTTTTTTCTTCTGAGATAGGCAGTAGATAGGCCTAATGAAAGGTCGTAAGCTATAGTGTGCTGTCAGCTAAAGTAAAATACTACTTTCGTCAGAAATTTCTGTTTAGTGCAAATATGCAGGTGACGATTAAATAATGTGTACATTAATTTTAAGGCAAAGCTCAGGGTTTTTTTTTTTTTTTTAAATTAGTGAATGTTATACTCGCTGTTCAAATGATACATTTGAGGAACTCAGATTTGTTGAGTTTGAACAAGATGTTATTACTTTACTCAAGATCTGTGCAATTTCAAATGTTCAGAGGTTAAGTGCGATCCAAGCTGAACTTTTGTGAACACTCATGTCTGTGCTGTGCTGTGTGTGTGTGTGTGTGTGTGTGTGTGTGTGTGTGTGTGTGTGTGTGTGTGTGTGACACTTGAGTTACTTAACTCTAAACAGTTTTTGAGTTTTTTGTACTTTTAATTTTTAGCAATAGATACAACATGTGCAACAATACCCAAATTTTTCTCAGCTTATATTTTTTCTCTGTAAATGTGTTTGCTTAGGCTTGTTTTAGAAAGCTGTTGCCTTAATAACAAAAAAAAAACCCATTGTTTTAGATGTGATAATTACCACAAAAAAAAACCTTTGATCACCGGTGATCTTAAATCAAAGTTCTTGTTTTTTTAAAAGAAAGTTTGAGAAGGCCAGGGAACAGTCCTGAGACACAGGCTGAAGCTCATCCTGAGACATAGGTATGACAGCACAGTCCTGAGACATAGGTATGACAGCACAGTTGGTGTTATGTCAGAAGTTTACAGTCCTGAGACATAGGTATGACAGCACAGTTGGTGTTATGTTAGATTTGACAGTGAGCATCATCGCAACTCTTCTTTAACTACAGTACAGGTCTCCGACTTAAACTGTGCATTTAGGTGTTTGGATGTGTCTGTGTGTTAGCATGCGCATGTGTGTGTGTGTGTGTGTGTGTGGTGGGTGTGTGTGTGTGTGTGTGTGTATGCGTGGGCTCGCGATATGAGAGAGAGAGAGAGAGGGATGGGGGGGGGGGGGGGGGGGTTGAGAAACCTAACCAGTTTCTTTTACTCAGTTTCTCTTTCTCTTTCATTGTCTGTCTGTCTGTGTCTGCATGTCTGTCTGTTGCACAGTGTCAGTCTGTTAATCTGTCTTTCTCTTATCATTTGTCTTGATGTGTGTATGTGAGATAGAGAGAGAGAGAGAGAGAGAGAGAGAGAGGAGAGAGAGAGAGAGGAGAGAAACTGAAATAGTTGAATTAGGTTGATGAAACAGTACTCAGACCATGAAGAATGTTTAATCATAATCCGGAAGAGCATTGAATTTAAATCCAGTTTGGTGGGCAGCTGCTGCAGCGTTTTGTTGTTGAGGTCAGAAGGTCAGTGACACCTGACTATGATAAGCTGGACATTGTGACCTGTTTTCAATTGACCTTTAGATAGGAGTCCTTCCATATCATCACATATGACTTTTCTTTTTTGCCAGTCTGGTTTTCCCGCTCGTTGGGTTACTGCTTTTTAAAAATTCATGTTTTGCCGGCATATAGTATGTCGCATTCTCACATGTTGAGGTCACGTGACACTTGGCTTAAATGAAAGGCAAGTTACTTGAAAGCAGTCTTTTAATCAAAAAGAAGTAATTAAAACAAATTCCAGGCTAATTCATAGAGGTAAACTAAAACTGTCTTTTTTTTTAAGTGAAAAAAAAAAAATGTAATACTAACAGGCAACATTGTTTGGACTCTTGTTACTACAATTTTACAAAGATCCGACTTTGGTGTCTTTGAGACATTAAACATCAGTTTGACTTGTTAGATTAAAACACGGTGCTACACTGTGATTTCAGTTTGGATTCACTTGCTTAGTTCATGAAAATAGAACTACATGCACTTATAAATAAACTGGTATCTTTTGATCTGATCACTTGATGTCCTCCAAACCCGAGTTCACATTGGACTTTGATCCGTCAGGAGACTTCTGTTTTATGAACCAGAAATCTGTGTGTGTGTGTGTGTGTGTGTGTGTGTGTGTGTGTGTGTATGCGTGTGTGAGTGTGTGTGTGTGCGTGTGTGTGCATGCGCGCACGATTGTAAATAAAGATGTCCACCAGAGCCATTCTGAAGAATTGCATTCTCTGCTTGGAAACCTTTGGGATATATGTTGTAATATCTTCACAGGCGAGATTAAGAGCAATGGGAAACATTTGTCATAGCAACGTACGTAGGAAGTTATGGACGTTTAACTTGAATGTACCTGAGTTAAAGACCATCAGGTGTTGGCTGCAAATATATTAGTGATCCAATTCATCATTTTAGGTCCAGTGTGATTTGTTGACAGTTCTACCTGCACACCTCTGGGGATTTTTCAAGCTTTTCCACCTGTCTCTCAGGTCTCATATCTGTCCATATTACTTGGCTTCTTGCCCTCATTTCTTCAGAGCCCACAAGAACTACAAGATCAAGGTTTATCCTAGATCTTCACGTTACAGTTTGAATTTAAAGTTTGTTTTTTGTTTTGTTTTATTTCAATTGTAGGCGCATGAAACTTGAAAGAAATAGTCTGCAAAACTCAGAACAGCCTTTCTCTAAAATTGAATGACCAAAATGGTGTATATAAGAGAAATGTTCATGAAGTAAGTGTAGCTAGTGTGATGATGTTTCCAGCTCATCATGCAGACAGTCACAATAGTTGTGTTACTACACGCAGAACTCTGCATATTTGCTTCAGATCTCCAGTGTCTTTGAATGATCTGTCTCCAACACCCCAAAGTTAGACAGAAATGCCTGAATTTTCATACTTATGAGGTCGCATTCTCCAGTGTATTTGTATCTGTCTCCAACACCCCAAAGTTAAAGACAGAAATGCCAGAATTTCCATGTTTATGGGGTGGCATTCTCCAGTGTATGTGTATCTGTCTTCAGCACCCCAAAGTTAAAGACAAATGCCAGAAGTTCCATGTTTATGGGGTGGCATTCTCCAATGTATGTGTATCTGTCTTCAGCACCCCAAAGTTAAAGACAGAAATGCCAGAATTTCCATGTTTATGAGGTCACATTCTCCAGTGTCTTTGTATCTGTCTCCAACCCCCCTAAGTTAAAAGACAAATGCCAGAATTTCCATTTTTATGGGGTTGCATTCTCCAGTGTATGTGTATCTGTCTTCAGCACCCCAAAATTAAAGACAGGAATGCCTACATTTCCATGTTCTTGGTCATATTTTTCTTAGCTATTCAGACCTAATGACCAAGTGCAGCCCTTGCACATATGGCATTTGATACATGTCCGATTTGCTTCATGATTGGGAGATTTGGACTTTGAGTTTTTCTTTGATGGAACAGAGAAGAGCATGTGCGGTATTGCTGATTCCAGTCATTAGCGTTAGAGATGGACAAAATAAATAGTTGACATGACAAAAGCTGTGAAAATGGTCATATATCAAGGCTATGCTTTGACATCGGTAAATAGGGTGAGTGTGATTGTGTACACCATCAGTATCATCATGCCTGTTTATCACAGCTTGACTTTGCCCTGAGTATGATTGATATTAAACTTATCAGCCCCAGTGTAGCACATGTGAATTAGTGACTTGTGTCTGTGTTGATGTAGCTTGTCAATCAGTTTGCTTGTGAAACTCTCCTGTCAGGAGCAAGAAGCGTATTTTGAGGAATCAACTACTTGTTGGTAGTGTTCCTGTGTGTCCTCTGCTTCAGTTTCAGGGGTTTTAACTTTTTATGCATGCAGTCCCCTTTGGATTATAGCAAGAACGCCGTTGCTTTGTTTGTCAGAAAACTGTCGGTGGTGTCTGAAGAAGACCAAACTCAAGACAAAAACACCTCAAAGAAAACAGATCCAGACATTCCGCCATGGAGACAAGAATATCTCGAAAAGAAGAAAACACGCCAGGTAAATGTTGTCTGTTTGTGTAGCGTTTGGTCGAAGACTGCAAAGAGATGCATGACCATCCTGTTATTCGTTGATATGTAGGTTCTGCCTGTTTCTGTATGTTATTATCAAGGTCAGGCATCATTTACTATTGCTGTTTTGTCTGTCTTCCCCGTTTGTGAAGATGATCTAAGTTTGTAAGGATGTGTTTTAGGGATAAAGTAATAGCTGTGTGTGTGTGTGTGTGTGTGTGTGTGTGTGTGTGTGCGTGTGTGTGTGTGTGTTTCAGTTTTTGTATTGAAAGCCGTATTGAGTTCATGCTAAAACAGAGTTGCAAAGGACTTTTTGAAAAAAAAGAAGCATTATTACTGTGTTTTATTTTTTATGTGTGTGTGTGTGTGTGTGTGTTGTGTGTGTGTGTGTGTGTGTGTGTGTGTGTGTGAATATTTCTTCATGGACCCTAACAATTTTGTTTCTATTAACACCACCAATATATGTTTTTCAGTGAGATCAGTGAGAAATTTTTTTTTTTGTGACTTGAACACAGCAATTTTTGTTTCTTTGATCGAGATACCACTTAAAAGATAGACATGGTACCAAATGTGTTTTTCATTAACATCTGTTGAGTGTTTTTTATTCACTCACACATTGATACTAATTACTACCTTTTTTTTACAACATCAAAGGATTTTTTTTTAATAGACACTGCATGTTAATTGTTTTTTTAAACTGACATGACCAAATAGTCAAGTTTACCAATTTACTCATCCAAGAGGAGCGTGAACCTTTAGTGTTTGATGATGAGATTTTGTGTTGGTTGTTATTCACAGATGCCTGTACTTATGCTGCAACATTTGTTATTGGCTGGGAAAGTGTGTTACTTGTTATTTTCAGATGCCTATACTCATGCAGCAAGTTGAGAGCAACATATGTTACAGGCTGGGAAAGTGTGTTAGTTGTTATCTTCAAATGCCTGTACTCATGATGCAACATATGTTACAGGCTGGGAAAGTGTGTTAGTTGTTATCTTCAAATGCCTGTACTCATGCTGCAACCATTGTTACAGGCTGGGAAAGTGTGTTAGTTGTTGTCTTCAAATGCCTGTACTCATGGTGCAACATTTGTTACAGGCTGGGAAAGTGTGTTAGTTGTTATCTTCATATGCCTGTACTCATGCTGCAACATTTGTTACAGGCTGGGAAAGTGTGTAAATTGTTATCTTCAAATGCCTGTACTCATGCTGCAACATTTGTTACAGGCTGGGAAAGTGGCCAGCTGTGGCGGTTCTCAGGTTAGTACTGGATGTCAGGGCGGACATTGTGTCATGTAGGTGTGCTTGTGCCATGTAGGTGTGCTTGTGGCATGTAGGTATGCACAGGACCAACAGAAAGCATTTCGTCATCATGAAGCAAGGGTTGTTTCATGACCAAGTTTTCAAGAAACGTTAAGATAAAGATTTCAAGAAACAACCAGACAAGATTGTTTTCTGACATGATTAAGGTGATAGCCTGTAAATTGTATGGACTGATGTAAGTCCTTCACATCATCAACCATGTGGCTAGTGTGTGAATGTTTCCTGTGGGATCCTGTCTGTCCTCTGTATTTGTGGAGAAGTTCCTTACAGGAGGTGTACCTAGGAAAGACGTTCTGAGAAAGGCACTTGAGACTGTGGTTTGTGTACTGCGTGCTTCAAATTCAAAGCTGCCCTGTTGTGTTCTGGGCAGTACTTAGAATCTCATTGTAGCAAGTTTCTCATTGTGGTGGCTTTACGGTCATTATGAATGAATGGACTGGAATGCATTGGATTTACAATGAGGGGGATAGGAGGACACAGAAATGCTACTGAAGCCATGAATGCTGCCTCATTTGTTCAGAATACAGATAGCTTCATGGTATTTTGGGATATCTTTGATCGTCAGTCATAGATTTTAAAGTCTTGTTACTTCGGTACTGGAGGAGGATATGGAATGAAATTGATGTGACACAAAATTGACAGCTGTACAGAAATTCCTGTGTGAGATGGAGATATTACCAGCAGTGCTTGAAGTTTATTGCGAAGCAAAGCTGGAACAATCCAGATATCTTGCTTAGCATCTCCTTGATTTGGTCCTATCTTAGTTCCATGCTATTTTGATTATTTTTCATGATCGTTTCTCTGCATCAGGGGTGACATCACTAACACACAGATATTGAAGACATTTCTGTGTCTTCTTGTCCACCGACACAGAAGTTGTGGGACTTTGAAGTTCACAACCTCGATGAGAACAAGTGTCCTAAAATGCTTTGAAACCGCCCGGATGCCTGTGACTAATCTGTTCTTTGACACATGTTACTGGTGCAAGGAGGTTGAAACGTTCCACTCTAGGTAACCCATCAAGTATTCAGGAGACTGAAACAGTCCACTCCAGATAACACATCAAGAATTCAAGTTCTGGACCATGTCATTTGCAGGTGGAAACCTGAGAACTAGCACGTTTCAACATGTGTGCCAGACCCCAGAGACAATTTCAGTTAAATAGAAAAACATACATGAACATGATTTGAAATGGTCAACAATGGAAGCAAGGAAACCATTGGGTGAATGACGGGGATGGGACCATTACAGCAGAAGTATTTTGTTGTTGTTGTCAGAATGTATTGTTTACATTCAGCCAGTTATTCGGATGCTGACCAGTATTGTGAGAAGATCTGCCCTTTCATTTTCACTTCTTTTATTTTTCATTGATAGGTTTGCATTGATGCTTCTATGACTGACAAAAATGATTGGTTGTTTTTTTTTCCCCTGTCATCAGATTCCTGTCAGTACGTTGATGAGGAGAAGGAGTCAACACCTGTCGGGGGCAGAGTCGGCGTTCACACGCCAGGTCGTCAACAATGGAACCAATGCCCGCAACAAGAAACTGTCACCTTCCAACTCGGTGAGCCAGGCAATGTCTTAACTGTGTGTGTTCAGAAAAGTCACTACCAGCCGTAGACAGACATATATGAGAGTTGGTGTTGTATGTGGGGTACATTTCCTAGCAATATGGGAAAGAAATTGCATTGTCACACCAAGAAGAGCCTTTTCACTCTAAGCACGATGTTGGAAAGTCTTGTCAGTGTTGACAGTGCCAGTGCTTGGAGCTGTGGCTCACTATCAGTCCTGATGTTGACAGTGTTGACAATGCCAGTGCTTGGAGCTGTGGCTCACTATCAGTCCTGATGTTGACAGTGCCAGTGCTTGGAGCTGTGGCTCACTGTCAGTCCTGATGTTGACAGTGTTGACAATGCCAGTGCTTGGAGCTGTGGCTCACTATCAGTCCTGATGTTGACAGTGTTGACAATGCCAGTGCTTGGGGCTGTGGCTCACTATCAGTCCTGATGTTGACAGTGCCAGTGCTTGGGGCTGTGGCTCACTATCAGTCCTGATGTTGACAGTGCCAGTGCTTGGGGCTGTGGCTCACTATCAGTCCTGATGTTGACAATGCCAGTGCTTGGGGCTGTGGCTCACTATCAGTCCTGATGTTGACAGTGTTGACAGTGCCAGTGCTTGGGGCTGTGGCTCACTATCAGTCCTGATGTTGACAATGCCAGTGCTTGGGGCTGTGGCTCACTATCAGTCCTGATGTTGACAGTGCCAGTGCTTGGGGCTGTGGCTCACTATAGGCCTGGTGTTGACAGTGTTGACAGTGCCAGTGCTTGGGGCTGTGGCTCACTATCAGTCCTGATGTTGACAGTGCCAGTGCTTTGGGCTGTGGCTCACTATCAGTCCTGATGTTGACAGTGTTGACAGTGCCAGTGCTTTGGGCTGTGGCTCACTATCAGTGATCACAGCCTCCAGCAGCGTTGTGGCCACTGAAGCGTGCATGTGCCACAGCTTCGTATTTGGGCTTAGCTTTGATGTGCAGTACAAAACTATCATATGATTGCTTCTTTTTGTTTTCTCTCGACATCCGATGTAGGAAATTTGATTTTAACTGTGGATGTATCGATGTGTTGTTTCTTTAAAAGTATTTCAACTTGGAGAAGACGAATGCTGATAAAGTGTAAAACTGTCAGTGGTGACTAGAAGGCTGGTCCTGGTGTGGCACAGCCTTGGGAACAGACAGAAACCCACAGGAGTCGGGGAAGCCTTTAGGAAACAGTGATGAAGTAGTAATGGAGTTACAGTGCAAAGGGACAGACAGAAACCCACAGGAGTCGGGGAAGCCTTTAGGAAACAGTGACTGAAGTAGTAATGGAGTTACAGTGCAAAGGACAGACAGAAACCCACAGGAGTCGGGGAAGCCTTTAGGAAACAGTGATTGAAGTAGTAATGGAGTTACAGTGCAAAGGGACAGACAGAAACCCACAGGAGTCGGGGAAGCCTTTAGGAAACAGTGATTGAAGTAGTAATGGAGTTACAGTGCAAAGGGACAGACAGAAACCCACAGGAGTCGGGGAAGCCTTTAGGAAACAGTGATTGAAGTAGTAATGGAGTTACAGTGCAAAGGGACAGACAGAAACCCACAGGAGTCGGGGAAGCCTTTAGGAAACAGTGATTGAAGTAGTAATGGAGTTACAGTGCAAAGGGACAGACAGAAACCCACAGGAGTCGGGGAAGCCTTTAGGAAACAGTGATTGAAGTAGTAATGGGGTTACAGTGCAAAGGTACAGACAGCTCATTTTTTTAAAACAAGGTGTTCAACGACACCATTTGATACAAAGACTGTGGAAAATAGAAGCAGAATAATAATCAATAAAGGTTTGTGCATTACTGATAGAAACAGAAGGATAATCAATAAAGGTTTGTGCATTACTGATAGAAACAAAATGATAATCAATAAAGGTTTGTGCATTACTGATAGAAACAGAATGATAATCAGTAAAGGCTTGTGCATAACTGATAGAAACAGAATAATAATCAGTAAAGGTTTGTGCATAACAGATAGAAACAGAATGATAATCAATAAAGGTTTGTGCATTACTGATAGAAACAGAATATAATCAATAAAGGTTTGTGCATTACTGATAGAAACAGAAAATAATCAGTAAAGGCTTGTGAATAACTGATAGAAACAGAATCGTATATCAGTAAAGGGTTTGTGTTTACTGTAGAAAACAGAATGATAATCAATAAAAGTTTGTGCATTACTGATAGAAACAGAATGATAATCAGTAAAGGTTGTGCATTACTGATAGAAACAGAATAATAATCAATAAAGGTTTGTGCATTACTGATAGAAACAGAACAATAATCAATAAAGGCTTGTGAATTACTGATAGAAACAGTTGATTCCATCATAGCTTCAAGCCAACTGGCTACTCCAGCATTGACGAGCATGTGTGTGTGTGTGTGCTGTGACCAGTTTCGACAAGCCAACCAATCAGCCAGCGGTAGCAGTGCCGGTCGGAGGACACCATCCCAGGGGGATGCTCCATCAACGTACCTGACCCAGAAACGTATCGAGCGAGTCCAGCGCGCTCGGCTGTACCTGTTGCAACAGACAGGGCCCAACTCTTTCCTCATTGGGGGGGACTCCCCGGACCACAAGTTTCGGGTCATCATCGGACCCCAGGTACATGGTGGTTGGGATCATTTCTGCCTGTGCGCTGCCCTTCCGTCTGTGTAAACTCCATACTTTGTTGTTTCTGATCGTATGTGACTTTGATGAACTAACTCATTAAGTTGTTTAGTTGGAACTGTTTATCTTAAAGCCCTTGCCTTAACCGTTACAAACTAACTCTTAAGTTGCTCAGTTGGAACTTTTTATCTTAAAGCCCTTGCCTTAACCGTTACAAACGAACTCTTAAGTTGCTCAGTTGGAACTTTTTATCTTAAAGCCCTTTCCTTAACTGTTACAAACGAACTCTTAAGTTGCGTAGTTGGAACTTTTTATCTTAAAGCCCTTGCCTTAACTGTTACAAACGAACTCTTAAGTTGCTTAGTTGGAACTTTTTATCTTAAAGCCCTTGCCTTAACCGTTACACTGCTGCTCTTACAATCAGCTTGCCTTGTGGGAAATGAAGCCAGCTCAGGCAAGATACAGCTGGAGACGGCTTGCACAAGACGCTGGTGGAGACATAGGGGATGCTGTTTTTAAACTGCTATAGTTTCACAACCTCTCCATCAGTTTGGCTTTTTTCTTGATATTGCAGAGGATTACTTTGCATATTCTGCTGTTGTCTTTGGGTAAATGATGATTACATTCTGGTTTTAGTTTTCGTTTCATTTTAATTTTTGTTGTTGTTGCGAAATTCATCATAAAGGACACAACAACATTAAAATAAACTAAAACAACGATATAGTTTTTGTTTCATTTCAAATTTTTGTGTGAAATGATTGTAAAGGAAACAATAACATTAAAATAAAGTAATACAAACGATATAAAAACTGAAGTAGAGAATGATCCATGTATTGGTCTAGCCATCAGTGTTGTGTAATAGATATGTCAACAAGTAGGTATTTAGATAAACAAATCAAATGAAAATCCTGTGCAAAGTCAGTTGATGTAGGAGTCTGTGCCACACTGTCTTTTCTGCTGGTAGATGATCATGAGCCAAAGATACACAATAACTTTACAAAAAAATCAGCCGTGCCTTTGTGCGCTGAAGGAATGAGTCTGTCATGGCGTCAGTCGATCCATTCACTGAGTAGATGCCGTCATTGAGAGCGTGGCGGTTGCTGAGTTAATTCCATGTGGTCTGAGAGAAAGTTACTGAACAGGTGTTTTTATTCCACAGATTGGTTTGAAATAACTTAAACTTTATTGAGAAATGAATGGAAAATCAAATGATAGCAACTAGAAATAAAAAATTGCAACTTACCATTACAGTTTCTTGCCCAGTAGAGGTCAACTTCGTGTTTCTGGCACTCGGCTCCCACACATTGGAGGAAGTTCTATTTTGTGCATTTAGGTTTTGTCATCTTTGTTGTTTTGGTTGCAAAATTTGAAGCCGATTGGTTGGTATTTATAGCCGTAGTGACTGTTGTGGTGAGATACCCCTCTCCGACAGTTCATAGTTATCGATGCTACAGCTGACACGTGGATGGGCATGGCAGTTTTTTGTTACTTTCACGTGAAATAACTTGTAATTTATTCAATCTGTGTAATTAAAAAAAAGCAGTGTGTTAAAGAATCTATATTCATTTTTTATTCATACAAACAAACAATATTGGGTTAGGATACATGCTTTGTGTACAATATTTCATTGAACACGACGACATGAAACCGCCTGTTGAAGCAAAATCGCTAAGCGATCCATGCTAAAGGGGAGGGGTTGGCCTTTCGTCTTACTGAAATTCTTTGACCTGTAGGTTTCAGGCGTGTTTGAAGAAACTCCTGTGCACTGTGCTTCTTTGTTGACTGTCCAGACCTGCAGCTGTGGCCGGGGTCCTCACTGTGTGCACGTGTTGTTCGTGATGCTCAGGGTGTTCCAAGTGGGGGAGAGTGATCCTTGTCTTTGGAGCAAAACTCTCAAGAACTACGAGGTGGGTGTACTCTGAACCGTCAGGGACATGCTAGCCTTATGGCTGTCAGGAATACAGAGATGAGAGAGACAGAGTGAGAATGAGAGAGACAGAGAGAGTGAGAGAGACCAAGAGATCAGCTGTTGAAATGTTAAGAGTATTAAGTGGTGCCTTATCTTGCACAGAGGAACAGTTCAAAATGCTTGCAGTTTCAAATGTATTTCCTTTCAGATCTCCCAAACTTGTTGTTTGTGAACAGTGAAGTGAGTTAAACAAAACGTTTTGTGTGTCACGAAGATGTACTGAAGACAATGGACCATTTAGTGTGCCCCTCTCACCCACTGTACTGCAGGGGTCTATCTCCGTGTTCTACTCCGTCTTGATCTAATAGCGAAAAGCGTGTTTTAGAATTTATAACTGCGGGGTGAATTTGGTATGATAAATTATTTCTCTTTCAGATTTTTTATTTAAATCAGATCACTTACTGAGTTTTCTCTTTCAGTCAGTTTTTCACCTGAGACTTTTTTTTTTTTTTTCTGTGAGCAGGTTACTCTTTTGAACTTCGCAGAGGTTGAAAATTATCTCTGCATGTTCGAACATATATATAAACACCCTCCTGTGTTTGGTAAAATTAATTGAAATTGCATCTGCTTGTTCGATTATGTTGAAAGTCTCCTCTGATCGCTTGGAACATGTTGAAAGTCTCCTTAGTGTGTAGGATCAGGGTAGAAATGTTCTCCGACTGTAAACTGAATGAAAATCTTCGCTGATGGTTTCAACAGGTTGAGAATCTCTTTCGAATCTACCATGATATGTTTCAACAGGTTGAGAATCTCTTTCGAATCTACCATGATAAGCGCAGCTTACGCCTGACGCGGCGGCGACAAGAAAAAGCCAAAGAGAACAGCACACCCGAAGAAGGACGCGAACCAGTAGCCGCCTTGCTGGAAGAAGCTAGCGCACCCTCTGAAAATGATGCAGGGTAGGTACCCCCTGATGTTGATTAGATGCGGGGTAGGTACTCCCTGATGTTGATTAGATGTGGGGTAGGTACCCCCAGATGTTGATTAGATGCGGGGTAGGTACCCCCTGATGTTGATTAGATGCGGGGTAGGTACCCCCTGATGTTGATTAGATGCGGGGTAGGTACCCCCTGATGTTGATTAGATGCGGGGTAGGTACCCCCTGATGTTGATTAGATGCAGGGTAGGTACCCTCTGATGTTGATTAGATGCAGGGTAGGTACCCCCTGATGTTGATTAGATGCGGGGTAGGTACCCTCTGATGTTGATTAGATGCGGGGTAGGTACCCCCTGATGTTGATTAGATGCGGGGTAGGTACCCCCTGATGTTGATTAGATACGGGGTAGGTACCCTCTGATGTTGATTAGATGCGGGGTAGGTACCTCCTGATTTTGATTAGATGCAGGGTAGGTATCCCCTAAAGTTGATTAGATGCAGGGTATGTATACCCTAAAGTTGATTAGATGCAGGGTAGGTATCCCCTAATGTTGATTAGATGCGGGGTAGGTATCCCCTAATGTTGATTAGATGCAGGGTAGGTATCCCCTAATGTTGATTAGATGCAGGGAAGGTATCTCCTAATGTTGATTAGATTCGGGGTATGTATCCCTAATGTTGATTAGATGCAGGATAGGTATCCCCTAATGTTGATTAGATGCAGGGTAGGTATCCCCTAATGTTGATTAGATGCAGGGTAGGTATCCCCTAATGTTGATTAGATGTGGGGTATGTATCCCCTAATTTTTATCAGAAGCGGGGTATGTATCCCCTAATGTTGATTAGATGCAGGGTATGTATCCCCTAATGTTGATTAGATGTGGGGTACGTGTCCCCTAATGTTGATTAGATGTGGGGTATATGTCCCCTAATGTTGATTAGATGCGGGGTATGTATCCTCTAATGTTGATTAGATGCGATGTAGGTATCCCCTAATGTTGATTAGATGCGGTGTAGGTATCCCCTAATGTTGATTAGATGCAGGGTATGTATCCCCTAATGTTGATTAGATGCAGGGTATGTATCCCCTAATGTTGATTAGATGCAGGGTAGGTATCCCCTAATGTTGATTAGATGCGGGGTAGGTATCCCCTAATTTTTATGAGAAGCGGGGTATGTATCCCCTAATGTTGATTAGATGCAGGGTATGTATCCCCTAATGTTGATTAGATGCAGGGTAGGTGTTCCCTAATGTTGATTAGATGCAGGGTAGGTATCCCCTAATGTTGATTAGATGCAGGGTAGGTGTTCCCTAATGCTGATTAGATGCAGGGTAGGTGTTCCGTAATGTTGATTAGATGCTGGGTAGGTATCCCCTAATGTTGATTAGATGCAGGGTATGTATCCCCTAATGTTGATTAGATGTGGGGTAGGTATCCCCAAATTTTTATCAGAAGTGGGGTATGTATCCCCTAATGTTGATTAGATGCAGGGTATGTATCCCCTAATGTTGATTAGATGTGGGGTACGTGTCCCCTAATGTTGATTAAATGTGGGTTTGTGTCCCCTAATGTTGATTAGATGCTGGGTATGTATCCCCTAATGTTGATTAGATACGGTGTAGGTATCCCCTAATGTTGATTAGATGCGGTGTAGGTATCCCCTAATGTTGATTAGATGCAGGGTATGTATCCCCTTATGTTGATTAGATGCAGGGTAGGTATCCCCTAATGTTGATTAGATGCGGGGTAGGTATCCCCTAATTTTTATGAGAAGCGGGGTATGTATCCCCTAATGTTGATTAGATGCAGGGTAGGTGTTCCCTAATGTTGATTAGATGCAGGGTAGGTATCCCCTAATGTTGATTAGATGCAGGGTAGGTGTTCCCTAATGTTGATTAGATGCAGGGTAGGTGTCCCGTAATGTTGATTAGATGCGGGGTAGGTGTTCCCTAATGTTGATCAGATAGTCTAAGATCATAATTTGAAGTGTCCTGTATTTGGCTCTGTCAATGTTAGTATCAAAATTGAAAAATGAAGAGGTTAGCTGCTCCCAAAACAGAAGGCAAGATTGACACAGAGGGTCCACTGCAGTGTAAAAACATCGTGTCAGTTTGTGGGCAAAGGTGTGCATAGCATTCTTTCTCAGTAAAGGTCAACGCTTGTGTTGGTTTGGATGGCCACATGGCCACAGCTCTGTGAAGTGCTCATATCCAATAAGAGACTATACTGAGGTCTGGGGACACCTTGTAGGGCATGGGAGACAAGATCCTATCCAGTAGAGACTGTACTGAGGTGTGGGGGTACCTTGCAGGGCATGGGAGGCAAGATCCTATCCAGTAGAGACTGTACTGAGGTCTGGGGACACCTTGTAGGGCATGGGAGACAAGATCCTATCCAGTAGAGACTGTACTGAGGTGTGGGGGTGACGTGTAGGGCATGGGAGGCAAGATCCTATCCAGTAGAGACTGTACTGAGGTGTGGGGTACCTTGTAGGGCATGGGAGACAAGATCCTATCCAGTAGAGACTGTACTGAGGTGTGGGGGTCACTTGCAGGGCATGGGAGGTAAGATCCTATCCAGTAGAGACTGTACTGAGGTGTGGGGGTGGGGGTGGGGTACCTTGCAGGGCATGTGAGACAAGATCCTATCCAGTAGAGACTGTACTGAGGTGTGGGGGTGACGTGTAGGGCATGGGAGGCAAGATCCTATCCAGTAGAGACTGTACTGAGGTGTGGGGGGACACCTTGCAGGGCATGGGAGGCAAGATCCTATCCAGTAGAGACTGTACTGAGGTGTGGGGGGACACCTTGCAGGGCATGTGAGGCAAGATCCTATCCAGTAGAGACTGTACTGAGGTGTGGGGGTGACGTGTAGGGCATGTGAGGCAAGATCCTATCCAGTAGAGACTGTACTGAGGCGTGTGGGCACCTTGTAGGGCATGGGAGGCAAGCGTTGTGTTGGCACAGAATCTGATTTGTATATGTGATAGAGGACCATAAGTGCTTCAAAATGAAGCGCCCTTCACTAGGTCTGCCGCCATGTCTCTTGAGAAAGGTTGGGAACAATGTTTCATGCCCATTTTGCAGCTGTTTGTGTGTTTCGGCATCACTATTTATGCCAGCAGATAGCCAATTTGTCCCCATTAATGCACCATTTATAACTGTGTAAATTAGACATGTTTCCAGTCAGAATACTTTCTTAAGTAGGTTGTGTAAATGACTAGCGGACTGGAAAAAAAAGTCTGCAAAATGAATAAACAGGCAAGGAAGTCTGATACAGCTGATGTCCAAGACATCTGTTTGAACAGAAGAAGGTGATGTAAGGGTTTATTGGTGATTGTTTCTTGAATAGTGTTTTCTAAAGATTGACTTGGGTCAGGTGAAATTCAAAGTGTGATACTGCATTTCGTCTTACAAACCAGTGTAGTCATCTGCATTATATTCACTCCACAACTACTGTGATCAGCACATTTTAGCATCATAGGAAAACAACCCGTAACACTTGATCAAACATGACAACCAAAAATGTGCATGCCTTGCAGAGTACATGACTGTGGTATACTTTACCTAATGACTTCAAAATTAACATTAAAATTTAGACAGGTTTGTGATCGAAATTAACATTGCAATCAAGACAGATCTGTGATCAACATTAACATTGCAATCAAGACAGATTTGTGATTAAAATCATGGATCTTCACTGGTGTCACACCCTAACAGGTGTGGTCTGGATAAACAGTTGAGCACATGAAATGGTCAGTATTACACAGAGACAGTCATGTACATTTCAGACAGCGAATGTTTCTTCAGCTAGCTTTGGCTTAATTTGAAGAGAACAAAGTAGCATGGTTTTATGAGTTACTGCCATGTCATTCACTGATGTGATGTTTCTGTGTAAAGAGAAAGGAATTTTGGTTGTTAACATACATTCTTAGTTGTTTGTTGTTTTAGTTTGTGGGATTTTAGGTCGGCTGCACACAAAACTATACATCCGTGTGAAGGCTTTTTAAGCAAGCGTTCAGTAGGGGTGTACCTGACTGAACACGTGTGTTTGACAAAGATACCCCACAATTTGGAGTAGAAATTTTTGCAGTGAAATTGCTGATATTTATAGAGAATGAAATAAGATCATAAGCTGCGAGTTCTGTTTGAAGAAAATTGCAGTTATTGTATGAAATAAGATCATAAGCTGCGAGTTCTGTTTGAAGAAAATTGCAGTTATTGTTTCCACCAACACCCACTCTGCCTCATGCATGTGTCCTGCTGTAGATGTGAAGGTGTGCCCAGATGTAATGCACGTGCACACACACAAAACACACACACACACACACACACACACACACACGTATGAGTGCAGGCTCACGTACACATACACACAGATTTTGTATTCATATATGCACATGGAGCCAGCTGACCCATTATTTTGAATACAGGCATGTCAGCCAAGCTTAGGTTTCACTGGAAAACGACTACACTCATGAAAGAGCCAGCATCTCGTCCAAAGAGGAAGACGATCTAAGAAAAGTACAGTCAGAGTTACCAGCCATTCAGTGTCACTCTAAGGGAGAGCACTCACTCAGATTCCCTTACCAAGAGGATGCTGGACTCCTTGACACTCGGAGCATAACTGTTTTTGGTTCAACTGTTAGCTTTATGCCCAACAAGAACTATTTTTCGTGAGTGCAATGAAGCAAAATGTAAAGAGTGCCTCCGAAGAAAAAGAAACAGCTAAGCTGCCTGAAGGTCAAAAGGATGTTGTTCTCATTCACTCCCTGCTGCCATAATGTAGCGTGCCTGAATGTGACACAGCCACACGTTCGACTTAATCTTGTTGCAGAAGTAAATGTACCCAGGGTGTGATGGGTGGAACTACTGTAGTTAGTGTACCCAGGGTGTCATGGATGGAACTACTGTAGTTAGTGTGACCAGGGTGTAATGGGTGGAACTACTGTAGTTAGTGTGACCAGGGTGTAATGGGTGGAACTACTGTAGTTAGTGTGACCAGGGTGTAATGGGTGGAACTACTGTAGTTAGTGTGACCAGGGTGTAATGGATGGAACTACTGTAGTTAGTGTACCCAGGGTGTAATGGATGGAACTACTGTAGTTAGTGTACCCAGGGTGTAACGGGTGGAACTGCTGATTTCAGGAGCACCCGGGAGGAGGAAGACACCTGTCCCATCTGTCTGCTGGAGATGCTGGAGGGGGAGAGTCTGATCAAGTGTGAGAATGGCTGCCACAACCGCCTGCACCATCACTGCATCGCCATTTGTGAGTTGGGTTGTTCAGATGTGAGAATATCTGTCACAACCAGAGAACCGCCATTTGTGAGTTGGGTGGATCAGGTGTGAGAATATCTGTCATAACCATAAAGATGAAACAGACTGCAATGTCACTGGAACATACAACAAACAAACAAGCACACAACAAGTGTAAAATGATGTTATTTTATTTACAAAAGACACCACGAAACTTCTGGATATTTCGACGAAAGCGCCTTTTTCAACAAACACAGGACAAGAGATCAAAAACAATACTTCCCTTGCACAGCACAATCTGCAAAATCTGTGGTTTTGCGGATTGTGCTGTGCAAGAGAAGTATTGTTTTTGATCTCTTGTCCTGTGTTTGTTGAAAAAGGCGCTTTCACCGAAATATCCAGAAGTTTTGTGGGTTTTTTTGTAAATAAAATAACGTCACTTTACATTTGTTGTGTGCTTGTTTGTTTGTTGTATGTCATAACCATAGGATGACCATTTGTGAGTTGGGTTGTTCAGGTATGAGAATATCTGTCATAACCATAGCATCGCCATTTGGAGGTTGGTTTGATCAGGTGTAAGAATATATGCTATAACCATAGCATCGCCATTTGGAAGTTGGTTTGATCAGGTGTAAGAATATATGTTATAACCATAGCATCGCCATTTGCAAGTTCGTGTAAAATGAACAGGGTTTGTCTGTCGGTTGCATTCCATCACTGTGCCAGCTTTCCTTCAAATCAGTGGTGTGGGTGTGTCCTCTTGTACACACCCTGACCAAGGCAAGGGCAACAGAGGCCTGAGGAAACATCTCTGCGGTGGAAGCAGACTGTGAAGACAAACGTTCAGGTGTGCTGCCCTCTTTGTGTGTCCTTCAGTGCACATACACTGTGGAACACTCCAGCTTTTTTCTGTGTGCCATGCCGAATACCAGTCGTCAGAAGCAGCCTGAATAATGTTGAAAGGTGTGGAAGTGTGCAGGACAGAGATATAACAGTTCAAAACAGCAGAGTAAGAAAAACAGCCTGTCAACATGTCACACAGTGACACGTGAAGACAGTGGAAGTGTGCAGGACAGAGAAATAACAATTCAAAACAGCAGAGTAGAAAAACAGCCTGTCAACATGTCACACAGTGACACGTGAAGACAGTGGAAGTTTGCAGGACAGAGAAATAACAGTTCAAAACAGCAGAGTAGAAAAAACAACCTGTCAACATGTCACACAGTGACACGTGAAGACAGTGGAAGTTTGCAGGACAGAGAAATAACAGTTCAAAACAGCAGAGTAGAAAAACAGCCTGTCAACATGTCACACAGTGACACGTGAAGACAGTGGAAGTTTGCAGGACAGAGAAATAACAGTTCAAAACAGCAGAGTAGAAAAACAGCCTGTCAACATGTCACACAGTGACACGTGAAGACAGTGGAAGTTTGCAGGACAGAGAAATAACAATTCAAAACAGCAGAGTAGAAAAACAACCTGTCAACATGTCACACAGTGACACGTGAAGACAGTGGAAGTTTGCAGGACAGAGAAATAACAGTTCAAAACAGCAGAGTAGAGAAACAACCTGTCAACATGTCACACAGTGACACGTGAAGACAGTGGAAGTGTGCAGGACAGAGAAATAACAATTCAAAACAGCAGAGTAGAAAAACAACCTGTCGACATGTCACACAGTGACACGTGAAGACAGTAGAAGTGTGCAGGACAGAGAAATAACAATTCAAAACAGCAGAGTAGAAAAACAACCTGTCAACATGTCACACAGTGACACGTGAAGACAGTGGAAGTTTGCAGGACAGAGAAATAACAATTCAAAACAGCAGAGTAGAAAATCAACCTGTCAACATGTCACACAGTGACACGTGAAGACAGTGGAAGTGTGCAGGACAGAGAAATAACAGTTCAAAACAGCAGAGTAGAAAAACAACCTGTCAACATGTCACACAGTGACACGTGAAGACAGTGGAAGTGTGCAGGACAGAGAAATAACAATTCAAAACAGCAGAGTAGAAAAACAACCTGTCGACATGTCACACAGTGACACGTGAAGACAGTAGAAGTGTGCAGGACAGAGAAATAACAATTCAAAACAGCAGAGTAGAAAAACAACCTGTCAACATGTCACACAGTGACACGTGAAGACAGTGGAAGGGATGAGCATGCGATTTTGGTGGTCGAGTGTGTGTGGATGTGTTTGTGAGTGGAGTGGGAGTCTCTATGTCCCATGTGGCCATGTGGTCATTGTCACAGTGTGTGTGGATGTGTTTGTGAGTGGAGTGGGAGTCTATGTCCCATGTGGTCATTGTCACAGTGTGTGTGGATGTGTTTGTGAGTGGAGTGGGAGTCTATGTCCCATGTGGTCATTGTCACAGTGTGTGTGGATGTGTTTGTGAGTGGAGTGGGAGTCTGTCCCATGTGGCCATGTGGTCATTGTCACAGTGTGTGTGGATGTGTTTGTGAGTGGAGTGGGATTTTGTGTCCCATGTGGTCATTGTCACAGTGTGTGTGGATGTGTTTGTGAGTGGAGTGGGAGTCTCTATGTCCCACGTGGCCATGTGGTCATTGTCACAGTGTGTGTGGATGTGTTTGTGAGTGGAGTGGGAGTCTGTGTCCCATGTGGCCATGTGGTCATTGTCACAGTGTGTGTGGATGTGTTTGTGAGTGGAGTGGGAGTCTGTGTCCCATGTGGCCATGTGGTCATTGTCACAGTGTGTGTAGATGTGTTTGTGAGTGGAGTGGGAGTCTGTGTCCCATGTGGCCATGTGGTCATTGTCACAGTGTGTGTGGATGTGTTTGTGAGTGGAGTGGGAGTCTGTGTCCCATGTGGCAAAGTGGTCAGTGTCACACAGCCAGGACTGTCCTGAATGCTTCTGTACTTCAAACTCCACAATACCAACCAAGCACTCTGTTGACACTGGTCCAAAGGAAGTGTACAGTACAAAACTGACGCTCACACCAAACCAGAACTCTGTGCACAATCACCCATCATGAAAGGGAATGGAAATTTATATTGGGTTTCTGTGGCTGTGTTCTCACGGTTGTCTCTGTCTTCATTTTCACTCCCCCTCCCTCCCTGTGGCAAGTGCCTGTTGGAGCAGTCGGTGTCAGAAGGTAGGGGGAGGGGTGTGGTGGCATCTGCGCAGTAAAGGAGCACACTTGCTAGCTGCGGCTCCACAACTGGCTTGGGTGCTGTACAGGTGGTGTGTGGACAGCATTACATCTGAAGCAGGCTCCACACATTGCACCACACTGACTGTGGCAGTGCAGTGCCTCTTCTGGTGACAGGGTCCACACATTGCACCACACTGACTGTGGCAGTGCGGTGCCTCTTCTGGTGACAGGGTCCACACATTGCACCACACTGACTGTGGCTGTGCAGTGCCTCTTCTGGTCACAGGCTCCACGCATTGCACCACACTGACTGTGGCTGTGCAGTGCCTCTTCTGGTGACACGGTATCCTCAGGGGCCATACTTACATGTCATCAGTTACGGGGAAGTTACCTACTTACCTCGTGTAAGCTCGAAGGTCCATTACTTGCGGATCCACATGTCAAGAGTTACCTTTAACCTCATGGTTTGCAGTGGGTGAGGGGTGGGTAACGTACAACGAGGATAGGGCACGAGTTCGTCCTGGGTTAGATCAAAACAAAGCCATTGGACACGTTCAGTGATGACGAACTTCGCGCAGAGTTAAGATTTCGTCGTCAATCTTCCAGCTGACAGACACTCTCCGAGAAGACATTGAATTTGATTTGCACAGAGTGAGACACGGAACTCAGCCCCCTGCTCTACAAGTGTCTGTAGCTCCCAAGTTCGTCTGCTACGATAGTTGGCTTAGCTCTTGGCGTGTGTCGTGTGTAGGCTGAATCTGTCTTCGTGTGTGTGCGTGTCACTGTTACTTTGTGTCAGTGCGTGTATATGTGTGTGCATGTGAGTGTGACTTCATCATGTTTATGGCCTTTTAATAGTTTTATCAAACTTGCATTCGTGAAGCTGCTTTTTCAGTCTTGGTGTGTGTCTGTGTCAGTGTGTTTGTGGGCATGCGCAGAAGGTTGGGGGTTACTCAAGACATGCGTAGAAGGAGGGAATCCCTCTTTATCTGACCTTCACCCTTTACTTTCTCGATACTTCGTAGGTAGAAACTAAGACAAAACCCAGATGATATAGCTACGGAAGTAGAATGAGCTAACCCACAGGGTTTGTACCCAGGAGCTTATCTCCTTGTAGAAGTAAATTTACCAACGACATATAAGTACGGCAGCAGGTGGGAGACTTTTGGAGGACCTGAGATTGACAGCTCCCAGTCAACTGCTGGCTCTGGAACGGCAACCGGCCTGTCTGGATACGGCTGTGTAGGGAATGACTAGTCAGCGTGCGGGGTGTGAGGGCAACTCCAATGAGAGTGCATGGACGTTGAGGCAGCAGTGGAAAATCAGTTGACTGGTGGGGTTGAATGCTGGGGATGTTTGTGGTGCAGGGTTTGAGGAGTGCCGGCGTCAGAACGATCCTCTGAGCTGTCCTCTGTGTCGCACACCTTGGACCTCCAGCACCACAGAGATCAAGACGTAAGTACATGGAGCCTGATGGAGGGGTGTGCTGTCGTTTCTCTATAGAAAGCTTTTTCTTTCGTAAACTGTACAGGTGATCAACTGTGAAATACTCAAAAAGGCACTTGGACCGTTGTAAATGTCATGTCTTCTGGTTTTTGTTCAGGACAAGTTTGCTGTTATCTTAAACACCGTAGTTACAGTTTTTATGTCTTGGCTGAGGAAAATGTTACGGTTGACTACATTGTATTAAGCTGTTCTGGTTGGTTGTATTTATGTGAGTGTTTATATAAATTTGTCTGTCTTGCTGCAAAATGAGATTTGAGGTCAGTGTGATGGTTTATTCATTTACATGGTGACCATCTCCACCTTTTTCTCTATCAGTTTGAAGAGGAATGAGAAGGAAAGGAATGCCATGAGGTATGTTCTGTGTGTGTGGGAGGGGGAGGGGTGTTTTTATTTTAAGATAACCTTCAGTTTCTGGATAGATCTTTTTTGACTGCTCTGCACTGTGCTGTGTGGTCGTAATCCACCTGTTATGGGTCATGGGGTCTGAACTACTCGTCGTTGATCACCTATTGCTGTTGCATCAGTGAACAGGTGTTGACACCAGAGGCAGACTGACAAGGTCGCAGGTGGATGACACGAACAGTTGAATTGGTCGTCACATCTTCCCTCTGTTGTTAACTATGGACACTGGACAGTAATGGTGATGAACCATTGAACTGGCCATCACATCTTCCCTCTGTTGTTAACTATGGACAGTAATGGTGACGAACAGTTGAACTGGCCATCACATCTTCCCTCTGTTGTTAACTATGGACACTGCACAGTAATGGTGACGAACAGTTGAACTGGCCATCACATCTTCCCTCTGTTGTTAACTATGGACACTGGACAGTAATGGTGACGATGGTGCAAACGTCACAGAGAGAAGACGGAAAGACAGTTCACTGTTTACTTGTAGTTTTGACATGCAAATCGGGCTAGTTGTCTACAGTTGTCAGAGTATGGAGCAGACCGGAGATTGCAGTTTGTGTTGATCATCCTTCAGGTTCCACCCTCTGGTTTCCTTTCTCTGAGGATTTTTTTAACAAATGACTTTGTCCACAGCAGATGACAGCAGTGTTGCTAGAGGGCATTCTTTACGTTATGTTACTTTGTTCACATTGTCATGAAATACACAGAAGCTTTTAAAACTTGAAATGTCAAGGATAAAAACTAATAAAGAGAAGAATCAGATTTTTATGCTCAGTCTTGTGTCTGATTTCAATTTGTTAACAGCTGGTCATTGCTTATGCCTTGAAACTCGAGACAACAGTATTTTCTCTGATGAATTGGAATTAAAACACCGAAGAAAAGACAACCATCTCTCTGAATTAAAGATGTAACGTTGGATGTAGTCTGTGGTCTAGAAGAATGAACCTTTTGAATAGATTATTTATTTTGTGATGAAGTGGGTATTGGCATATTGTCAGGTGTGTACTGTGTTCCTGATCTAAAGGTGTAATGTCAGGTGTGCACTGTGTTCCCGATTTAACGGCATATTGTCAGGTGTGTCCTGTGTTCCTGACCTAAAGGTGCAATGTCAGATGTGTACTGTGTTCCCAATCTAAAAGTGTTATGTCAGGTGTGTACTGTGTTCCTGATCTGAAGGTGTAATGTCAGGTGTGTACTGTGTTCCGATTTAATGGCATATTGTCAGGTGTGTACTGTGTTCCTGATCTAAAGGTGTATTGTCAGGTGTGCACTGTGTTCCTGATTTAACCTCATATTGTCAGGTGTGTACTGTGTTCCTGATCTAAAGGTGTAATGTCAGGTGTGTACTGTGTTCCTGATCTAAAGGTGTATTGTCAGGTGTGCACTGTGTTCCCGATTTAACGGCATATTGTCAGGTGTGCACTGTGTTCCTGATTTCATATTGTCAGGTGTGTACTGTGTTCCTGATCTAAAGGTGTAATGTCAGGTGTGTACTGTGTTCCTGATCTAAAGGTGTATTGTCAGTGTGCACTGTGTTCCGATTTAACGGCATATGTCAGGTGTGTACTGTGTTCCTGATCTAAAGTGTAATTCAGTGCAATTGTGTTCCTGATCTAAGGTCAAAGTCAGCTGTGTCCTGTGTTCCTGATCTAAAGGTGTAATGTCAGGTGTGTACTGTGTACCTGATCTAAAGGTGTAATGTCAGGTGTGTACTGTGTTCCCGATTTAACGGCATATTGTCAGGTGTGTCCTGTGTTCAGAAGCACCCACAGTGAAAGTTCTGACGTGCCGGAGGTGCCGCCCAACACTCGCTCCTCTTCCCCCCAGCCCACCGGGAGGAGTCGGACGGACGCTTGCCACACGCTGAACCTGTGGCCCAGGAGTTTCAGTCTGTTGCTGCTCCCTGGATCGAGGTAGGGCAGATGGTGCAGGAGCCCGGGCTGTGGCCAGGGCCCCAGTGGACTGTTTGACTGTGGGTGGGATGGGGAGCCCTGGAGATGAAGGATTGTTGTGGTCGGTGGGGGTGTGGCCAGGGCCCCAGTGGACTGTTTGACTGTGGGTGGGATGGGGGCCCTGGAGATGAAGGATTGTTGTGGTCGGTGGGGGTGTGGCCAGGGCCCCAGTGGACTGTTTGACTGTGGGTGGGATGGGGGCCCTGGAGATGAAGGATGTTGTGGTCGGTGGGGTGTGGCAGGGCCCAGTGGACTGTTTGACTGTGGTGGATGGGGGCCTGGATGAAGGATTGTTGTGGTCGGTGGGGGTGAAGAATGGGTTTATTGATTCTGTCCAGTGATCAAAGTTTTTTTTTTTTTCCACCAACAGATAATTTCATAACCGCATAGTAGACAAGTCCTTAAAGTCCTCCTCATCGAAGGAATTAAAAAAAAAAAGAGTAATTGATGATATCCAGTAATGGTAAGACATGATACGAATGTGAAAATAGTAAAACACAATGAAATTTGTGTTTGTGTTGGAAAAGTAAATAGCAAGGGGAATTGGAGGGGGAGGGGGAGGGGGGGGGGGGGTGGGGGGGGGGAGATGGATTTTGGAAATGTTTGATTTCCATTGGGAGGAGAGATGCTAGATTTCTAGCTCACCAGAGGAATGGCGGTAGGAGGGGGAGATGGTGGTCCACCTAAATAATTATGTCAGCTGCTTGCATAGTGCAGAGGTTTCAGCAGAATGCATGCAGTGCAAGCATTCATTTGAAGATCAAAGTCTTTCATTCCCAATCGCAGACACATGGGAAAAGATTGGTAACCAGAAGCACATGCATGCTAGGGAATTATTTTTAAATATGAATTTTTTAGAGAACTGAACTAAATATTTGATAAACCCCAAATCAAAACTTACGGCAGTACAGACTATGGACAGAGAGCATGTCAGGTTACAGCAATACAGACTATAGACAGAGGGCACGCCAGGTCACAGCAATACAGACTATAGACAGAGAGCATGTCAGGTCACAGCAATACAGACTATAGACAGAGGGCACGCAGGTCACAGCAATACAGACTATAGACAGAGGGCATGTCAGGTTACAGCAATACAGACTATGGACAGAGAGCATGTCAGGTTACAGCAATACAGACTATAGACAGAGAGCATGTCAGGTCACAGCAATACAGACTATAGACAGAGAGCATGTCAGGTCACAGCAATACAGACTATAGACAGAGAGCATGTCAGGTCACAGCAATACAGACTATAGACAGAGAGCATGTCAGGTCACAGCAATACAGACTATAGACAGAGAGCATGTCAGGTTACAGCAATACAGACTATAGACAGAGAGCACGTCAGGTCACAGCAATACAGACTATAGACAGAGAGCACGTCAGGTTACAGCAATACAGACTATAGACAGAGGGCACGTCAGGTTACAGCAATACAGACTATAGACAGAGAGCACGTCAGGTTACAGCAATACAGACTATAGACAGAGAGCATGTCAGGTTACAGCAATACAGACTATGGACAGAGAGCATGTCAGGTTACAGCAATACAGACTATAGACAGAGAGCATGTCAGGTTACAGCAATACAGACTATAGACAGAGAGCATGTCAGGTTACAGCAATACAGACTATGGACAGAGAGCATGTCAGGTCACAGCAATACAGACTATAGACAGAGAGCATGTCAGGTTACAGCAATACAGACTGTAGACAGAGAGCATGTCGACTATGGACAGAGAGCATGTCAGGTCACAGCAAGACAGACTATGAACAGAGAGCATGTCAGGTCACAGCAAGACAGACTATAGACAGAGAGCATGTCAGGTCACAGCAAGACAGACTATAGACAGAGGCATGTCAGGGTGAAAGGTTTCAGGAACTGTAATGAGGTCAAGGGAGGCAAAGGGTTCAGGAGAAAGGGAACCTGTTGGCCAGCATGCCGTGTGTGAGGTCACTGTGGTGGTGATTGTATGGAGACTGGATGAGGAGATCACAGAGTTTTTTGGCTGTGTGGACATTGCAACACATGGATCAGTGTTCATTGAACGTGTTACCAATTCTGTTGACTGATTTGTACAGTAAGATGGATTTCATAAGATGCATTGTTGGATAAAAACTCCATGAATTTTCATCAGCCTGTTGCCTGCCAGAGTTGTTGTCCTTTGGTATTCTTACATGGCAGAGAGCAAAAGTGGAATTTCTGTTCATTCCCTTTGCTGTGAGATCCGGTCTGATGAAATGAAACACAAGGCAGTGGACCAGTAGAACAGAAAGAATGGAGGGTGAAAGCCATCCTGTTTTCCACTGTTTGGTGCTCTACCAATCCCCTGGTTGAAAGGAAAGAGGTGAAAGCCGTCCTGTTTTCCACTGTTTGGTGCTCTACCAATCCCCTGGTTGACAGGAAAGAGGTGAAAGCCGTCCTGTTTTCCACTGTTTGGTGCTCTACCAATCAGTCCCCTGATTGAAAGGAAAGAGGTGAAAGCCATCCTGTTTTCCACTGTTTGGTGCTCTACCAATCCCCTGGTTGACAGGAAAGAGGTGAAAGCCGTCCTGTTTTCCACTGTTTGGTGCTTTACCAATCAGTCCCCTGATTGAAAGGAAAGAGGTGAAAGCCATCCTGTTTTCCACTGTTTGGTGCTCTACCAATCCCCGGTTGAAAGGAAAGAGGTGAAAGCCGTCCTGTTTTCCACTGTTTGGTGCTCTACCAATCCCCTGGTTGAAAGGAAAGAGGTGAAAGCCATCCTGTTTTCCACTGTTTGGTGCTCAACCAATCAATCCCCTGGTTGAAAGGAAAGAGGTGAAAGCCGTCCTGTTTTCCACTGTTTGGTGCTCTACCAATCCCCCGGTTGAAAGGAAAGAGGTGAAAGCCGTCCTGTTTTCCACTGTTTGGTGCTCTACCAATCAATCCTCTGGTTGAAAGGAAAGAGGTGAAAGCCATCCTGTTTTCCACCGTTTGGTGCTCAACCAATCAATCCCCTGGTTGAAAGGAAAGCTTGCACAGTGTGGTCTCCCCCCACCCTGTGTCCCCCCCTTCCTCCCCTCCCACATGAGATGACCCCTCACCTTTCACACCTGTTCAACAGAAATGTTCATTTACCATGTCAAGCTGCTGTCAACAGACTTGGCCCAGCCCTTAAGAAAAAAACAAACAACCCCAAAACAGTGAGAACCATCCATATTGAGGAGGAGACCTTTAAGAGAGCTGTAATCAGGCCATCGATCATGCTGGACCAAGGTGGACATGAGGGGTGGAGTTACTGGGTGACAGACAGGATTCACTCATGTTGCAGTTGGACGTCATTGGTCGTCTTTAATTGAAGCAAATCTTTCAGCTGTGTGACTGGAGTGGGTTGGAACACGTTTATCTTTCACTGCTTAAGCTGTTGGGTGATGAAAGTTTGTACATTGGAGATGTGTAGTGAGGTATCTTGATGCGAACAAAACTGCTGCCGACATGATGCATACTGTGGCAGTCTTGGGATAAGTAGAATCAGTGATTAGAGTCTTTAACACAGAACACAGAACTGTTGCCTACAGGATGGATCCTCATGCAGTCTTGGGATTAGTCGAATCAGTGATTGTAGTCTTTAACACAGCACTGCTGTCTACATGGTGCACACTGAGGCAGTCTTGGGATTAGTCGAATCAGTGATTGTAGTCTTTAACACAGAACTGCTGTCTACCTGGTGCACACTCAGGCAGTCTTGAGATTGGAAAAATCAGTGATTATAGTCTTTAAAAAAATCAGTGATCATAGTCTTTAACACAGTACACAGGATCTTCTGCCTGTGTGTGATGAATCCTGGTGACCCACATCTGCTGTGTTGCAGGCTCTTGGAGAGGAATTGGTCAACTGCTTATTCTCTCGCAATTGGTCATTTCGGGAAACGGGGTTGAAGCATCTGAGCAAAGAGATCGTGGCCACCCTGCTGCGCAGCGCTGGTGAGGGTCGCAGTGGGGCCATTGTGTCCCCGCCACGCCAGGCGGCCACGCACGCCATGTTGGAGACGGCCTCCACCATTCTGGCCCACATGTGTGGAGACCCTGTGTATCGTGTCTTCGTGGCATGCTTGGTGAGCAGAGTTTATGCGCAATGTTATTATTATTATTGTTATGATTATTATTATTACGAATACTTATATAGTGCCTATCCTCAGCTAGAGACCAAGCTCTAAGCGCTTCACGATCCACACTCATTTACGCAACGGGCTGTCTACCTGGGTAATGCCGACTGAAGAGCTGCCAGCTGGTGCTTCATTCAGTCGTTTCCTTTGTCATCCAGTCAATATCATTCAATATCGTTCACTCCATTTCCTTACTTCCTTCATTCTTTCCATTTCGCACGCAGGGTGCATGTGATGTGTACCATGTCATCCATACCAACAGTCAAACTGGCCTTCTCTTCCGAAAATTGGTAATAGGATTTTATATGTATGCAAGATGTTAAGCGTGTGTTCACAACCTCAGTTCATAGTCTCATTCGAAGGACTGTATGGAAAATGGAGCCAGAACCGAGGTTAACCCCAAGGGAAAAATCCTCCAGAACCGAAACAGCCCAGTACAGATTCAACCCACAACCCCAGGATCACCAACATTATGAGTCTGGGGCTCTACTCCTGAGCTATTACGGCGGTGTGTGCAGATGTGTCATTTGTTTAAAGAGCAGTGTGTGCAGATGTGTTGTTTGTTTAAACAGCGGTGTGTGCAGATGTGTCGTTTGTTTAAGAGCGGTGTATGCAGATGTGTCGTTTGTTTAAACAGTGGTGTTTGCAGATGTGTCGTTTGTTTAAACAGCGGTGTGTGCAGATGTGTCGTTTGTTTAAACAGCGGTGTGTGCAGATGTGTCGTTTGTTTAAACAGCGGTCTGTGCGGATGCTACTTTCCTACACTCCTTGTCGGGACCAGCAGCAGAGACAGCGACTGCAGAAACTGCTGACCCCAATTGTGAACGCCATCTTTCACAAGTGTACCGATGGAAACAGGTATTGCCTTATTGCCATCTTTCACAAGTGTACGGATGGAAACAGGTATAGCCTTATTGCCATCTTTCACAAATGTACCGATGGAAACAGGTATAGCCTCAGCACTTTTTCTCATGCTTTCGTGTCCAGACAAATGCCTCATTCCAATTTGGTGTGGAAACATCGCCATATCATCAAGGTAAAAAAAGAAAAGAACAGGGGGACCTGTACTGGCCTCTATACCCAGCTAAGAAGAAGACTCATGGGCATTAAGTGGCAAGATAAGATTCCGGACACTGAAGTCCTCACTTGTGTTGGCCTGCCTAGCATCTTCACCATCCTGATGCAGTCACAGCTTCGCTGGGCAGGTCATGTTGCTCACATGCCAGACCATCGGCTGCCAAAGAAACTATTGTTTGGCAAACTACAACAAGGCGAACGCTCTCATGGAGGCCAGAAGAAACCGTTTAATGTTTTTTGATGGATCCTCTTCAGTGACTGCTAAAGCTTGCTTTCGCCATGGACAGAGAAGCTCCTCTCTTCCCTCAAAAGGGAGAACTCCTAGAAGTGTTACTCAGATCCTTGTTCCTAAGAAGAAAAAAAAACTCAAGAAGAAAACTGTGATTGACCTCAACAGGCTGAATCTGTTTCTTCCACCGCTGTAGTTCATCATGAACATAGTTCAAAGGCTGTGCCATTCCGTGAGCCTGAAGGTTTTAGCAGTGGCCGACCTGAAGCCCTTCATAGTGCTTTGTTTCTCTCTTTTCTCATGAACGTCCTTCAAAAAAGTGAGCTACATTCTCAATCTCAGCCACATCCTCAGTCTCGGCCACATCCTCAATCTCGGCCACATCCTCAATCTCAGCACATCCTCAATCTCAGCACATCCTTGTCTCAGCCGCATCGGCAGTGTTCTGCTCCAGGGCACCACTTGTGCCACGAAGGGCAGACTTGTGACTCTGTATCCATTGTGGAGAGTTTGCAGGATGAGGAGAGGAAGGCTCCTTAATTAATGTACGACAGCGGAGAGAAGTGGTGATGGAGCACAACAGAGGGACATTTTCTGACTAAATTTCTCCCTGTGAAAGAAGAGAAAAAAGTTTCCATGTCCGAGGTGAAAGTGAGCTCAAAGGACTGCCAGAGAGATCCATGAGTGCCGGGAAAAGCAAGTGTGAAAATGAAGAACAGACGAGGGGTGTGGGGGTGGGGAGGGAGAGGGTGAACATTTCCTCCCCAAGGAAAATGAGAAAACTGAATTATGGTCCGACTTGATTCTTGATAGCAGTCCACAAAGGGGAATCACTCTGCTAACCTGGCTAGTTCTGGAGACGTCGTTGGTTCCCTGCTCTCCCAGTATTGGTTTCTGCAGGATCCTGAGAATAAGGTGATTTCTACACCAAGTAGGGATAAGGCATTTGTTTGGACAGGTGAGTATGAGAAAAATGGAAATACACCAGGGTGTGTGTGGGTTTTCTTTTTTTTTTTTTTTTTCTCTTGTTACCATAATTTCATAACTCCATGACCCTGAAGATGAAATATGGGTCTTTGCCACATGGCACTGTGCTGACACTGACATCATGACATTGACCTGTGTCGTTGCCACATGGCACTGTGCTGACACTGACATCATGACATTGACCTGTGTCATTGCCACCTCCTGGCACTGTGCTGACACTGACAACATGATGACATTGACCTGTGTCATTGCCACATGGCACTGTGCTGACACTGACATCATGACATTGACCTGTGTCATTGCCACATGGCACTGTGCTGACACTGACAACATGATGACATTAACCAGTGTCATTGCCACATGGCACTGTGCTGACATTGACAGCATCATGGCATTGACCTGTGTCATTGCCACATGGCACTGTGCTGACACTGACATCATGACATTGACCTGTGTCATTGCCACATGACATCGTGCTGACACTGACATCATGACATTGACCTGTGTCATTGCCACATGGCACTGTGCTGACACTGACATCATGACATTGACCTGTGTCATTGCCACATGGCTCTGTGCTGACACTGACAACATGATGACATTGACCTGTGTCATTGCCACATGACACCGTGCTGACACTGACATCGTGACATTGACCTGTGTCATTGCCACATGGCACTGTGCTGACACTGACATCGTGACATTGACCTGTGTCATTGCCACTTGGCACTGTGCTGACACTGACATGGCATTGACCTGTGTCATTGCCACATGGCACTGTGCTGACACTGACAACATGACACTGACCTGTGTCATTGCCACTTGGCACTGTGCTGACACTGACAGCATCATGACATTGACCTGTGTCATTGTCACATGGCACTGTGCTGACACTGACAACATGATGACATTGACCTGTGTCATTGCCACACGTCGCTGTGCTGACACTGACAGCATCATGACATTGACCTGTGTCATTGCCACATGGCCCTGTGCTGACACTGACAGCATCATGACATTGACCTGTGTCATTGCCACATGGCACTGTGCTGACACTGACAACATGATGACATTGACCTGTGTCATTGCCACACGGCACTGTGCTGACATTGACAGCATCATGACATTGACCTGTGTCATTGCCACATGGCACTATGCTGACTCTGACAACATCATGACATTGATCTGTGTCATTGCCACATGGCACTGTGCTGACACTGACATCATGACATTGACCTGTGTCTTCGCCACATGGCTCTGTGCTGACACTGACTTCATGATGACATTGACGTGTGTCGTTGCCACATGGCACTGTGCTGACACTGACATCATGACATTGACCTGTGTCATTGCCACATGGCACTGTGCTGACACTGACTTCATGATGACACTGTTCTGTGTCATTGCCACATGGTGCTGTGCTGACACTGACATCATAACATTGACCTGTGTCATTGCCACATGGCACTGTGCTGACACTGACAACATGATGACATTGACCTGTGTCATTGCCACATGGCGCTGTGCTGACACTGACAACATGATGACATTGACCTGTGTCATTGCCACATGGCACTGTGCTGACACTGACAACATGACATTGACCTGTGTCATTGCCACATGGCACTGTGCTGACACTGACAGCATCATGACATTGACCTGTGTCATTGCCACACGGCACTGTGCTGACACTGACAACATGATGATGTTGACCTGTGTCATTGCCACATGGCACTGTGCTGACACTGACAGCATCATGATATTGACCTGTGTCATTGCCACATGGCACTGTGCTGACACTGACATCATGACATTGATCTGTGTCATTGCCACATGGCACTGTGCTGACACTGACAGTATCATGACACTGATCTGTGTCATTGCCACATGGCTCTGTGCTGACACTGACAACATGATGGCACTGATGTGTGTCACTATGACATGGCACTGTGATGATACTGACATTTCATGACATGGCACTGTGCTGACACTGACATTTCATGACATGGCATTGTGCTGACACTGACATTTCACGACATAGCGTTGTGCTGACACGGACAATGTCATGACAGTGAGGTATGTGTCACCAGGCGCACCAGCCAGCTGTCGCTGTCCACCTTGCTGGAGTTGGCCAAGGGGCAGTCAGGGGAGCTGGCCGTGGGCCGGGAGATCGTGAACCCAGGTAAACAGTGAGGTCCTGTGCAGGGCCAGGCCCAGACGGTCCCACATCATGCGTAGCTGTCCCCTGAAAAGTAGATAATAGAACGACTGGTCTTCCCACATTTCTGCTAGTCCTCCCTAAGTGAAGAGAAGGTGAATGAAAGTAAGGGTTAGAGGCTATGAAAAGGCATCAGTGGTGGCCTGCTTTGCACATTTATGATGCTTTCTGTGAATGAAGAAAATGAAAGGAGATCTGTTACTTCTGGGCTGATCAAGCACGTTATGTCTATGCTGCGGACACATTTTATTTATAGAACATGCCTGGTGGTAATGAGATAGCTAGGTGTCTGCTGGATTTCCCTTCTGGAAAAAAAAGCAACAACACGGGGGATGCGAGAAGGGAAAGGTTTGGCTGAACTTGTGCGTTTATGTGCAGGTGGCACATTGTTAGCGATTGTGGCCGTTGTACACGTTGGCCAGAAAATGGTTTCAAGGGGATGTATCTTGTTTTGGGATGATGAAAAGAGTTGCAAGGTTAACCACGGTTCAGTCTCAGAATCAGACACTCCTGTTGCTTTCCTGGAAGAAAAGGTCTCCTTGGCAGTGACATCCGTTCAGCAGACTGCCGACATTCAGGCCTGACCTTGACGGCAAACCTCAAAGGTGCCAGAATTTTACATGCACGCATGTTGCTTCAACCAGTTCTGGATTGATGTGAAGGGTATTGTAATTCACTCTGTCCCAAAGACTTTCCAGACAGTAAAAAACTTACCACAGCAAATAGGAATCAGAATGTTTAGAGATTATTCTCTTTGATTTGAACTGTTGTAGAGTGTGTGACATGCAGGTTAGATGTCTTTCCGTCAGTTCTGATTTTGCTACAGTGTGTGACGTGCAGTGTTAGATGTCTTTCCTTAAGTTCTGACTTTGCTACAGTGTGTGACATGCAGGGTTAGATGTCTTTCCTTAAGTTCCCACTTTGTTACAGTGTGTGACATGCAGGGTTAGATGTCTTTCCTTCAGTTCTGACTTTGTTACAGTGTGTGACATGAGGTGTTAGATGTCTTTCCTTCAGTTCCCACTTTGTTACAGTGTGTGACATGAGGTGTTAGATGTCTTTCCTTCAGTTCCCACTTTGTTACAGTGTGTGACATGAGGTGTTAGATGTCTTTCCTTCAGTTCTGACTTTGCTACAGTGTGTGACATGAGGTGTTAGATGTCTTTCCTTCAGTTCACTTTGTTACAGTGTGTGACATGAGGTGTTAGATGTCTTTCCTTCAGTTCCCACTTTGTTACAGTGTGTGACATGAGGTGTTAGATGTCTTTCCTTCAGTTCTGACTTTGCTACAGTGTGTGACATGAGGTGTTAGATGTCTTTCCTTAGTTCTGACTTTGTTACAGTGTGTGACATGAGGTGTTAGATGTCTTTCCTTCAGTTCCCACTTTGCTACAGTGTGTGACATGAGGGTTAGATGTCTTTCCTTCAGTTCTGACTTTGCTACAGTGTGTGACATGAGGTGTTAGATGTCTTTCCTTCAGTTCTGACTTTGCTACAGTGTGTGACATGAGGTGTTAGATGTCTTTCCTTCAGTTCTGACTTTGTTACAGTGTGTGACATGAGGTGTTAGATGTCTTTCCTTCAGTTCTGACTTTGCTACAGTGTGTGACATGAGGTGTTAGATGTCTTTCCTTCAGTTCTGACTTTGTTACAGTGTGTGACATGAGGTGTTAGATGTCTTTCCTTCAGTTCTGACTTTGCTACAGTGTGTGACGTGAGGTGTTAGATGTCTTTCCTTCAGTTCTGACTTTGTTACAGTGTGTGACATGCAGGGTTAGATGTCTTTCCTTCAGTTCCACTTTGTTACAGTGTGTGACATGAGGTGTTAGATGTCTTTCCTTCAGTTCTGACTTTGTTACAGTGTGTGATGTGAGGAGTTAGATGTCTTTCCTTCAGTTCCCACTTTGCATGGGTAATCAAAAAATGGTCACACACGTAATATTCTCATGCCCAGCTGATGCATTTGTACCATAGTGTTCAAGTACTTTGGCTGTTTGGATGATCCCTGGAGTCTTTTAGCCAGGGTATGACAAAAACAACTTTGCCACAGTGTGTGACATGCAGTATTATGTGTCTTTCTTTGTTCACCAACAGAGTCGGCAAGAGTTACAGAACTCTTTGTTGCCTTGAGAAAATGTGATACACCTATATGCCCCTTTCCAATTTTTGCCATACTTACCAACACAATCGAGTGCCATGTCATAGCGATCAAGGGGAAGGGAAGTAATTCTAGTTTCATGCTGTACACGTTGTACTACAAGCACTGCAGTGCAGTGCAGACAGTGTGTGGGCAGCTGTCCATCAACAGAACACATGACTGTTGGAGTCAGCAGATCATTGCAGTACAGCAGAGGAACATCCAACCTGCATTCCCCTTGGCACTGACAAGTGTCGTGCGGATAGAGAACTTTCATGTAGCCTAGTAGTGAATATCTTGGTCCATCTTTTATCATTGGTGTGCTTGTGAGAAACTGTGTATGTGCGTGCTGCATGTGTTTTGTGTGTGTGTGTGAGGGAGAGAGGAGAATTCTTGGAGTGGAACTGCTATGATCCTGGCTTTTGTCTGCAGGCACAGAAGGCTTGCAGGGACTGGACTTTGTGGTGCACTGTGCCACAGAAGACTATGAGCTCAACTCCATTCCTTGGCAGTGGCTGCTGGGACGGCTGTACGTCATTGACAAGCTCATGGAAGAGTTTCCCAACGAGTTCCTGCCTCGCCAGGAAGTCCCTGACTCGGCTGGGGCTGCTGAGGATGTGGCTGACCCTCCTGAACAGGCCGGGGCAGCGGCTGGGGAATCTGAACGTCCGTCCAGCCAGGCTCCCATCGTCAACTATGAGAGGCTGATGAGGGTGGCCCACTTCTCCGTGAAAGCGGTGTGTAGCTCGCATATGCGCATCGCCCGCATGTCTCGGCGTGTGTTCCTGATGAGTGGCAAGCTGGGGTCGCACATTGACACGGTCATCGACCAGCTGGAGGACCTGCTCAGCAACATCTCCGCCTCGTCCTCTGTCCTCTCCCTGAAGCGGAAGCTGAGAAGAATCGTGGGGACTTCCAGCTGTCTGAAAAAATCGTTCACGAGCTTCAACACGGGTGTGAGAAGCTGGCAGGTGGGAGGTTTGAGTCTTCCACGTCGACGCCTGTGGATTCCCCGGTCTCCACTCCTCGCTGCAACTCCCCCAACACCGTGGGGCCGGAGGAGGCTGGGGATGCTGGAAGGGCCAGTGCGGAGAAGACGGCGCCTGTCGCTCCTCCCAACACCCCCACCCACAGAAACAGGCGGAAGCTGAGGAGGCACTCGGCTCGCCGCAGTTTTCGTGATGCTTCTGTGGTGAAGGCACCGCCTACTTCTCCAGAGGAAAGTCAGGCAGAAGCCAGCGACAGGAGCTGTGAGATGAAGGGCGACACTCTGACAGTGGCAGAGAACAGCATAGAAGTGAAAGCCCTGCCCCATACCCCACCCAATCCCCCCAGAACCCTGGCCTGTCTGACTCCAGTCATCAAAGTCAGACCCCCGTCCACCTCAGAAGAACTGATGAGCGTCGTGCGCCACACAGAGGATCTCAGCTTGAATCTGCACATAGACTCCGACGTGGCCAGCATCTCGCAGGCCAGAGCGGCAGAGGAACACATGGTGTTGGACGAAGGGAGATCAAAACGCCCCCTAGTGCAGCTTTACCTCAGGAACGGACGTCTCGTAAAAAGTGCTGTTGTTCTTGTCATGATCGTGAAAGTGGTCTCTATGACGATGCAGCGTCTCAGACGTCAGGAACGGCAGCTGTGCCCCACTCTCCCGAAAGCTTTAGGAATCGGTTCCACACTGCTGAGCAAGAGTCCATGAGCAGTGACGATTTTCTGGAGTTCAGCACCCCATCCAGTTCCACCAATGAAAAGCCTGTGTCTTTCAAATCAGAAGTTGCGGAGTCGCCAAAGAGTTCGCCCAGTCATACGCTCAGTGGTGAGTCGGTTTTCATTCATATTGAACTGTATGAAGGGAGAACTAAAGTGGGAACAAAACTACAGGTACATTATTACTTAATCCCATTGAATTGCCAGTTCTTCTCTCACACTGTAAGTATGCGCAGGCATACATACGTCTTTTTACTTGCATACACATGCACACGCACATGTGTAGACACGTATACCCACACGCACCCATACATAATGCATGCATGTACACACATGCACACACACATTTAGACACGTATGCCCACACACACCCATACATAATGCGTGCATGTACACACATGCACACACACTCTCGCATACAAACACATACCGGTCAGTGGTTCTCTATATGAACAGTTGCAGCGATAAGCTAAACATGGACAGTGTTAGGAAGGCTGTACACCTTCAGGCTGACTGATTCCAAGATGATGATGGAGGAGGACCCCAGTAGCTTCATTGTCCATAAAGTACCATACATGTATACACTCACTGGACTCTGAAATCCAGAGACTTGCACTAATTTGCACTGGCAGGGTCATTCTTGAATGCTGAAGTTTGGTTTTATCAGAAGCATGCGTAGGTTATTGGTAATTTGTGCCCCAGAAGTTGATACTAAAGTGAAAGTAATTGACAAGGTTTTCAGGCTCTTCAGAATCCTGAAAGGAGTATTCTAATCTTGTGTTTCTGTTGTGTATATTGAAAGTCCTTTTTTTTGTTAATTATGGTTTAGTGGGAAAAATAATGGCCCCCCACCCCATGTTCATTACTGCAGAACTGTGCACAAAAATGTGCTGATTTCCCCATTTTTTTTTGGTGCCTTTTTCAGTTCTTACTCTGAGGAAAACTAAACGGTCTGAAATGTACAAACAGTGAAACACAGTTAATAGTATGTAGCATGTTTTAATTTCACAAAACAAAGGCATTAAAGGTCACATCGAAAGTTCACACCATCACATGAACCCAAAGGTTTACACATGCAAGTTGTCAGGGCAGAAGAGATGGGTTGGGGGAAAGGAAAAGGTGAGAAGGAGGGAGAGAAAGGAGGAGGGAGAGGGCAGGGGGAGCAGTGAGAAGGGGAAGGGGAGAGAGGGTGGGCAGAGGGAAATGGAGGAAGTTGATCAGAAGACAAGGACGTGAACAGAGCCAGAGAAATGTCGGTAGACAGTGGCCGGTCAGACACTGAAGAGAGTGTAGCAGTTGACAGTGTGTAGGCTGAAGAAGGTGAAGGTAAGGATAGTAACAGTAGAGAGTGTGTAGGGTGAGGTGAAGGTAAAGATAGTAGCAGTAGAGAGTGTGTAGGCTAAAGGTGAAGGTAAGGATAGTAGCAGTAGAGAGTGTGTAGGCTAAAGGTGAAGGTAAGGATAGTAGCAGTACTTACTTAGAGAGTGTTGGCTAAAGGTGAAGGTAAGGATAGTAGTTTTAGAGAGAGTCTAAGCTAAAGGTGAAGAGGGAAGGTAGGGGGTGGGGGGCTTAGAAATGAGATTGAAAGGAAGAGTGCAGGTTGGGGGGGGGGGGGGGGGGGCCTTAGAAATGAGATTGAAAGGAAGAGTGCAGGTTGGGGGGGGGGGGGGGGGGGCCTTAGAAATGAGATTGAAAGGAATAGTGCAGGTGGGGGGGGGGGGGGGGGGTGCCTTAGAAATGAGATTGAAAGGAAGAGTGCAGGTTGGGTGGGGGGGGGGGGGGGGCCTTAGAAATGAGATTGAAAGGAAGAGTGCAGGTTGGGTGGGGGGGGGGGGGGTGCCTTAGAAATGAGATTGAAAGGAAGAGTGCAGGTTGGGGGGGGGGGGCCTTAGAAATGAGATTGAAAGGAAGGAGGTGCCAAAGTTGGGTGGGGGGGGGGGGGGGGGGGCCTTAGAAATGAGATTGAAAGGAAGAGTGCAGGTTGGGGGTGGGGGGGGGGGCCTTAGAAATGAGATTGAAAGGAAGAGTGCAGGTTGGGGGGGGGGGGGGGGGGGGCTGTGTTAGATTGAAAGGAAGAGTGCAGGTTGTGGGGGGGGGGGGGGGTGGCCTTAGAAATGAGATTGAAAGTGGGTGGGGTCGGGGGGAGTTGTTGATGCTGTGGGAGATGAGTAAGAGGACAGGGGACAGAAGGGCTGTTCCCTCTGGTAAAAAGTGAAACATCACTCACTTTTATTCTTTGTGGGTTTTGTTCACTGGTCAGAGTGGATTTGTGTGAAAAAGGTTTGCTTTTAATGCCAGGACAGAACTTGGCTAACAATGCCATACATTAAGCAGGCATCTGCTGCACTGGTTTTAGCCCTGCTACCCCATTCCCACCCCCACCCCCCGAATAGGGTTAGGTTCAGGATAGGTCAGTTCAAAGTTTAGAAAAAAAACTTAAAAAAAACTTGACTTATGATGGCTGGGCACTGTATGACAGCTGAAATAAAAGAAACTTGCTTGATAACATATCTTGGCAAAAGAAAAAAAAATGTCCACCGAAAACGGAGAGGGAAGGTAGTGGGGGAAGAGAGGGAATGGGAAGAGGAGAGAGAGAGAGAGAGAGAGAGAGAGAGAGAGAGAGAGAGAGAGAGAGAGAAGAAACAACAACAGGCCATAGAATCTGTGGAGTGTTGGTCATGTTTTTGTTATACTGTATGTAAAGACACTGACATTGCCAGATCTCAAGTAAACGTGTTTGTGTCAAAGGGACACTGCGTATCAATAGGCATCACAAAAGTGAACGCGAATGAGCAAAGCTGCACTAACAGGTGATCCTGTGCGTGGGTGGGCAGAAAGTGAACACCATACTGCTCAGTGCTCAAATTTTTCTCAGATTGTACTGTTTTGAGTACAAGTTTGTGTGTATGTATGTGTGTGTACGTATGTGTGTGCGTGTGTGTATGTGTGTGTGTGTTTAACCTAGATGTTTCTAGAATTTCCTACTTCACACACACACACACACACACACACACACACACACACACACACTCTCACTGACTGGACACATCCACCTCATTCTCACCCTTCTCCCTCGATCACCTAATTTACTGTCATACATACTGTCTCTCTCTCTCTCTCTGCTTCCTAATCCTGCCCTCTGTTTTTTTGTGCTGACTTCCCCTTCCCCTTTCTTTGATATAATACACTGTCATTTTTCATGCTGACTGCTGTCAGGGGTTCACTGTCTGTAATGACTGAAGAAGACAGAGGCCTTTTTCTTGAAAATCTACTCATTATTATTATGAATACTTATATAGCGCCTATCCTCAGCTAGAGACCAAGCTCTAAGCGCTGTACAATCCACACTCCACACAACGGGCTGTCTACCTGGGTACTGCTGACTGAAGAGCTGCCAGCTGTTGCTTTATTCAGTCATTTCCCATGTCATCCAGTCAATATCGTTCAGTATAGTTCACTCAATTTCCTTACTTCCTTCATTCTTTCCATTTCCCATGCAGGGTGTATGCTGTGTGTAATGTGTCATCCATACCAATAGCCAAACTGGCCTTTTCTTCGGAAAGTTGGTGATGGGATTTTACATGTGTGAAAGATGTTATGTGTGCTTTCACACACGGAACCATGGTTTATAGTCTCATTCGAAGGACTGTATGGGGAATGGAGTCAGAATCAGTGTTAGCTCTGAGGGAAAAATCCCCCTGTACTGAAACGGCCCGGCGGAGATTCGAACCCGCAAACTGAAGATCACCAAGATTACGAGTCTGGCGCTCAACCACTGAGCTAGCTAGTCTAGCCCCATTCTTTACGTATAAAAATCTGCATTGCTTTACAGTGTGTGTGTGTGTGTGTGTGTGTGTGTGTGTGTGTAGTTTGGTGTGTTTGCCAATGCTAACAAATGAAGAGGAGAGGCAAGTAGACCCCACAACTGGGGTGTCAGTAGGCGACAGCTGCACGTGGATGTGGTGGTGAGTGAATAACGCACTGTCGGGGTCTGCTGTGGGCAGAGGCCAGTGGCAATGGTCAGTGTGCCTGCAAGGAGGAGGTGGAGAAGGAGGAGGCGGAGGCGCTGGCCAAGGCCATGGAGGTGTCGGAGGTGCAGTCCCCTGTGCCCGTCGTGCCTGGTCTCACCCCCACTGCCAGGGAGGAGGTCATCACCATCCGCATCCAGCCTGAGGTCAATGTGTGTGTGGATGTGTGGTGTGTGTGTGTGTGTGAGTGTGTGTGTGTGTGTGTGTGTGTTGGGTGTTCTGTGTGTGACACTGCATGTGTATGTGTGTGTGTGCACACGCGTGACAGTGGCAGTACTGGCACTCTATGTGTTTGTGTGTTTCTGTGTGTGTGTATGCATGCGCAAACATGTGTGTGTGTGAGGCATGTAAGTGGTTATGTGACACTGTGTGAGAGAGAGAGAGAGAGAGTGTGTGTTTGTATACATTTGTGTGAGAATGTGTGTGTGTGTGTGTGTATGTGTGTGTGTGTGTGTGTGTGTGTGTGTGTGTGTGTGTGTGTGTGTACATCATGTGTATGTGTATGCAGTACATTATTCTTCTTGTACTGAAAATAAAATGTTAGGGGGTTTTGTGCCTCTGAGCATTGTGAATGCAGATCATACATTACATGAGTTACGGCAGAAAACAAGTGGGGAAAATGAAGGAAGAAATCTCTGGCCTCAAATTCAGAGATTTATGATTGGGAAAGGGAGAGAGAGGAAAGCCCTGACACTGAACAAGAAATCTGAATGACATGAACTAGTTGGTGCCACAGCCAGTCACAGCATTTGAAAAAAAAGAAGTTGTAGGGATACGTGTGACAAACGCTGATGGCTGGATGTATGCACATAAGAATAGCTTCCTAGTCTGTTGATCAAGAAAATGTTTTGTTGTATTCAGTTGAGATGTTTGTTTCCTTGGAAAGCCTTTGCAAAGCATAAAAACATGTTTGAACCAGGATAGGTTATTGTCTATAGTAAGTCCTAGTAATTTGTGGAAACTGACTTCTAAAGTTTTTCACAAACTTGTAACTCCCGTAGTTTATTCTTTACATTCTGTCGTTTCTGTCTCATTGTAACCAGCATGAATTTCGATTTATGAGGATAAATTGCCATATGATTTTCTTCTGTCCAGGAGACAAGCCTTTGTTTATCATCCTGTAAGGAGGTGCGTATTGCATCAGAGTTTTGATTTTCATTGTAAGTGGTAGTACCATCTGCAGAAAGTTCGCAAGAGGATGTCAAATGCAGTGGAAGGTCATGTACATGAATTGAAACTAATATAGAGATGTGACGTGCAGGAGGTGGACTCGAAGAGCCCGGTGAAGTCGTCCAGCGGTGAGGCGCGGGGTCCCCAGATGTACTACGAAGGCATCCACTGGATGAAGGGCCCTCTGCTGGGCACGGGGGCCTTCAGCACCTGCTACCAGGCCAGGGACGCTCACACCGGGGTGTTGATGGCCGTCAAACAGGTGGGCGCCGTGGCCAGGGGTCACGCTGGGAAGTGGGCAGGGGTCAGGCTGGGAAGTAGGCAGGGTTCACGCTGGGAAGTGGGCAGGGGTCACGCTGGGAAGTGGCCAGGGGTCACGCTGGGAAGTGGGCAGGGGTCAGGCTGGGAAGTGGCCAGGGGTCACGCTGGGAAGTGGGCAGGGGTCACGCTGGGAAGTGGGCAGGGGTCAGGCTGGGAAGTGGGCAGGGGTCAGGCTGGGAAGTGGCCAGGAGTCAGGCTGGGAAGTGGGCAGGGGTCAGGCTGGGAAGTGGGCAGGGGTCAGGCTGGGAAGTGGGCAGGGGTCACGCTGGGAAGTGGGCAGGGGTCAGGCTGGGAAGTGGGCAGGGGTCAGGCTGGGAAGTGGGCAGGGGTCAGGCTGGGAAGTGGCCAGGGGTCACGCTGGGAAGTGGCCAGGGGTCAGGCTGGGAAGTGGGCAGGGGTCACGCTGGGAAGTGGGCAGGAGTCACGCTGGGAAGTAGGTAGACCAGCCCCTGCATAGAGGCTCCTGCACTGGTACTCCATGTCAGAGCCAGTCCCAGAGAAACCAGGCACACCATGTGACATAGCATCTCTTTCAGCACTGGTACTCCATGTCAGAGCCAGTCCCAGAGAAACCAGGCACACCATGTGACATAGCAACTCTTTCAGCACTAGTACTGCATGTCAGAGCCAGTCCCAGAGAAACCAGGCACACCATGTGACATAGCAACTCTTTCAGCACTGGTACTCCCATGTCAGAGCCAGTCCCAGAGAAACCAGGCACACCATGTGACATAGCATCTCTTTCAGGTGGATGCCAAAATGATCAGGATATCGACTGTGGACCTTTGACAGAAGGAGGTTGAAGAAGAACCCAAGAAGACACTGAAACCATTGAAAAGGGGCTCCATGATAGGCTAACGTTTTTTCCTCCAGATTGATTAAAATTGAGGGGAGACACGACAGTGTCTTCCACAATGATAGCGTCTAGTCCTGCTCATTTTTTAAGAAGACAACATAGTTTCTGGGCAGTTTCTCCCAATGGTAGCTGGTTTAGGCCTTAGACCTGGAAAGACTGCGATAGTTCACTGTATATATAGTGCTGTCGTTTTAGAGAATGAAAGCAGGCATCTTTGAACCAGCGTCAGAACCAAAAGAGTATGACACTGGTGTAATGTTATTGTCATGCTTCCCGGAGTCGTGCCACACACGCACGCACCACCGCCAAAGCAAACTCCGCAAACGCGCGCAATCACTCCTTTCACCTAAGGCGCATTAAATAAATATACACAACACCGAAAAGTTGTTTTTTTTTCTTCCCCTCCTCCTACGGGAGAACAAATTTAATTAGTACATACAATTCTCAAATTCTCAAATTAACCCGTTCGCTGCTTGAAGCTGCTTGAAAATGTTACAAACAAAGGCTTTCCCAGTGCCAGGGAAATCTAATGATTTGGGGGTAATAATTAACAAAAAATTCTAGCTCAGAAACTACAAAAGATATATAACAATGAAATATATATGATTTTTGAAGGAAATTGAATGAAGATTTTGAATCTGGGCTTCTTTTGTTTTAATTTTGATAATAAAAAAGTATTTAGACAATTAGATTTGGATAGATTTTTTTGCACGATCAAAAGCATATGTATTTACCACTACATCTTCACATCCAAACAAGAACACAAAGCAAAAAAGTTGAAAATAAAGTTTGTATTGTCACACTACACCTGTAAATGAAAGTAAAACAGTTTAGAAGTCTATCAAGACGCTCACACTCTATGCAGACAGGTCAGTCCACGACCACGCCCCCCTCTCCCCACCACGCCCCCTTGCTGGACTTCAACCCTCTCTTTCACTGCTCCTCTTCCCCTACCTTTCCCTCTGCCCTGTGCCGCGCCGCGAGCAGGCCGCACTCCCCTCTCACGCTGACTACCACGTCACTGACCACTGGCACGCAGTGCAGAGTACACACTAGGCGAGCTCGTTCGACGCTGGCAAACCAGTCAGCTGAACACACATTGAGGTCACACAGCCCGACACAATAACTGACGAATACGGTTGGCAATTCCATCACTATCATCATCTCACCTTCATGCTCGAGTGAGTCGTTGAATAAAAGATTATTGTCTTTGTCAAAAATCATTAGCAGAGCCTGCTCAGCTGTGTAAATACGTTGATTTGGTCGCTGCGCTTGTCGAAGGTTGCGCCGCCATCTTTGCAAGCGAGACGAAGTGCTGGCTGGTCATCCAGTCAGTGATGAGAATAAATGGGCTTTCCCCTCACGTGTGGTCATTTACATATCATTTTAATACTACAGACATATAAGGCTTACTACGCACACTCTATTTAAGTCCGTTGATAGAAATAGTAACGAATGAAAATTCAAGAAAAATGCATGACGTCAGTGGACGGCCCATAGGCACTGGGAAAGCATTTTCAATGCGGCGTCAGCTGACGGCTTAAAGGCACTCTACTGGTTAACTTATCCACACCTCCTCTTCAATGGGGAGGCAACACAAAATAAACACAAACACACCTCCTCTCCACCAGGGAGGTAACACCTGGTACTGTTTCCCCTTCAATTGAAACATTCATAAAACATGGGGGTTATGTCACTATTCATCATCACCGTATTTATAATATACACCCTTATCTTGTAACCTCAGCACAGAAGATCAATCAAACCACGATTCACAACAGTTGAGATTATATAATAGAGTCATAACATCATGGGGGAATGCACCAGAGTCATTCTTCAGTCACATGGGGAAATGCACCAGAGTCATTCTTCATCAACACAGGAGAATGCGCCAAAGACATTCTTCATCCAGTTTCTTCAGTCCCCAGTAATACCACCAAAAACAGCCAAAAGGGGCGCTGCCTGGCTGAAATCATCCTCCGTGAGGAAAGGTACTGCGGGCGAGGTCCACCACCCGTCCCAGGCTGGGGTCAGGTCCGGCACCTCCACCACCTCCAAACACTCCCACCCGTGGCCCTGCGTGAGACAGGCAACCTCAACGATGCCTCAGCCTTGCATCGGTCTTCAATCGCCGTAAATAAACAGACCATGCGACTCCCCCGGCTGGCGTAGAGCAAGTGGTTATAAAATTTTCTAGCTAAGTTAAATAACGCGCGCAGTGCTCCCAAGCAGTACTCACCCAGGCCACTACCAATGGAACAACACCAAACAATCACATGATCTTTTTTCTCTCAATACCCCAGTACCACTGACGTTCAATCTTAAAACACAAAACAGCATGTGCACACGACACCTTCACACATCCTGTGCACATGACAGTTATGTCACCTACTGATTAACGACTGCAACTACACATAAAAAGATGGATTTGATATTTGTTTTGAGCACAGTGAACACGGTTCTAGAAAAGAAATGAACAGAGTTTTTCGTTCTGATGCCACCTTTGTTCTTATGTAGCCGCTGTTCTTATGTAGCCGCTGTTCTTATGTAGCCGCTGAACCCAGCAAAATAAAGCAGTTCGTGGGACCGACAACTGAAATGAATTTCGGGATTCTGCTTTTGCAAACAGTATTTCACTGGCAGTGACAAATACAGGCAGTCACTGTTGTGTCCGCTGGTGGTTGCTGTGTACGTACGACCTAGAGTCCTCGGGGAATGGTCATGGTGTCGGGCTGTACTGCTGAGGCCAGTGTTTGGGTTGTTTCCTCACAGACAGGCCGTCATGTACTTTACTTTGTATTTGATTTGGTGTGGTGTGTGTGTGCACGTGTGTGTGTACATATGTGTGTGTATGTGAGCACATGTGTTTGCGTACATGTGTGTGTGTTTGTGTGTGTGAAGGTTCCTTTGCTCTTTGAGACTCTTTGAAAACACTTTGTAGTTTGGAGTTCCCCTTTTCAAGACCTTGAATCCACTTGAAATGGCAGAAATCAAGAATTTCTTCTTTCAGCTTCACGCAACCCTTGAAAATGGAGCCAAAGGCTTGAACAAAAGATCTCAATGAAATGATAGGACACTTTGACAGATACTGATTTTTTTTTTTCTGTATTGGAAAGACGTCAGAAGATGTGGTTTGCATGAACAGGGGTTTGATGGAGAGGCACAAGACTATGCAAAGGATTCTGAGATCAGTTGATTTGAGAATCATTTGTTGAGTCTTCAGGTGAAGCATAAGAATACCTTGGTGTCTGTTGTAAACGGATGCAAAGTAAGTCTTGTGACTCATCACTGGGTGCTTTTTTTTTTTTTTTTTTTTTTTTGTCATTTGGATTACATACTCTGTCCCTTTTCTGTACATCTGCTGAAGGTCAGACTTACAATGTTACCCCTTTCTTTCATGTTTGGCTGTTGTCGTACTGAGCAAACGTACATAGACAAGACAGGCTTCTTCTTCTTCTTCCTCGTTCGCCATCCCGTTAGATGAGCAGCCCGGTGTCCTCGATGAAGGCTGCCGTCCGTCGCAGCTCCTCCAGGGTGCCATACAGCTTGGCTTCCACTGCTGTCGGTGTTGGCCAGTACTTTCTCCTGGATGCTGCATACGTCGTACAGACTTGAAGGATGTGGTCAGTTGTCATTGGTCCCTCACTACAAGGGCACTCTCCACTCTGTCCAATGCCAAATTTTGTGTGCATGTGGTGGAGCAGGCGATTGTGTCCAGTCCTCAGGCGGAAGATCTTGACCTGTTCCCGTCGTCCCAGCAAATGGTATGTGTCTTCTGGGTTGTATTTGGGATGCAGGAGGCGCCATTTTATTCCTTGTTGTGCCTTGATGATTGTCTTAATTTCATCGTATGACACCAGGTTGTTGGCCTGCTCCTTCTGTGCACCATCTTTTGCCAGAATGTCCGCTTTTTCGTTGCCTCTGATGCCACAGTGTGCTGGTACCCATTGTATCACCACTTTCTCCACTCTGGCACTCAGGGCAACAAGGGCTGAAGTGATATGGTTCTGTTCTTTGCAGCGGGAGTTCTTGAGGGCTTGGAGCACGGAGAGAGCGTCAGAGAAGACCACCACCTGCCCTGTTGTTCTTTTGGAGTTCTGCAAGACTGTTGTGGCTGCCTCACAGAGGGCTTCTCGCTCAGCTCGGAAGTTGGTGGAGTATTTTCCTGTTGGAATTGCAATTTCTTCATCTCCGTCTTTGTATCGAAGGAAGATTCCAGCTCCACCATCCCTCGTTGCCTCTGTGGCGGAGCCATCTGTGAAGACATGGGTCCAGTCTTCCTGGGGATATTGGTTGCAGATGTACTCCATGGCCAGGGCCTTCCTTTGGGTGTCTGACTGTATTCCTCTCTTCTCCACTCCGGGAATGCTGGTGACGACTGTTGGGAACACCTGCCTCTTCCAAGATGGGTGGGTGACATTTGCCGGGATAGGCTTTGCTTCGTGTTCCATCAAGACTGGGCTTTGTCTTTCAAGGCGTCTTGACTGGCAGATGAAGCTGCCTCTTTTCAACCGGCTCTTGGTGGGTCTGCTCATTCTGTTGTTCATTGGATGGTTTTCAAGGCGTTTGAATTTTGCTGCTTGGATGAGGATCTTTGTGTCCCTTCTGTCCTCTAATGACTGTAGCCCAGTGGTCTCTTCCATCTTCAGGATTGGGGTGGATCTCATGGCGCCAATTATGACACGCTGAGCTTGGTTCTGTATCTTATTGAGGTGGTTGAGGTTAGACTTTGCAGCTGATGCCCATGCTGACGTCCCGTACTCAACTACAGGTCGGACTCTCCCTGTATAGAGTCTCTTCAGGATACGTTCGTCAGCCCCCCAGTTCGTCCCCGCAAGTTTCCTCATGATCGCCAGTCTCAACTTGGCCTTGCTACAGCATCTGGTGATCTGCTGTTTCCAAGTGAGCCTGCGATCAAAGGTCACTCCCAGGTAGGTAGGTGTGGGTTCCTCTGCAAGCCTTTGGTTGTTCAGTGTCAGCTTCGCCTCTTGCTTCTTGCTGGATAGGCTGAAGACTGTGTAGGTTGTTTTGCTTGAATTGACAGAGACAAGCCATTCCTTGGTCCAGTCGCTGATCTTGTTGAGCGCAGTCTGGAGGCGTACCTGTGCTGTGGTGGTGTACTCTTCAGAGCACCAAAGCACCAGGTCATCTGCGTAGATCGCTCCTCTGACCCCTTTTGGCAGTTCTCTGACGATGTCATCTATGAAGATGAGGAACAACGTTGGCGAAAGGACTCCTCCTTGTGGTACTCCCTGTCTCAGCACCTTCTTCTTGCTTTTCTGGCCCTGAATCTTGACTCGGGCTTGGCGATTGTGTAGGTACTGGCTGATCCAGGTGTACATCCCCCCAGACACACCACATCGCCGTAGTTTGAGCCTAAGTCCGTCCTTCCAGACTTTGTCGAACGCCTTCTCCATGTCAATCCAGACAGCAAGCGTGTTCTTCTTTTCTTGGAAAGCGTCCTCAATGCTTTGTGTGATGAATGTGATCTGGTCTTCTGTTGATCTGTGTTGGCGGAAGCCTGCCTGTTCAGGGCTCAGCAGCTGATGCTCCTCAAGGTGCCAGACAAGCCTTGTGTTGACAAGTCTCTCCATCAGCTTCCCTAAGCAGCTTGTAAGGCTGATGGGTCTGTAGCTGTCAGCCTTCGACTTGTCCTTTCCCTTTTTGTGAATGGGGATCATGTCTGCTTCCCTCCAACACTGTGGTACTGATCCTGTCTTCCAGCTGGAGTTAAAGATTTTTAGAAGGACTGCCTTGCTCTTCATCCCAAGATGCAGAATCATTTCATTTGTGATTCCGTCTGGTCCAGGTGACTTCTTCAGGTTGAGGCTCTGCAACGCTTCCTCCAGCTCTTTCTCTGTGAAAGCTGTGGTCATGACTTCCTCTTGGGGCTCTTCCTCATGAAGTTCACCTTGGGCCCTGTGCACTGCAGCTCTATGTTCAGGAGGGACTTCCAGATTGCTGATGTTTTCATAGACGTCTATGAAGTGGTCTGCTGCTTTCTTTCCAGAGAGGTAATTTCCATTCTCTTGTATTGTTATAGTGGTGTGACTTGTTTCATTACAGAGGGTTCTAGCCAGTTTCCACAGCTTGCTGCCATCCCTGTCGAGATTTAGGCTTTCAGTTTTCTCTTGCCAGCTTTTTCTTGCAGCTTGTGCGCAGGACAGCTTGTATCTGGCAGTTACTTCCTTCAGCGCTATGTTATTCTCCAGTGATGGCTGCTTTTCTGCTCTGTCCCTGGCTTCCGTAACAGCATCTTCCAGATTCTGGAGTTCCTCCGTCCAGTAGGGCTTGTAATCTTTACGTGCTCCTCTTGGGATGGATTCTGTAGCAGCTTTCAAGACGGCCTTTGTGAAGTCTCGAACCATCTTGTTTGAGTCCTTCTGCCTGATGTTGATTGGCTTTGTGTGTGTATCAGTGAGGGTCTCGAAGAGAGTCCAGTCCGCCTTTCTGTAATTCCAGCGGGGAAAAACACTTTGCTTGTGGACACTGTAAGTTGAGGTTGATAGAGAGTTTGACGGGCTTGTGGTCACTTCCTCCAAGCTGGTTGAGGACTGTTCTTGTGGTCCTGACGAACAGGTCGTTGGTGGCGAACGCTAGATCTGGTGTTGATGTGGTCATCCAGCGTCTAGAGTAAAAGGTGGGTTCATCATCTTCTTGATTGATGAGATGAAGATGTGTGTCAATCTCCCAATCCTCAACTTCTTCGCCTCTCTTGTCCGTCTCCTCATAGCCCCATCTCTCTGAGTGACTGTTAAAATCACCCACCACCACGCAGTTGTTGTCTGGGATGTTCATGTATGTGAGGGAAAGATCACGATCTTGAGGGCAATAGACATTGAAGATCCTGATGTTGCGTTCCTTAAGGACTATATCAATACCTTGGATCTCTGCCTGTTGATTGGTGTTGATCTTGAGTTCTTGTGCGGCGATGGAATTCCGCACCAAGATAAGCACCCCTCCTTTGTTTCTTTCCTCACGGTCCAACCTGATGGTCTCGTAACCCCTCACTTGAAAGCGATGGTTTACGGTCAAATGTGTCTCTTGGACACATGCGATATCAATATTTTCTTGATGCATCCTTTCTGCCAAGCCAAGTTTCTTTTTATGCACCCCTTCTGCATTCCACTGGAGAATGTTGAGCATTCTGGGTGGTACCGTTTGCTTGGCATTAGCAGGAGGATGAGGTCTCCTTCTTCGTCGCATTGACATGCAGAATTTCTTTGTCTGACCACCGACCGCTTGGGGTGGGCCCCTTTGAGGCATAGGGCCCGGCTCCCGACCTCCCCGGCGGGTCTCCGAAGGTCGAGCGCCACATCGAAATTCTGTGGACTGCATCATCATGGAAGCGTATATGCGTGGTATCGTGGTTTAAGCTGCGCCAGTGGCCCGATACCTCCGTCTTCAGCTGGAGTTTTCTTTCGGGGTGCCTCACCCTTAGCTCATGGCCCGTGCGTCCTGCCCTGTGAGCACAGGGGGGATTGTTTCTCCGGGGATCCCACCCCGGGGCTAGAGGTTATACCGCGCCTCTTGACCGCATGATGAGCCCGTCATAGGACACATGGGGTATTTCAGTGAGGACAACAGTGCCACCTGTTGACCCACCCCGTCCTGATAGGAACATCGCCAGTTGGTCCGGGACTGCTTATTCTGCCAGGCAAGCCTGACTTATATCGCAGCTAACCCCCATATCTGAGGGCCATTCCCCTATCCGCCACCCGGGGACCCGCCGAGTTGGGGATGGTCGCCCCACTACTGAATTGGAAGCAGCCTGGTCCCGGAAGACAGGCTTACCTTTTGGTCTTATGATTTCCATCACAAGGTTTTTGCGATATTAGTTTTTAAAAAATTGTCTTAAAAAACATGCTGAGTGTAGAGGTTAGTTTCACCTTCCTTGTTATATATATATTTCAGACTGTAAGGTTTGTACTAGGGGCTAAAAATGAAAAAGTGCTGAAATCACACAATGGCAATGGCCGTAAGGAGGCAGAGAACGCAGCAGCAGGGGGAAGTGATGTGATTTTGTGTGAGTTGAATCATTTATGTTTGGCACAGTTATCTAGTGTGTATGTTGTATAACACTGTGTGGTAATATAAGTGTAGTTTAAATGGTGGTGTGTGTACAGGAATAAGGAACAGGGTCCAGAGTGTGTGTGTGTGTGTTGTCAGGGAGTCGGTCTGTCTCGGTGACTGATGCTGTGTTAGCACAGGGCCTATTAACTAATGCTGTGTTTTTAATCATGGTTATTGGCAATGTGTGTATTGACTGTCAGACTTGTGTATTGACTAATGGTGTGTTCACATCTGTGTACTGCTTATGGTGTTTTTAGATTTTTTTTTTTTTCGTGTACGCCATTGTGGTTTGTTTTTTTTTCTTCCAGATTTCGTTCTGTCGGAACTCCTCAACGGAGCAGGAGAGCGTGGTGGAGGCGATCACGGCAGAGATCCACATGATGGCACGTCTCAGTCACCCCAATGTGGTGCGCATTCTGGGAGCCACCAAGCAGGGCTGCCACTTCAACATGTTTGTGGAGTGGATGTCTGGTGAGCACCCTCAGGGCTTGTGGGGCGGGGTTCTTCATGCTGGTTGGGTTTGGGGTGTTGTTGTTTGGGGGGTTTTTGTGTGTGTGTGAATGTGTGTGGGTATGGTGTGTGTGTATGAGTGTGTGTGTGTGTATGAGTATTTTGTGTGTGTGTGAGTGTGTGTGTGTGTATGTAGTGTTGTGTGTGTGTGTGTGTGTGTGTGTGTGTGTGTGTATGTGGGGTGTAGTGTGTGAGTGTGTGTGTATGTGTGTGTGATGTGTGTGTGTATGGTGTGTGTGTATGTGTGTGTGTGTGTGTGTGTGTATGTGTGTGTGTGTAGTGGTGTGTGTATGTGTGTGTGTGTATTTGTGTGTGTATGTGTGTGGTGTGTGTATGTGTGTGTGTGTGTGTATGTGTGTGTGTATGTGTGTGTGTATGTGTGTGTGTTGTATGGTGTGTGTTGTGTGTGTGTATGTATGTGTGTATGTGTGTGTGTGTGTGTGTGGTATGTGTGTGTGTGTGTGTGTGCTGTCTCATCCTCTGCATCTCCTCAGTAGTATCTCTTCTACTTGCTCATTCAGGCTCTGCATTCACCACAACGCCGTAGTTTTCATCCTGTGGTAACCGTGGCATGGACAATCCACAGGGAGCAGTCAGTACCAGGTTTGTCATGAGGTCACCTCCCAGAGAAGTTCCTGCTCTACAGCAGAGTGATCGTGGTCGGAGGTGCCAGTTCTGATCAGCATATGTAGCACACCACCTTCTTAGCCCCTTGCTGACCACGATGATGTTGTGGCTGCAGAGCCACAGTGAGCAGGCGGTTCCTTGAGGAGGGGATTGCTGTGCTGGTCCAACTACAGTCCCAGTGATATGGCCTCTGTTTACAACATCAGTATGAACAGTTAAAGGACTGTAGAAGTGGAGCGGAAATCAAAACTAAGGTCACCAACAGAGCAGGGTGTGAAGGGCTGCCTCTTTTTAGGTGTTTTTATGCTGACTAGTGGGTTTGAAGATGCTGCTGTGGGGTTCCGTTGTGGTCAGACACTATGGCAAGTCTGACCTCTCCGATACCATGCACTGGGTGGTTGAAACTGGCCAGAGTGTTCCAGTCTTTTCGTTTAAGCCCACAGCAAACTTAACGAAGGGTAAGAGTTGGTCAGGGTGTAAAAAATCTTGCACAAATAAATGGCGTGGATGGTAATCAAACACCTCTGTCTCTCAGCCTGCAGTCTGCTGGTGACCCTGTGGAGTGCACGTCAGGGGAGGGATATCACTGTCGGTGGGGGGGGGGAGGGGGGTTGTTGTTTCAGGGGGGTCGGTGTCCTACCTGCTGGACAGTATGGACCCTTGACAGTCAGGGGAGGGAAGTCACTGTCAGGGGGTGGGAGTGGGGGGGCGGGGGGGGGGGGTTGTTTCAGGGGGGTCGGTGTCCTACCTGCTGGGCCAGTATGGGCCCTTCACAGTCAGGGGAGGGATGTCACTGTCGGGGGGGGGGGGGGGGGGTTCAGGGGGGTCGGTGTCCTACCTGCTGAACAGTATGGACCCTTCACAGTCAGGGGAGGGAAGTCACTGTCATTGAATGGGATGTTTCAGGGGGGTCGGTGTCCTACCTGCTGGACAGTATGGACCCTTCACAGTCAGGGGAGGGAAGTCACTGTCATTGAACGGGGTGTTTCAGGGGGGTCGGTGTCCTACCTGCTGGGCCAGTATGGACCCTTCACAGTCAGGGGAGGGAAGTCACTGTCATTGAACGGGGCGTTTCAGGGGGGTCGGTGTCCTACCTGCTGGACAGTATGGACCCTTCGCAGTCAGGGGAGGGAAGTCACTGTCATTGAACGGGGTGTTTCAGGGGGGTCGGTGTCCTACCTGCTGGGCCAGTATGGACCCTTCACAGAGGCTGTGACCATCCGCTACACACGACAGATCCTCCGTGGCCTGGCCTATCTCCACGACAACCACATTTTGCACCGGGATCTCAAAGGTCTGCTGTCAGTCTGCTTGTCTGTCTGTCCTGGAGTCTTCCACTCTTTCTCATCGAGTGTCTTTCCCTTCTCTCCTACTCTGTTTCTTTCTCTCTCTCTGTGTGTTCCTTCCCAAGACAACACTAACTCCAAACTAAGTCAGTTGTTGTCTTGGAAACGGGGGAAGAAAGTTCTGTCAACAGATAAATCAATACATAAAAAAGTTGCCTGCTAATTTTTTTTTTCTTTTTTGCAATACTCTCTTGAGATGCTGTGATTTGGTCGTCCTATAGTTTTCTTTATCTATGGTTATGATAAAAGAATATTCTATCAACCAAGCCAGGTTATAGAATTTGCCTGTCCTAAGGACATTCTACATGAAGAATATCACAAATCATTGATTGCAGGGTTTGAGGCTTTCTTGTAGCTGGTTTACCAGGGATTCTCTTTTGAGAACTATAAGGGGTCATCATGAAATGTTAGAGAGTCCCACATGCAGTAATTGCACCAATCATGTATATGTATGCATGAAAATGAGAGTTAATTATTTTTTGAAAGTCAGGAATGTACCTGTTAATTAGCATAGCATGGGATGCAGTAGAGATGATCAAAGAAGTCAGGTGGGGCGACTGAACATTGCTGTCCAGGCTGTACCTCACCTGAGGTATTCTGCTTCCCACTTCAGGGAGCTAAAGCTCAGAGCAGAAGCTGAACTTTCAGACAGCACTCTGTCACAGGGTCTGAAACCATTCTACACAATTTGTTCAGATTTCGATTGATGTCAGTTACGTAGGGTAGTCATTCCGCAGACTTCTGAAGCCAGTATTCAGGGCATCGTGGCAGTTGTAGGGTCAGGGATGCACATGTCTATGAACACAAGTCCTGTCGTTTGGGGGTGGAAGAAAGCCTTAACTCCCCTGATTGCCTGTATTGTCATGTCCTGTCGTTTGGGGGTGGAAGAGAGCCTTAACTCCCCTGGTTGCCTGTGTTGTCAAGTCCTGTCGTTTGGGGGTGGAAGAGAGCCTTAACTCCCCTGACTGCCTGTGAAAGCTTAACTCCCTGATCGCCTGTGTTGTTAAGTCCTGTCGTTTAGGGGTGGAAGAGAGCCTTAACTCCCTGATGGCTTGTGTTGTCAGGAGCCAACCTGTTGGTGGACAGCACGGCCAGCAGCTGAGGATTGGGGACTTCGGGGCATCGGCACGTCTGGCATCGCAGCACACGGGGGCCGGGGAGTTTCAGGGCCAACTTTTGGGAACCATCGCTTTCATGGCGCCAGAGGTAAGTGATGACGTCAGATGTGTGTCAGCATTGTATGGGAGTGATGGAATAGTTCTGTGTACGGACTGCTGTTATACAGAGACACCTTCACTGTGAGTGATGGAATAGTTCTGTGTACGGACTGCTGTTATACAGAGACACCTTCACTGTGAGTGATGGAATAGTTCTGTGTACGGACTGCTATTGTACAGAGACACCTTCACTGTGAGTGATGGAATAGTTCTGTGTACGGACTGCTATTGTACAGAGACACCTTCACTGTGAGTGATGGAATAGTTCTGTGTACAGGACTGCTATTGTACAGAGACACCTTCACTGTGAGTGATGGAATAGTTCTGTGTACAGACTGCTGTTGTACAGAGACACCTTCACTGTGAGTGATGGAATAGTTCTGTGTACAGACTGCTATTGTACAGAGACACCTTCACTGTGAGTGATGGAATAGTTCTGTGTACGGACTGCTATTGTACAGAGACACCTTCACTGTGAGTGATGGAATAGTTCTGTGTACAGACTGCTGTTGTACAGAGACCCTTCACTGTGAGTGATGAAATAGTTCTGTGTACGGACTGCTATTGTACAGAGACACCTTCACTGTGAGTGATGAAATAGTTCTGTGTACAGACTGCTGTTGTACAGAGACACCTTCACTGTGAGTGATGAAATAGTTCTGTGTACAGACTGCTGTTGTACAGAGACACCTTCACTGTGAGTGATGAAATAGTTCTGTGTACGGACTGCTATTGTACAGAGACACCTTCACTGTGAGTGATGGAATAGTTCTGTGTACAGACTGCTATTGTACAGAGACACCTTCACTGTGAGTGATGGAATAGTTCTGTTGTACAGACTTGCTATTGTACAGAGACAAAACCTTCACTGTGAGTGATGGAATAGTTCTGTGTTTGGACTGCTGTTGTACAGAGACACCTTCACTGTGAGTGATGGAATAGTTCTGTGTGACTGCTGTTGTACAGAGACACCTTCACTGTGAGTGATGGAATAGTTCTGTGTACGGACTGTTTGTACAGAGACACCTTCACTGTGAGTGATGGAATAGTTCTGTGTACGGACTGTTGTTGTACAGAGACACCTTCACTGTGTGTGAGTGATGGAATAGTTCTGTGTACGGACTGCTATTGTACAGAGACACCTTCACTGTGAGTGATGGAATAGTTCTGTGTACGGACTGCTATATACAGAGACAGCTTCTACACTGTGTGTGAGTGATGGAATAGGTCTGTGTATGGACTGCTATTATACAGAGAATCTTCTACACTGTGTGTGAGTGATGGCAAGATCCTGGTGTGGACCGCTGTAGGAAGGTGATACCGCATGCTTGTACACTGTGTGTGATGATGAAATAGTCCAGTATATAAGACAGATGCATAGAGGTGATATCCTGCCATCTGTATACACTGTGTGTGCGTGTGATGATCACGGTCATCTAAGTAGACAGTGTGCTGCCAAACATTGGTGATTAGGGCCTAACTTGCATTGGGCATTGATTATGATGGAAGACAGATTGGTAGCATGGCTTTTTTTTGTTTTCCCTTGCTGCCATCTATTTTTCATGTTATGACCTATTACACTCAGTTGGGGATTGAGTTTTTCCAAGTACTTTTTCTGAACATAAACTCTTTTTCAAAATCTGTGTACATTGAACGTTTTGATGGTAGGTATACTTTCCCACAGGAATTTTTGTCTGTTGAAATACAACTTTCCAGGAAATGGCTTTGAAAAGCAGACAGTTTATGTTCCACTATCACATAGACTGTGATTGTGTTATCAGTTGGAATAATGACAAAAATAGTAAATCTTATTGTGCAGAACTGTTTAGTATTTTAGGCACCAAAAGAACAGCTGTGTCAAGAGTTTTGTACAATATTGAGATTAATGTATTGTGGTCTTGGTGTATAAGTTCACCTGTTGATTTTGTGTGTGTGGGGGGGGGGGGGGGGGGGGATGAAGGGGGTCTGAATATGTGACTTAAATGGTTAGTTCTTGTGAGGTATTTCCCTTTCCTTCATTTGTGTGTTGTGTGTGGGGAGGGAGGGGGGGGGGGGGTGTAGGGGTCTGAATATGTGACTTAAATGGTTAGTTCTTGTGAGGTATTTCCCATTCCTTCATTTCTGTGTTGCGGGATATGGAGCCCGTTTCCAGGCTGTGACTGTGGCTGAAGTGTGACGTGATTGATGGCAGGTATTGCGGGGAGAGAGTTACGGGCGGGCCTGTGACGTATGGAGCGTCGGCTGTGTCATGATTGAGATGAGCACCTGTCGACCACCGTGGAACTCACATGACATCTCCAACCATCTGGCCCTGATTTTCAAGGTGGTGTTTCCCTTCTTTGTTACTGTCTGCAAGCAGGAAGGTTTTGTATGTTCAGTACCAGCCACAGATAACAGAACACATGATTAGATCAAGGTGGTGTTTCCCTTTTTTGTTACTGTCTGCAAGCAGGAAGGTTTTGTATTGTTCAGTGCCAGCCACAGATAACAGAACACATGATTAGATCAAGGTGGTGTTTCCCTTCTTTACTACTGTCTGCAAGCAGGAAGGTTTTGTATTGTTCAGTGCCAGCCACAGATAACAGAACACATGATTAGACTAAGGATGGATCTCAAAAGGTTTTTGTTTGGAAGTTCAAATGTTGATATGTAATATCGTGTATGTGTGGTTTGAGTACTATTTCCGTGTATATGTGGTTTCAGTACTATCTCCATGTATATGTGGTTTGAGTACTGTCTCCATGTATACGTGGTTTGAGTACTGTCTCCATGTATATGTGGTTTGAGTACTGTCTCCATGTATACGTGGTTTGAGTACTGTCTCCATGTATATGTGGTTTGAGTACTATCTCCATATATGTGTGGTTTGAGTACTATCTCCATGTATACGTGGTGTGAGCACTATCTCCATGTATACGTGGTTTGAGTACTATCTCCATGTATACGTGGTTTGAGTACTATCTCCATGTATACGTGGTTTGAGTACTATCTCCATGTATATGTGGTTTGAGTACTATCTCCATGTATACGTGGTTTGAGTACTGTCTCCATGTATGTGTGGTTTGAGTACTATCTACATGTATACGTGGTTTGAGTACTATCTCCATGTATACGTGGTTTGAGTACTATCTCCATGTATACATGGTTTGAGTACTATCTCCATGTATACGTGGTTTGAGTACTATCTCCATGTATACGTGGTTTGAGTACTATCTCCATGTATGTGTGCTTTGAGTACTATCTCCATGTATACGTGCTTTGAGTACTATCCATGTATACGTGGTTTGAGTACTATCTCCATGTATACGTGCTTTGAGTACTATCTCCATGTATACGTGCTTTGAGTACTATCTCCATGTATACGTGGTTTGAGTACTATCTCCATGTATACGTGCTTTGAGTACTATCTCCATGTATACGTGGTTTGAGTACTATCTCCATGTATACGTGGTTTGAGTACTATCTCCATGTATACGTGGTTTGAGTACTATCTCCATGTATACGTGGTTTGAGTACTATCTCCATGTATACGTGGTTTGAGTACTATCTCCATGTATACGTGGTTTGAGTACTGTCTCCATGTATACGTGGTTTGAGTGCTATCTCCATGTATACGTGGTTTGAGTACTGTCTCCATGTATACGTGGTTTGAGTGCTATCTGCATGTATACGTGGTTTGAGTGCTATCTGCATGTATACGTGGTTTGAGTGCTATCTGCATGTATACGTGGTTTGAGTGCTATCTCCATGTATACGTGGTTTGAGTGCTATCTGCATGTATACGTGGTTTGAGTGCTATCTCCATGTATACGTGGTTTGAGTGCTATCTCCATGTATACGTGGTTTGAGTACTATCTCCATGTATACGTGGTTTGAGTGCTATCTCCATGTATACGTGGTTTGAGTACTATCTCCATGTATACGTGGTTTGAGTACTATCTCCATGTATACGTGGTTTGAGTACTATCTCCATGTATACGTGGTTTGAGTACTATCTCCATGTATACGTGGTTTGAGTGCTATCTCCATGTATACGTGGTTTGAGTACTATCTCTATGTATACGTGGTTTGAGTACTATCTCCATGTATACGTGGTTTGAGTACTGTCTCCATGTATGTGTGGTTTGAGTACTATCTACATGTATACGTGGTTTGAGTACTGTCTCCATGTATACATGGTTTGAGTACTATCTCCATGTATACGTGGTTTGAGTACTGTCTCCATGTATACGTGGTTTGAGTACTGTCTCCATGTATGTGTGGTTTGAGTACTATCTCTATGTATACGTGGTTTGAGTACTATCTCTATGTATACGTGGTTTGAGTACTATCTCCATGTATATGTGGTTTGAGTACTATCTCCATGTATACGTGGTTTGAGTACTACCTCCATGTATACGTGGTTTGAGTACTACCTCCATGTATACGTGGTTTGAGTACTATCTCCATGTATACATGGTTTGAGTACTACCTCCATGTATGTGTGGTTTGAGTACTATCTGCATGTATGTGTGGTTTGAGTACTGTCTCCATGTATATGTGGTTTGAGTACTATCTCCATGTATGTGTGGTTTGAGTACTATCTAAATGTATGTGTGGTTTGAGTACTGTCTCCATGTACATGTGGTTTGAGTACTATCTCCATGTATACGTGGTTTGAGTACTATCTCCATGTATACGTGGTTTGAGTACTACCTCCATGTATACGTGGTTTGAGTACTACCTCCATGTATACGTGGTTTGAGTACTACCTCCATGTATACGTGGTTTGAGTACTACCTCCATGTATGTGTGGTGTGAGTACTGTCTCCATGTATGTGTGGTTTGAGTACTATCTCCATGTATGTGTGGTTTGAGTACTGTCTCCATGTATGTGTGGTTTGAGTACTGTCTCATGTATGTGTGGTTTGAGTACTGTCTCCATGTATGTGTGGTGTGAGTACTGTCTCCATGTATGTGTGGTTTGAGTACTGTCTCATGTATGTGTGGTTTGAGTACTGTCCCCATGTATGTGTGGTTTGAGTACTGTCTCCATGTATTCGTGGTTTGAGTACTTCTCATGTATGTGGGTTTGAGTACTATCTCCATGTATACGTGGTTTGAGTACTATCTCCATGTATACGTGGTTTGAGTACTATCTCCATGTATACGTGGTTTGAGTACTACCTCCATGTATACGTGGTTTGAGTACTATCTCTCATGTATAGTGTTGGTCTTCATGTATGTTTTAGTACTATCTCCATGTATGTGTGGTTTGAGTACTACCTCCATGTATACGTGTTTGAGTACTATCTCCATGTATGTGTGGTTTGAGTACTACTCCATGTATACGTGTTTTGAGTACTATCTCTATGTATGTGTGGTTTGAGTACTATCTCCATGTATAGTGGTTTGAGTACTATCTCCATGTATGTGTGGTTTGAGTACTGTCTCTATGTATGTGTGGTGTGAGCACTATCTCCATGTATGTGTGGTTTGAGTACTGTCTCTATGTATGTGTGGTGTGAGCACTTCTCCATGTATGTGTGGTTTGAGTACTATCTCCATGTATATGTGGTTTGAGTACTGTCTCTATGTATGTGTGGTGTGAGCACTATCTCCATGTATATGTGGTTTGAGTACTATCTCCATGTATATGTGGTTTGAGTACTATCTCCATGTATATGTGGTTTGAGTACTATCTCCATGTTATGTGGTTTGAGTACTATCTCCATGTATGTGTGGTGTGAGCACTATTTCCTGAAAGACAGCACGATGGAGTGTCGTTACATTTCTTCCTTACCTTGAAACCCATCCCCACCGCTACCCCCCCCCCCCCCCACCGCAACCTCCTCTCCATCCCATCCCCCCTTCTCAAATACACAGGCAGCCCTGACGGCTGCTTTGAAGCAAGGCATACTCAGTACCATATTGCTATGCTCAGTACCATATTGCTATGCAAAGTACCATATTGCTATGCACGGTACCATATTGCTATGCACAGTACCATATTGCTATGCTCAATACCATATTGCTATGCTCAGTACCATATTGCTATGCACAGTACCATATTGCTATGCTCGGTACCATATTGCTATGCACAGTACCAATGCTATGACAGTACCATATGCTATGGCAGCCCTGACAGCTGCTTTGAAGCAAGGCATGCTCAGTACCATATTGCTATGCACAGTACCATATTGCTATGCTGAGTACCATATTGCTATGCACAGTACCATATTGCTATGCACAGTAAAACTGCAACACTGACGGAGTAAAAAAAATGATCTTTTTCTTAAATTGTAGATCTCCAGAAACACAGTGGACACCCAGAAAGAACTGAAGTGAGAACAGTAGAAGAGGCACAGCCGCAGTGCTGCAGGTGCTTGAATCGTGGATTCCGGGGGCGGGGAGGAAGTTTAACTTTAGCACGCCGTTGGCGCACTGGTGCGCTGAGCCGCCATTGTGCTGATACAGCCGCAGGCGCACTTGTGCACCTATTGAGGGGTAGTGTAATCAGTAAGCTTGTACTCGATTGGTTGAAAAGAGCCAGTCAGAATGAAGCAATCCCATAATGCTCCAGGCTTTAAACTTCCTTTTCCTTCCTGTGTGAGCGCCATATTCCGTGTGGTTTGTTTACTGTAAATTTTCAGACTTTGTGGAACTTTCTGAGTAAAATTTCAACATGGACACTGGCGATTAATAATTCTTGCAGGAGGTGTTTTTCGACTCAGACTCTAATGAAGAGTTTTTAGGGTTTAATCGTGAAGATATTGAGAATGTTGTGGCAGAGTGGGAATGGGCTGATGCAGGTGAGGGGGAACTGAGAGACGATAGCAAGACCCTGTGCACTCCAGGGCTCCATGACTTGTAAACACCCATTCGGCATGTCAAATTTTTTTTTTTTTCATAATCAAAGCATACACAAAGCACATAGTAGTTGGTATTGGCATGTTCTTTATTCATTCCTCTACATTCACTCCAAATTCCATAACTGCACAAACAATAGAAAAGAAATTACAGCAATTTGAAGAAGGTAGGTGTGCAGATTTTTTCAGTCACCCAAAAAGAATATGGCTGCAGGCAGAAGTTACTGCTCACGAACGTGGCTTACTAAAGGTTAATTTCCATAAGAGACATTAATGTTTTGGGTTCTGACCGGCTCCTACTGGGAATACTGGAACCATGCAGTCAGGTTTCATCCACAGATTGGAAGCGTCTCTGAGATTGTTGCGAATATTTCCTGACCAGCACTGCAGGTATCTGTTGGGCCTGGTTAACACTGTGATATGTAAGTAAGTATAGAGTACAGCACGGTCATGTGATATGTAAGAAAACATAGAGAATAGCATGGTCATGTGATATGTAAGAAAACATAGAGAATAGCATGGTCATGTGATATGTAAGAAAGCATAGAGAACAGCACGGTCATGTGATATGTAAGTAAGCATAGAACACAGTCCTGTCATGTGATATATAAGTAAGCATAGAACACAGCCCTGTCATGTGACATGCAAGTAAGCATAGAACACAGCCCTGTCATGTGACATGCAAGTAAGCCTAGAACACAGCCCTGTCATGTGACATGTAAGTAAGCCTAGAACACAGCCCTGTCATGTGATATGTAAGTAAGCCTAGAACGCAGCCCTGTCATGTGATATGCAAATAAGCATAGAACAGGCCCTTTCATCCAGTCTCGGACCTGAATGGAACGCTCTGACATCTTCACCCTCACAATTCTCCAATTCTGTGTCACTGCATGCCCTGCTGTCTGGATGACCTCGGTGTTGATTTCTTGCCTGCATCTGTGCCCTGGTATCAGCATGTTCATGGTATCAGCATGTTCATGGTATCAGCATGTTCATGGAGACTGTCATAATTATGATGGAGGACATGGCAGCGCCCTCTGAAGGGAATGCTGTCTCATGCTGGCTTTGCAATTATTGTCATCCGCAGGGGGCTCAGTAGGTGGTGTCCTCCATACTTTGGATCGAAACAGGCACACCAAACACCACTGAAGTGACCAGGGATCGGTGTGGCGTCTCCTCTGGTGGGTTGCCTCCTAGTGGCTTGACACTGACAGCTCCCCTGTGGATTGTAGGTGTCAGGGCTGCCATGGTTGGTGCCAGGATGTGTATGTGGGTGGAGAGCCAGAATATGCAGCACAGGTGGTAAGGCCAGTGACATGGCACACAAGATGAGACAAGACCAAAAGAAAAGAAAGAAATCATGGAAGGAACATAGGCAGGCGAATGAGGTGGGTTGAACAACCTGTGATTTGGGCGTGTCATTGTTGCAAATGACCATCTGAGACACTTTGTTTCAGGACGCATAAACAGTCTTAAGTCAAAGTTCACTCTGTGTTTTCTCCAGTTGCTGACTTCACAAGTTTGTCATTGAGCTGCCTGCTGTGCTTGAGCTCAGGTGTGCTGAAATGTCAACCAGGTGAACAGTCAGTAATGAAAGTGAAGCAACAACAGAGACCAGACCCACCATTGTCACTGTGACCTGGGCTGTGGCTGCCTGACACTTCAGACCAGTGTCTTTGACCAGTGACCTGTACTGTGTTTCTGGGATGCAGCAGACATGTGCAGCTGTGATTCCACATCCATAGTGTTCATGCCCGGGTTTCTGTCCTGAGAAATGACCAACAGCTCTGTTTACCATATTTTTTACATGTTTGGCAAAAATATGCAGAGTATGATGAATTTTTTAAATCACGTTGAAAACAGAAATTTAGAGAGGAAATTCCATGGTGTGGTCTTGGTGTGTCAGTTCGGGTGTTTTGACTGAAGAGCAATAACTCTTGCTGGGTCTTGCACTTGACATCGCTTCTGAATATGCTGATGTATAGGAACAACAGTCGGGGCTACAGTCCCTGAAACATGGAAGGAAAAAAACAGGATGAGAGAGCATGAAGTTGCGCCAAAGTATCCTGATGTATCAGGTAGAAAGTAGTTATGTTGGAAGAATGTAGAACTTTACCTGTAGTGACTGCGACTGCAAGATCATGTATTCCTGCCTCCCCTCCCCCCCCCCCCCCCCCCCCCCCCACTTCCTTTCTCCTCCCATCTGTTATGAAAATTTGAAAGACTTGTACACTCTCTTTGTAGAAAATACACTCATTTGTGTTGAAAAGTACATGCGTTTTAGGATAAAGGGGTCTGAACCAAGTATCTTCCTCCAAATGATAAGGAAAGAGAGCGCATGAAGTTTATGATCCCAGCTGGTCAGTGATCATTCCTTCAGAAGTCTCTGTATATATCAAGTGTTGCCAACTGCTGCTGATATCACTTGCCATTTGTGCGGGCCCAGAATACACTGACTAGTCATGTAAAAATGGAAGGGTCTTTTCCAGACTTAATAGTGCTAAAAAGAAATTGCACAGACCCCAAAAAACTCTTTAGGAAAGTCCTGGATTTTTCAAAAGCTGTCTGCTGTAGCCTTTTCAAGTCAGTAAAAACCTAAACTGTGTGCTCCATAGAGACTGAGGGAGACGGCTAGGGGGAAGAAGGGGGTCGGGAGTCCAAACACTTTTTGCACTCATAATGCAATTGCAGACCACATTACAGAGTTTACTTGCTACTTGAACTATTTCCCTTGAATAAATGCCCTTGCCATGCGTGTTATGTTCTTCATAACTTACCTGTCCAGATGAAAGCGTTACCTCCACTAGGCGTGGAACACCCTGTACATGAAAATCGCTCGAACAAATCGAAATGGAGAGCAGGGAGCTAACTCTACCCTAAACCACCAGGAACACAGGAGTAGTCTCCCCTGTCCAGTCTGTCATCAGCTCACTGGCCTTGCCATGATTTAGTTTTCTCCTTTTCCAGGGTGAAGAAATGTGCCAGCTGGTCAGGACTGTGAAGTGTAAAGAAAAAAGCGAATGGCAGCGATGCTTACAGTTGTTCTTTCTGTCCACGACAGATCGCTTCCTCAGTGGCGCCCCCGCCCATTCCTGACAACCTGTCTCCTCCAGTGCGTGACCTCATGCTGCGCTGTTTGGAGCAGAAGTCGGAGGACGCCCCCCAGCCAAAGACTTGCTGATGCACCCTCTGTTCACCAAGTTCTCCAACTACTGACCAAAGTACCTGCGGGCCCCGCCCGCCCTCTGTTGACCCTCGGACCTCACTTCTCAGCTGCTGATCCTTTGGCTTGGCGCCACGCCCACCTAGGTCGACCTGTTCTAGGTGCAGGTGGCGCAGGTCGAACTGCTCAGGACCAACTCTTTTTTTTTTTCCTTTGGATGATCTCGGTTCACCCCCAGACTGAACTGTTCAAGCATTTTCGCCTATCATCCTTTCTCATGCCATGGTTTCCTTCCACTCCAGGACATGACTGGACGCCATGAGAGGGGCACCTCTAGGACTGTCTCAGCCTGTGGACTGGACCAAGGAACTATCTCATGTCCATGGGCTGGGGCAGACGACCTGTGGCCTGGCCGCTGCCGGCTGGGTGGCATGATTTCCATGGAGAGGCATTGGGCAGCATCGTGTTGTTAGCTCTCCCTTTCCACGTCTGTGGCTGCATGGATGGATACTGCCAGGAGGATACGGAGGAAGGGTACTGGTGGTGTCGGAAAGAGTCCTAGCGTGTATCCATCCTGAGGAGGACGCACACAGTCCTCTGGCAGCTGCAGACACTGGAAGGGAGAGCCAGGCACAGCGTGCCGCCATCGTTGTTCTGTGATATAGGTGGTAGTATTGCGTTGAGGTCATGACCCCACCGAAACGGATATATCGTTGATTGGAGTTGTCTGTAACTTACAATGTTGGGCCCAAACGCTGTGCTGTGGCTTGATGTATGATTGGAAAGGTGGCCACAAAGAAACGCTCTTCACTCTCACTGAAACTGTTTTTATGTTATCCCCCCCCCCCCCCCCCCCCACCCCCTTGGCTGTTAGGAAAGAGAAAAAGAAAGAAAGAAAAAAAAAATGGGTTGACTCTTAATCAAGGATGACAGTGTTTAAAAAGAATTAAAAATTATAAATAGCTTGTTTAAAAAGTAGAAATCGTGAATAACATGTTGAAATAATTAAAAGTTTCTAAAAGTTTGAGTAGTGTTTTGGTTTGTTTCTTTGTTTGCTTTTAATGAAATTATTTTTTAAAGAACTGAAAAGATCTGAATTTCGAATTTGCTTCTAATGAACGTTTCTGAAAAAGAATACATGGGAATGAAGTGAATCACAGATTTGGAAGTTTCAAACAACAGTATAAAGCGATGAACTGATTTGTTGGCATGGCGACAATCCATCAGCATCGCAGAGCAAATTTGATAACTGGACAAACCACAGGAAAAAAAATGTAACTCCACTGATACAGCTGCCGACAGTGTGCAAGTCATATCCCTGCTATAGAGCGCCAGTGAACAATGCTATTTCTTAAAATGTATTGCTTGCCCCTAGATTTGACAAGATGTACCTCAAGAGTTTTTTGTTTTATCAGGGAATTAAGTGACTCAGCTTTAAAGCTGATAAGGAATGTGAATTAGGCTGACCATAGATTCAGGGTCATGAACGAACAATACTGTTTTTGTTGTGTTTGTGTCAGGTATGTGTCAAGTCGTTTTCCAGTGAGTTTTGCCATGAGGGTGAAGGTGTGGCTTTCTTTGTGGCCGGTGTGTGGAGCATGTTGGGCCAGGTATGCAGGGACCCCTGAATCATTCCACTGAAGCACCACTCGTGACTGTCAACTTGCCTTATTCAACTCTACTCTCTTGTTCATGTCGGCACCAGTGATGGACAGTGGGGTGTGTGTGTTTCCCACCTGTTGTTGCCCTAGGAGAGAAATGTCAGGAGCACAATGTGGCTCATCCAGAACTGGGCGACGTGTCAGAAAATGTCCGTTTTGGATAGGAACAGAGTTGTCATTGACAACATAGCTTTGTAGATAAAAGGGCAGAACGTGGGGAAACCCCACCGCTCTGTTCATGAGAGGCAGAACATCGGTAAATCCAAGGCCATTTTGGGCAGGGCTTGGGAGGTTTACCGATGAAGCAGTGGGGGAGGGAGTGTGTCCTGGTCCTCCTCCATCCAGTGTGGAAAAGGGAGACTGATGGACTGCCTCTTGCCCCCCAGGTTAAAGCTTCATCCCCTTGGTGGCCTCAGGTGTTCAGGCCTGTGTTGACCTAGCTTGCCTGTTGACCCTGTTGAACAGTGACACAACAACGCTGCACTTCTTGTTGTTCTTCAGCCATTCCATGTGGAGCCAGGAGACTGGCTCTGGCAGTGCTTTCACTACAATGGAATGGTCCACTGTTGTGGCAGTGCTTTCACTACAGTGGAATGGTCCACTGTTGTGGCAGTGCTTTCACTACAATGGAATGGTCCACTGTTGTGGCAGTGCTTTCACTACAATGGAATGGTCCACTGTTGTGGCAGTGCTTTCACTACAATGGAATGGCCCACTGTTGTGGCAGTGCTTTCACTACAGTGGAATAGTCCACTGTTGTGGCGGTGCTTTCACTACAATGGAATGGTCCACTGTTGCATTGTCACCAGAGCTGGGGAGCAGCACTGAAACATTAATGACATCAGAAGTTTAGTTTCAGTGGTGATTGACGGATTCTCCACCCCCAGCTTCCTGTCCCACTAATTCCTCACAGGCAGCTGAAGACAGTGCTGTCACTGCGCAGTGTGAGAGTTTGCTTTCACTTTGGGGTAGAGATAGGCAAGCATGTCACAGAGCCAAGAAACAGCGGCAATATTGATTTGTCACAGAGTGAAATGTGTATACATATCTGCAGGAACTTTGTATGACTGCGCAGCGACTGATGAATGTGAACGAGTGAGTGGTATGCATGTGCAAAGTGTGCGTGTTTCTTTGTACAGTGTTCTCAAGTGGTGGAGAGTGAAAATGACTGCGAGCGTTTCTGTTTCTTTATAATACTTGTGCAAGTGAGCTAATTGTAGAAACGTGACATTTGGTTACATGTCGGCATGTTTGTACCGTGGCTGACTGATGGTAACTACAGTCAGCCATAGTCAAACTACATTTACCAAAGTTGTCATCCAAGTGCTGGCCTTTTTTTCCCATTTCAGTGCTGTGGAGATAAGAGTATCAGACCACTATAGTTATGTCATGAACTGCCTGAAAAGAGTTGAGGGCAATATTTGTTTTTCATGAAGCTGAAATCCAAATCTGAATCTATTTTTGATAGTAGTTTTTGGTCCATGTCATTGGTTAAACTTTTTGGCAAAAATCTTGAAGTGCCTTCAATCAGAGAAATTGATATCTTGTCTTCCATCTTGATGATGTTTGTTTTTTTCGTGAGAAACCTCACTCCTTGATCAGTCTGAAATATTTACACTTTAAAAAAAATTTTTATGTTTGTATACATTTTATTTGAAAGGGGGAGGGATAACTTGCTATGAACTGATGTTTCTACTTATTTTTTTTTGACTTAAATTTTAAATCAAGTGTTCATATTTTAACATATCACATTGCTTTTGAATGTGATGCCAGTGCTGGACATGTAAAAAATGGAGTCTGGGACTCTACGTGCTGTTTCTGTCAGGTTTTATTACATGTGTATCCACCATGTGCCAAGAAAGGACTGCGTTCCCAAAGAAAGCAGATGTTGCGTTTTGGGGTTAAAGGTCAGAGGTAGTGGCAGCATCTTTTATCAGCCCAAAGGAAGATGGCTGAGCACTATAGTGTGGGCAGTGTTTTATCAGTCTAAGGAAGATGGCTGCTGTAGCGTGGGCAGTCTGCAGCACCTCGGTTTGTCTCTGAAGATTCAAAGAAAAGAAGAAACCAGCAGGAGAGCATGTTGTGGAATGCTGGTCAATGTAAATAAGTTGACGCAAGGATTGATTCTCACCACACTGGCACTTTTAACACCAGATTAACGGCGTTGATCCCAGACTGTGGGAACATGGGAGACAACCCTTAAGAGGGATCAGGGTACTCGATGATACTCGCTGTAAACCAGCTTGGGGCAAGCTGATCCGCATTGTAATGGGAGATTGGAAAGCGGATTGGTTTGTCTGTCGCTTACCATGTCTTTGGGAAGTCCAGTGGGAAAGATGGCTACAGCATGAATGACATGGTCATAAAGTGAATGACACAATCATAAAGTGAATGACACAATCATAACATGAACGATACAGTCTGCGAGTTTCTACATGCCAGCTCAGTGACTGAACCATCTCCCTCCCTCTCTCACCACCCCCAACCCCCCCCCCCCCCCCCCCCCCACTCCCCTCCCTCGCCAACCTTTCTTCCGACGTGTGCTTTATAGTCTCTGCAGTGGCTCCCATAGAAGACCCCTTCCCAAGTCCGTAGAATGTTCATGTCGGAGAGGGTCAGTGTGGTTCACAGTGAATGTGTTGAGTGCAGGTGCGAGTGCAGTGAGAGAGAGAGCGTCCTTCAGTTACACTTACACCCCTACCTCCCTCTCCCCCTTCCCCCACACCCCACCTTCCTCCGCCGCCCCCTCCCCCCACCTCCTCTTCTGTTTGTCCCTAGTGTGGGTATCTCCAAGGTTGTGATACAGGTTGACTGACTTGACTGCCTTTCCTGACTACATAGTGTACTGCTCATATCAACAGCCTCTTTGGTTTTTTTCATTTATAATTTTTTTTGTTTTTTTTGTTGTAATTTATGATGATTATTATTAATTTAAATCTGTTCTCTAGATGACTAAAAGTGCAACCACGTGGAGGGAATAAATGCTGATTTCCTACAGTTGTGAGTGGGGCGTTTTACTGTGTGGCTGATGGTGTGATGTGGTAATGTTGTCATAGTGGAACGTTTTACTGTGTAACAGATGGTGTGGTGTTGTAATGTTGTTATAGTGGGGCGTTTTACTGTGTAACAGATGGTGTGATGTAATATTGTTATAGTGGGGCGTTTTACTGTGTGGCTGATAGTGTGTTGTTGTACTGTTGTTGTTATAGTGGGGCATTTTACTGTGTGGCTGACGGTATGTTGTTATAGTGGGGCGTTTTACTGTGTGGCTGACGGTATGTTGTTGTTATAGTGGGACGTTTTACTGTGTGGCTGACGGTATGTTGTTGTACTATTGTTGTTATAGTGGGGCGTTTCACTGTGTGGCTGACGGTATGTTGTTGTTGTTATAGTGGGGCGTTTCACTGTGTGGCTGACGGTATGTTGTTGTTATAGTGGGGCGTTTCACTGTGTGGTTGACGGTATGTTGTTGTTATAGTGGGGCGTTTCACTGTGTGGCTGACGGTATGTTGTTGTTATAGTGGGGCGTTTCACTGTGTGGCTGACGGTATGTTGTTGTTATAGTGGGGCGTTTCACTGTGTGGCTGACGGTATGTTGTTGTTATAGTGGGGCGTTTCACTGTGTGGTTGACGGTATGTTGTTGTTATAGTGGGGCGTTTCACTGTGTGGTTGACGGTATGTTGTTGTTATAGTGGGGCGTTTCACTGTGTGGTTGACGGTATGTTGTTGTTATAGTGGGGCGTTTCACTGTGTGGCTGACGGTATGTTGTTGTTATAGTGGGGCGTTTCACTGTGTGGATGATGGTATGTTGTTGTTGTTATAGTGGGGCGTTCACTGTGTGGATGATGGTATGTTGTTGTTGTTATAGTGGGGCGTTTCACTGTGTGGATGATGGTATGTTGTTGTTGTTATAGTGGGGCGTTTCACTGTGTGGCTGATGGTATGTTGTTGTTATAGTGGGGCGTTCACTGTGTGGCTGACGGTATGTTGTTGTTGTTATAGTGGGGCGTTTCACTGTGTGGATGATGGTATGTTGTTGTTGTTATAGTGGGGCGTTTCACTGTGTGGATGATGGTATGTTGTTGTTGTTATAGTGGGGCGTTCACTGTGTGGATGATGGTATGTTGTTGTTGTTATAGTGGGGCGTTTCACTGTGGGGATGATGGTATGTTGTTGTTGTTATAGTGGGGCGTTTCACTGTGTGGATGATGGTATGTTGTTGTTGTTATAGTGGGGCGTTTCACTGTGTGGATGATGGTATGTTGTTGTTGTTATAGTGGGGCGTTTCACTGTGGGGATGATGGTATGTTGTTGTTGTTATAGTGGGGCGTTTCACTGTGTGGCTGACGGTATGTTGTTGTTATAGTGGGGCGTTTCACTGTGTGGCTGATGGTATGTTGTTGTTATAGTGGGGCGTTTCACTGTGTGGCTGACGGTATTTGTTGTTGTTATAGTGGGGGCGTTTCACTGTGTGGTGATGGTATGTTTGTTGTTATAGTGGGCGTTTACTGTGTGGTGAGGTATGTTGTTGTTGTTATAGTGGGGCGTTTACTGTGGGATGACGGTATGTTGTTGTTATAGTGGGGCGTTTACTGTGGGATGACGGTATGTTGTTGTTATAGTGGGGCGTTTACTGTGTGGCTGACGTATGTTGTTGTTATAGTGGGGCGTTTCACTGTGTGGATGATGGATGTTGTTGTTATAGTGGGGCGTTTCACTGTGTGGTGAGGTATGTTTTGTTATAGTGGGGGTTTACTGTGTGGTGAGTATGTTTTGTTATAGTGGGCGTTTCACTGTGTGGTGACGGTATGTTGTTGTTATAGTGGGCGTTTCACTGTGTGGCTGATGGTATGTTGTTGTTATAGTGGGGGCGTTTCACTGTGTGGCTGAGGTATGTTGTTGTTGTTATAGTGGGGCGTTTCACTGTGTGGTGACGGTATGTTGTTGTTATAGTGGGGCGTTTCACTGTGTGGCTGATGGTATGTTGTTGTTATAGTGGGGCGTTTCACTGTGTGGCTGACGGTATGTTGTTGTGTATAGTGGGGCGTTTCACTGTGTGGGATGACGGTATGTTTGTTGTTTATAGTGGGGCGTTTACTGTGTGGTGATGGTATGTTGTTGTTGTTATAGTGGGGCGTTTCACGTTGTGAGTTGTGTTGTATAGTGGGTTATGTTGTTGGTTGTTTGTTATAGTGGGGCGTTTCACTGTGTGGTGACGGTATGTTGTTGGTTATAGTGGGGCGTTTCACTGTGTGGCTGATGGTATGTTGTTGTTGTTATAGTGGGGGCGTTTCACTGTGTGGCTGACGGTATGTTGTTGTTGTTATAGTGGGGCGTTTCACTGTGTGGCTGACGAGTATGTTGTTGTTGTTATAGTGGGGCGTTTCACTGTGTGGCTGATGGTATGTTGTTGTTGTTATAGTGGGGGCGTTTCACTGTGTGGTGACGGTATGTTGTTGTTGTTATAGTGGGGCGTTCACTGTGTGGATGACGGTATGTTGTTGTTGTATATGGTTTAGTTGGTGAGTGTTGGTTGTTATAGTGGGGTTACTGTGGCTAGGTATGTTGTGTTTGGCTTTATGTGGGACGAGTGGGGCGTTTACTGTGTGGCTGACGTATGTTGTTGTTATAGTGGGGCGTTTCACTGTGTGGCTGATGGTATGTTGTTGTGTTATAGTGGGGCGTTATGTGTGCTGACGTAGTGTGTTGTTATAGTGGGTTTACTGTGTGGCTGGTATGTTGTTTGTTATAGTGGGGCGTTTCACTGTGTGGCTGACGTATGTTGTTGTTATATGGGGGTTTATGTGTGGTGGTATGTGTTGTGTATAGTGGGCGTTTCACTGTGTGGCTGACGTATGTTGTTGTTGTTATAGTGTGGGGTTATGTGTTAAGTATGTTGTTTTTGTTATAGTGGGGCGTTTCACTGTGTGGCTGACAGTATGTTGTTGTTGTTATAGTGGGGCGTTTCACTGTGTGGCTGACAGTATGTTGTTGTTGTTATAGTGTGGGGCTTTACTGTGTGGCTGACGTATGTTGTTGTTGTTATAGTGGGGCGTTTTACTGTGTGGCTGACGGTATGTTGTTGTTGTTATAGTGGGGCGTTTACTGTGTGGCTGAAGTATGTGTGTTGTTGTTATAGTGGGGCGTTTCACTGTGTGGCTGACGGTATGTTGTTGTTGTTATAGTGGGGCGTTTACTGTGTGGCTGACGTATGTTGTGTTGTTATAGTGGGGCGTTTCACTGTGTGGCTGACGTATGTTGTTGTTGTTATAGGTGGGGGCGTTTACTGTGTGGCTGACGTATGTTGTTGTTGTTATAGTGGGGCGTTTACTGTGTGGCTGACGGTATGTTGTTGTTGTTATAGTGGGGCGTTTTACTGTGTGGCTGACGTATGTGTTGTTGTTATAGTGGGGCGTTTTACTGTGTGGCTGACTGTATGTTGTTGTTGTTATAGTGGGGCGTCTTACTGTGTGGCTGATGGTATGCTGCTGTTGTTATAGTGGGGCGTTTTACTGTGTGGCTGACTGTATGTTGTTGTTGTTATAGTGGGGTGTTTTACTGTGTGGCTGACTGTATGTTGTTGTTGTTATAGTGGGGCGTTTTACTGTGTGGCTGACTGTATGCTGCTGTTGTTATAGTGGGGCGTTTTACTGTGTGGCTGACTGTATGTTGTTGTTGTTATAGTGGGGCGTTTTACTGTGTGGCTGACTGTATGTTGTTGTTGTTATAGTGGGGCGTTTACTGTGTGGCTGACTGTATGTTGTTGTTATAGTGGGGGCGTTTTACTGTGTGGCTGATGGTATGCTGCTGTTGTTATAGTGGGGGCGTTTTACTGTGTGGCTGATGGTATGCTGCTGTTGTTATAGTGGGGGCGTTTTACTGTGTGGCTGATGGTATGCTGCTGTTGTTATAGTGGGGGCGTTTTACTGTGTGGCTGACTGTATGCTGTTGTTGTTGTTATAGTGGGGCGTTTTACTGTGTGGCTGACAGTATGCTGTTGTTGTTATAGTGGGGCGTTTTACTGTGTGGATGACGGTATGTTGTTGTTGTTATAGTGGGGCGTTTCACTGTGTGGCTGACAGTATGCTGTTGTTGTTATAGTGGGGCGTTTTACTGTGTGGATGACGGTATGTTGTTGTTGTTATAGTGGGGCATTTTACTGTGTGGCTGACGGTATGTTGTTGTTGTAG
>CM065726.1:78279337-78284337 GCA_033310375.1 Conus canariensis | reverse complement strand
AAAAAAAAAAAAAAGAAAGAAGTGTATTCACAAAGAGACAAAGGTTTCACTAATGCACCTCGCAACAGATACAGAGTCAGCCGTCAACCTCAGGTGATTCCTGTTCACTTTGCAAAAATTACATCAGAAACCATCCCAAGGCTTTGATGAGTCATTTCGCACGTGCCTGGAAATCGATGACAACTCAAAGCTGTCACGATGACAACTCAAAGCTGTCACGATGACCTCTTTCTGCACGTGTAACTCAGCGCTAGATGTAACAACAGCTCGAAATGTAACAATGTTGCATTTTTTTTTGGGAGCAAATTGTCACAACTCTTGTTTTTACACCTGTCGGCGAAATAAAACTTGTTGCCATTCAGGACGAACAAGTGACAGAGCATGTTCACAGCTGAACGGGATAAACTGAGAAACCCAACTGTACTGACTGTTGACACTAACATTTCTAACGGGATCAGCTGAGAAACCCAACTGTACTGACTGTTGACACTAACATTTCTAACGGGATCAGCTGAGAAACCCAACTGTACTGACTGTTGACACTAACATTACTAACGGGATCAGCTGAGAAACCCAACTGTACTGACTGTTGACACTAACATTTCTAACGGGATCAGCTGAGAAACCCAACTGTACTGACTGTTGACACTAACATTTCTAACGGGATCAACTGAGAAACCCAACTGTACTGACTGTTGACACTAACATTTCTCTGCTTTTCTGTGTGGATTTAGACGCAGGATGTCACCAACTCTTGAAACAGCCAGGAAATATGGTTCCGATTTTGCCTAATACAAGATCAGCCCCCCCCCCCCCCCCCCCAACACACCACACACACACACACACACACACACACACACACACACACACACACACACAAACAACAACAACAAAACTAGGAAGGTGACCACGCCTAACTCCCGGGATATCCAACAAACTCGGCAGAGCGAATAGTGGAAAGGGGAGGGGGAGGAATAGCTCTCTCTCTCTCTCTCTCTCTCTCTCTCTCTCTCTGTGTGTGTGTGTGTGTGTGTGTGTGTGTGTGTGTGTGTGTGTGTGTGTGTGTCCAACTTGGAATCTCGCGAACATTTGAAGAGCACAAAGGAACACGAGGCACTTACATTGACCGGCAGAATTCCACCGCTGGATTCCCGAACATCCCACTCACACAGACCCCACGGGGTGCAAAAGGACATCCTTCTGTCTTGAAGAAGCGCTCCAGGTCCAGCCGGATATCCGTCGGTACACACGGTAAAGTCTTGCCTCAAGTCAGGCAGCAGGGGGACTGAGTGAGGCTCGAGGTTCCACTGTGTGTTCTGCCGGAAATCTTGCTGTCACTCGTCGATCCAGGCGTAGAGAGTCCTTACCCTCGTCGACAAAGGCCAGGAGATACCATTCACAGGTGTGGCCTGCTCGGAACCCGTGTTGCTTGAACAAAGAATCTTTAAAAAAAAAAAATTCTTTCCAGTACACCTGACGACGATCTTCTCAATGATGTATTGAGGGGTTGTTATTAAGAGAAACTGGAGTTTTTTCTAAGCAGCTGTGGATTGGAAATGTCTAATATCTGTAAAAGGTTTAAGTAAAAGCACAGAGCCATTGACGATAAAAGAATGCAGGCGTAGATAACTAGACAAAAATGTTGAGGCAGCAGGTCCAAAGCATCTGTGTTCAAATGAAATGTAACGAAGCTGGAGACTGGGAGGACTTCATTGCTTTCAAGACTCTACGAGTCGAAGTACTCAATTCCTCATCTCTCCAGTGGGTTCGAAGTTGTTTTTTTTCCTCCGTTGTTTTGTTATCCTGGAGACCGGGAGGTTGTTTCAGTGTTGGTCTTTACATACCTGTGCTGACAGATGGAGTACAAGGACCTTAGTCCACACTTTCAAACTTGCAGTTTATAACGGTTTCTTTAGTCATTAACAATCAGCGTCAGTGGATAAGAGAAGCGAGAGGAAAGAGGAGGAGGACGAGGAGGAGGAGCAGTCTGCCCATTGTCCGAAACGCTGGCGGACGCTGGTCCACGCTGGTTCTTCACCTGCCGCTGTTCAGCCTGCTTCTGCTTCATGTCGTCCTGGTCTTTGGACTCTGCTGGAGGTCTCCACACACCTCAGAATTAGTCCGCGCGAAAATATCAAGTTCAGGAGCAATCCCAACAGTCGGACTCGTAATCTGGGTGATTCTGGGGTTGGGGGTTCGAATCTCTCCTCCGGGTCATTTCGGTACAGGGGGATTTTTCCCTCGGAGTTAACATTGATTCTGACTCCATTTCCCTTCGAAGTAGACTATAAACCGAGGATCCGTGCGTGAACGCACGCATAACATCTTGCACACACGTCAAATCCCATCAGCAACTTTCGGAAGAGAAGGCCAGTTTGGCCGTTGGTATGGATGACACGTTACACATAGCATGCATCTTCACCGAAGTTGGAGTATGGCTGCCTTAATAGCGGGATAAAAAAATAACGGTCATACACTCAAAACTTCACTCTCTTTGTTGGGTAGATCGGATGAATCCTTGCTTGTCTATACATGGAGTGTTCACAGGAGTATCAGCCTGCGTACAGGGGAGAAAAAACCCCAAACAACAACAATAAAATTGCTGCTTTCCTCTTGGATCTGGACAGCGTGAAACATGGAAAGGCAGACTGAAAGCAGCAGCCACAGCTAGTCAACATGAAACATGGAAAGGCAGACTCAAAGCAGCAGCCACAGCTAGTCCACATGAAACATGGAAAGGCAGGCTGAAAGCAGCAGCCACAGCTAGTCCACATGAAACATGGAAAGGCAGGCTGAAAGCAGCAGCCACAGCTAGTCCACATGAAACATGGAAAGGCAGGCTGAAAGCAGCAGCCACAGCTAGTCCACATGAAACATGGAAAGGCAGGCTGAAAGCAGCAGCCACAGCTAGTCCACATGAAACATGGAAAGGCAGGCTGAAAGCAGCAGCCACAGCTAGTCCACATGAAACATGGAAAGGCAGGCTGAAAGCAGCAGCCACAGCTAGTCCACATGAAACATGGAAAGGCAGGCTGAAAGCAGCAGCCACAGCTAGTCCACATGAAACATGGAAAGGCAGGCTGAAAGCAGCAGCCACAGCTAGTCCACATGAAACATGGAAAGGCAGGCTGAAAGCAGCAGCCACAGCTAGTCCACATGAAACATGGAAAGGCAGACTCAGAGCAGCAGCCACAGCTAGTCCACATGAAACATGGAAAGGCAGGCTCAAGCAGCAGCCACAGCTAGTCCACATGAAACATGGAAAGGCAGACTCAAGCAGCAGCCTACAGCTAGTCCACATGAAAACATGAAAGGCAGACTCAAAAGCAGCAGCCACAGCTAGTCCACATGAAACTTGGAAAGGCAGGCTGAAAGCAGCAGCCACAGCTAGTCACATGAAACATGGAAAGGCAGACTAAAGCAGCAGCCACAGCTAGTCCACATGAAACATGGAAAGGCAGGCTGAAAGCAGCAGCCACAGCTAGTCCACATGAAACATGGAAAGGCAGACTCAAAGCAGCAGCCACAGCTAGTCCACATGAAACATGGAAAGGCAGCTAAAGCAGCAGCCACAGCTAGTCCACATGAAACATGGAAAGGCAGGCTGAAAGCAGCAGCCACAGCTAGTCCACATGAAACATGGAAAGGCAGGCTGAAAGCAGCAGCCACAGCTAGTCCACATGAAACATGGAAAGGCAGACTGAAAGCAGCAGCCACAGCTAGTCCACATGAAACATGGAAAGGCAGGCTCAAAGCAGCAGCCACAGCTAGTCCACATGAAACATGGAAAGGCAGGCTGAAAGCAGCAGCCACAGCTAGTCCACATGAAACATGGAAAGGCAGGCTGAAAGCAGCAGCCACAGCTAGTCCACATGAAACATGGAAAGGCAGGCTGAAAGCAGCAGCCACAGCTAGTCCACATGAAACATGGAAAGGCAGGCTGAAAGCAGCAGCCACAGCTAGTCCACATGAAACATGGAAAGGCAGGCTAAAGCAGCAGCCACAGCTAGTCCACATGAAACATGGAAAGGCAGGCTGAAAGCAGCAGCCACAGCTAGTCCACATGAAACATGGAAAGGCAGCTGAAAGCAGCAGCCACAGCTAGTCCACATGAAACATGGAAAGGCAGACTCAAAGCAGCAGCCACAGCTAGTCCACATGAAACATGGAAAGGCAGGCTGAAAGCAGCAGCCACAGCTAGTCCACATGAAACATGGAAAGGCAGGCTGAAAGCAGCAGCCACAGCTAGTCCACATGAAACATGGAAAGGCAGCTGAAAGCAGCAGCCACAGCTAGTCCACATGAAACATGGAAAGGCAGCTGAAAGCAGCAGCCACAGCTAGTCCACATGAAACATGGAAAGGCAGGCTGAAAGCAGCAGCCACAGCTAGTCCACATGAAACATGGAAAAGGCAGGCTGAAAGCAGCAGCCACAGCTAGTCCACATGAAACATGGAAAGGCAGGCTGAAAGCAGCAGCCACAGCTAGTCCACATGAAACATGGAAAGGCAGACTCAAAGCAGCAGCCACAGCTAGTCCACATGAAACATGGAAAGGCAGGCTGAAAGCAGCAGCCACAGCTAGTCCACATGAAACATGGAAAGGCAGGCTGAAAGCAGCAGCCACAGCTAGTCCACATGAAACATGGAAAGGCAGGCTGAAAGCAGCAGCCACAGCTAGTCCACATGAAACATGGAAAGGCAGGCTGAAAGCAGCAGCCACAGCTAGTCCACATGAAACATGGAAAGGCAGGCTGCAAAGCAGCAGCCACAGCTAGTCCACATGAAACATGGAAAGGCAGGCTGAAAGCAGCAGCCACAGCTAGTCCAACATGAAACAGTGAGCAACAGAGGCAGCATGACATGAAAGCAGCAGCAGCACACAGCTAGTCCACATGAAACATGGAAAGGCAGGCTGAAAGCAGCAGCCACAGCTAGTCCACATGAAACATGGAAAGGCAGGCTGAAAGCAGCAGCCACAGCTAGTCCACATGAAACATG
>CM065726.1:78269337-78274337 GCA_033310375.1 Conus canariensis | reverse complement strand
CAGCGAATAACTGGTGGTGACATTTTGTGCAGTAACACACGCCTACACGCATGCATTTGCTCCCAACTGCGCCCACTTGCCGTCGAGCACGCTTGCGCGCTCGCACGAATAACCACTGGAAACTACGGGCTCAAGCTTGCGTGCGTGGAAGTTAGTTACTCGTGGCTGAACCTCCCACCGAGGGCGTGGTCTTGGACGTTTTTAATCGTAAGTGATCACTTTCATGATAATACCCCAGCATCGACCAGGCCCAGGATATACAGACTCCTGGCAGGTTGATCGGGAACCTTGAGCAGCATTCTCACAGATGCGCGTACCAAGTGGATGAAGCTCCACTGTATGTTTTCAGTTTTCCCCATTAAGCCCATAACAAACTCAACTCTCAGTTAAAGCCGGGTAGGGGGAGAGAGAGAGAGAGAGAGAGAGAGAGAGAGAGAATCCCACAAATGAAGAGCTCTGCTGGGAATCGAACCGACGACCTCACGGATGGGACACCGCGACCACTCAGCCACAGCAGCAGGTCTGGCTAACGCTTCTTGTATCATGTCAGCTCTTTTTCATTTCCAATTGCGGGTTGTGATGAAGCTGTACAATAACAGAGACTGAAATGGGATATGCCATCAGGTGAAGGATTGGAATGGAGTTAAATGTATCTGCCACTGATGTGGTGATTGAATAATTGATATATCTCACTGCCTGGGGGAATCCGCTGCGTTAATCCTTCGATCTGCAGTCACCTGACAAGGAGCGGAATGTTGACGACGACGGTGATGCGGTGATTGAATAATTGATATATCTCACTGCCTGGGGGAATCCGCTGCGTTAATCCTTCGATCTGCAGTCACCTGACAAGGAGCGGAATGTTGACGACGACGGTGATGCGGTGATTGAATAATTGATGTATCTCACTGCCTGGGGGAATCCGCTGCGTTAATCCTTCGATCTGCAGTCACCTGACAAGGAGCGGAATGTTGACGACGATGATGATGAATGACGTTGAAAGAAACTGTTGCCACATGTGTTGTTACTGCTGTCAGATTGGTTAACAGCGAACCATGTCATATCGGCTTCTTCGTTTTCATTGTCTGGAACGTTGTTTGTCTTGCCAGAAGAAGACCAAAGAGGTCGAAACGCGTCGTGTTTTGGCCTGTGATTTGCCTTTCTCCTCCGTTCGGCGGAATACCAACTTTTCTTTTGTTTGTTGAAATTTTCGCCCGCATTCTCCTCACTTTGAAACTTACTGGTTGTGAGTTGAACTTAGCAGGTTTCTTGCTGTTGTCTTGCGATGAAATGATGAAAACTGTTGGCATTCTCTAGAGTGAGAACCAGCTGTGCTTTGTGCAGCTTCTATTCACCCAGATACTGGTCTCTGTATGTTGCCGTTACTTACTATAAATGCTTTCTTTTTTATCTGTTGGGGTGGTTCTGCCAGTCACTGGATAAAGAGATCTTGTCCAGGATCCAGAAAGCCAGCCAGGCCCTCGGAAGATTAAGAGTGAAGGTCCTCCAGCAGAAAGGCATATGACTGTCTACGAAGTTTAAGATCTACAAGGCTTTAATCCTTTCTTCACTACTGTACGGATGTGAAACGTGGACACTGTAACAAAAGCATATCAAACGGCTAGAACAGTTCCATACGCGATCGCTGCACCTAATTACGGGCGTTCGCTAGCAGGACAATGTCACAAACCAAGAGGTGTTGGATAAAGCTGGCTTGACAAGCATTGAGTCAATGTTGCTGGAGGCTCAGCTACGCTGGACTGGGCACGTCATTAGAATGGACGACAGCCGCATCCCCAGACAACTGATGCATAGTGAGCTCAAAGAAGGCTCACGCAGACAGGGAAGGCCCAAACTGAGATACAAAGATACCCTTATAAGAGCAGTTTCAGATGGTGCGGCATTCAGCCTCGCGAGCTCGAAACCCTTGCTGCTGACAGATCATCTTGGGGGTCCCTCACCTTCAAAGCAACAGCTGCCATCGAAGAGGACAGAAAACTGTGTCTCGCCGCCGCAAGGGACAGACGACACAGGGCCGCGTCCTCCTCAGTCTCAAACTCAGACCGTCGACGTGTCATCTGTGGGCGCCTGTATGCTTCCAGCTTCGGGCTGCGGAGTCATCGCTGATTACACAGACCATCGTCCTCGTCGGCTCCCAACGGACTACTACTAAATGTAATTCATCTTTTGGCGGGAGCCTGAAGAGTCAAGGGCAATGGTTGTTGGTATGTGATCCACTTCTAAAACATGTCTGTAGTTACCATGTTACTACTTGCTTTCTATTCTTTGTTGTTTGTAGCAGGATGTGACTATTTTCACGTATGTGTCTGACCCCCCCCCCCCCCCCCCTGCCTCCCCACTCCCCGAAAAACCCAAAGAAAAGAAAATAGATGAATAAATACATTAATTAAGATAAATAAACAATTAATAGATAAAAAAGTGAATAAATAAATAAATAAATAAATAAATAAATAAATAAATAAATAAATAAATAGATAAGTAAAATAAATAAATAAATGAATGAATGAATAAACAAAAATAAATAAATAAATAAATAAATAAATAAATAAATAAATAAATAAATAAATAATAAAAGGCGCCATGATAGCAAAAACTGTGCGAACAAATCGTGATTAGGGGACGTTGTAGGCTTCATTTATGTTTTTAAGTGCTTTTTTTTTTTCAAGAATGCTAGTGGATAGGAAGTCATAACAGTACCCGGGTCAACATTCTTTTCAGGATTAGGATGTCGACCAAACTCGGAAACAATGCATGGCGAAAGAATGGAGTGGACACCTATATGCTGTCGGAGGAACGTGAAAAGATGAAGTTTGTTTTACGTTTTTTTTCTTGTTTTTTTTCTTTTTTTTGTTGTTGTTGATCCCCCCCCCCCTCTCCCCTCATTCATTGTTTGTTTCAGTTTCAGTGTCACCAAGGAGGTATCACTGCGTGCGGACTAGTCCATATACGTTACACCTCATCCACTGAGTTTTGAGAGCACACTTCGGCATGATTTAAAGCTGATGAATAAATGAAGTAATGATCAATATGAGAGCGCATTGCTGCACGATTTAAAGCTGATGGATCAATGAATTAATGACCAAGATGAGAGCGCATTGCTGCGTGATTTAAAGCTGATGAATAAATGAATTAATGACCAAGATGAGAACACCTGTGCATGACAGCACAGCACGCTTTGAGACCACACTGCATATGATTTCAAGCTGATGAATAAATGAATTAATGACTTAAGATCATTCCCTGTTAAAACCAAGCAACCGTACCTTCAGGCCAATAGCTGTGCGAGGTGATCTTAATCTGAGGGAGTTTCCGACCATTCGCAGAATCACCTGTCAGGCTGCCTTCGTTTTAATTCAGATTTAATTCATGTTGCTTAGAGCACAGACTTCTGCACCGTCTGCACCGTTTGCACCTTCAACACCACCACCACCACCCTCCCCCCTCGCCTACACCTCTCTTTTAAAAGAATTTGGAAATTAAGAGCCCATTCCTCCTTTCCCCTCTCCACCGCTTTTACAAGAATATGGATGATCAGAGCCACCCCATTCTAACAACAACAACAACAACCACAACCACAACAACAGCAACCACAGCCACAACAGCAACAACAACAACAACAACAACAACAACACACACACACACTTGCATGAAACATCTTGACCATGAGACACTTTCCACTCCCCATCTCTCCCCTCCACCCCCACCCTCCCACATCTACCCCACCCCCACCCCATCCCCATCCCACCCCTACCCACCCCCACCCCCCACTTTTATCAAAAAAAAAAAAAAAAAAATGTGAATGATACACTGATTGTGATTCTTTCTTGGCGAAATGCTTGCGTCAGTTCAGGGTGCAGCCCCCCCTCCCCCCCCCCCCCCCCCCCCCCCCGCTCCTCACCACTTCCACCCCTTTCATGCAAAATATCTTCAAACGTACTTCGAATTGCGCCGTTACCTTCAACTTACGTCTACTTCTATAAACCGAGGTTCCGTGTGTGAACGCACGCACAACATCTTGCAACACACGTCAAATCCCATCTCCAGCTTTCGGAAGAGAAGGCCAGTTTGGCCGTTGGTATGGATGACACGTCACACATAGCATGCACCTTCCGTGAGAAATGGAAAGAATGAAGGAAGTAAGGAAACTGAGTGAACGATATTGAACGATATGGACTGGATGGCACGGGAAGCCGCTAGACGGCAGCTCTTCAGTCGGCACTACCCAGGTAGGCAGCCCGTTGTGTGAACGAGTGTGGATAGTAAAGCGCTCACATCTTGGTCTCTAGCCGAGGATAGGCACTATTTAAGTATTCATAATAATGATGATAATAATAATAATCATAATAATGATAATGATGATAATAGTAATAGTAATAACAATAATAATAATGATAATAATAATAATGATAATAATAATAATAACTCCTGCTGTTTTAAGGGACGCCTGAACTTCTTAATAAGGGAGCTTGCGGATCAAGTGAAGCGGTGACGATGGAAGCGGAGGACCCAGGTGAAAAGGTGCCACTGCTGGACAAAAAGGTTGACGAGAACTCATCTCTCCGGCCAGGTTGGCACCATCGCTTCATTCTGTCTATGTTTTTTTTTTTTTTTTCTTATCCGTGTTCTTGTTGCTTTCGTCTGTCTTCTTGAGCTCTGTTTCTGTCTCTGTCTCACTTTCAGTCTCTGTCTCTGTCTGTCTGTCTCTTTGTGTCTCTCTCTGTCTTTGTCTCTTTCTCTCTGTGTCTGTGTCTGTCTGTCTCTCTGTCTCTGTCTCTCTCTCTGTGTGTCTCTGTCTCCCTCCTGCCCTTCCTCTGTCTCTCTCCCTCTCCTCTCCACTCTCTCCCCCTCTCTCTCTCTCTCGTACACAAGCACACAGAAACACACACACACACACATACACACTCTCACTCTCTCTCTCTCTCTCTCTCTCTCTCTCTCTCACACACACACACACACACACACACACACACACACTCACA
>CM065726.1:78259337-78266837 GCA_033310375.1 Conus canariensis | reverse complement strand
AGTGGTTTGTAGACCTCATTTCATCTGACTGCCTACTTACTGACGACCTGGACCTCCTTCATAGACTGGTTTGAAAGGTGAAAATATTGCACGAATCATTGTACACAGATGAACCCGTAATCTTGTTATCCGATGGATGAATTACGCATTTGCTCTTTCAATGTCAGAGGTTTAAAAAACAATGAAAAGAAACACAGAATTTTATTTTCTGAAAAAGCGAAGGTTTGATATTGTTTGTTTACGGGAAGCCCATACAACTGAAAGTGACGTATCAATGTGAGAGAAACAGTGGGGTGGCAACATCTGTTATAATGAGGGCACAAACAGGAGTCAGGGAGAAATCGTTTGTATTTCTAAACATTTTCAGGGGAAATTACAAAGCTAGTTAGTGGCTGAAAGAATGTTAATAATATCTGAAGAAAATCACTATTACAAATTCAAACTGGCAAATATTTACGCCCCCAGCAACACCAAGGATAAGTTAATGTTTTTTTTAAAATGAAATTACAAGAAGTGTTTAACACATTCAGTGAGCAAAATTTGATGGATTTTGGCGACTTCAACCGTGTTGTTTAGCGACTTCAACCGTGTTGTGAACAATGAATTAAACATCATTTTGGGCATCTTCCATAGCGAGGCAGAAATGAAACGGTTCAATAATAATTATGACCAAGAATTTAACACTATCTGATACGTGCAGAACATTTCATAATGATGAGAATGTTCGTGGTACTAGTAGAGCCAGTCCGTTTGTTGGTCGTTGCTTAGACTACTGTTTTGTATCAGAGGAAATCTTAACTGATTGTATTTCATTTCAGTCATATACAGAGGCCTTTCATAAAAGTGAATAGACGTATCCTCAAAGGTATGGTATTATAAACTTCATACACAAAGGAAAAGAATTACAGAGAGAGAATCTAAAAAATTGGAGACATGTTGCATGTGTGTGTGTGTTTGTGTGTGTGTGTGTGTGCGCGCGTGCGTGTGTGTTGTTGGTTATGTAAAGCGCTTACAGCCCTAACTTTTAGAGAATAGGCGCTATATAAATAAGCATTATCATTATCATTATTATTGCTCTAACTGTGACTATGAATTATTAGGTGAAATTTCAGTCCATCGACTTAGTCGAGTCATTGATATTAATTAAAGAAGATCAGGTTGGCTACATTAAAGATAGAAGCATCGCCACAAATATAAGATCAACTGACGACACAATGAACTACCTAAATAAAACTAACAGAGCGGAATACTTGTTAGCCGTTGATTTTTCCATAGCATTTGAATCGATATCTAAGGCTTTTCTACCGAATGCTTTTGATATGTATGGCTTTGGATTCGATTTTTCAAAATGGGTATCAATGCTGACAAACGGAAATTTTACGTCTATAAATCATGGTGGCTGGTTTTGGAGCCCTTTCATTTGAAGTATGTTATACGACAGGGTTGTCCATTTTCTCCACTAGCTTTTATTTCAGCCATAGAGTTGTTGGCTATCAAAATCATAGGCAGTTCAGTCATGGGAAATAAGACGTCTACGCATTCTGAAGTTGAAAACTGATGTTTAAAAATAAAGCAACTGGCAGATGGCACCACTTTGTTCTTAACAGATCGTAACAATATGACCAGATCACTGGAAATATTGACTTCTTTTCACAAAATATCTGGTTTCAAATTAGATATGTTAAAACAAAGGCGTTAGAAATGGGACGACAGAGAAAAGAGCGAAATGTTCCGTATATCAACGTACAGAAAAAACAAAATGAAAGTAGCAGAAAACAACAAATGCTCTAATTGTAATGATCATACACATTTTATAGAATCTTTTTTCTTCGACTGTTTGGCTGTGAAAAGGTTCTGGAAGTACATAGAAGTCAAAATCTATGTAGAAACAAATATCAAAATAACATCGACAGCAGTGGATGTTCTGTTCGATAAAAGTCAGTTTCAGCTTCAGTTTCATCAAGGAGGCGTCACTGCGTGCGAACTAGTCCATATGCGCTACACCACTTCCGCTAAGTTTTGAGACCACAGTGTGCATGATTTTAACCTGATGGATAGAAAATAAATAGAAATATCCCAAAGACGAATACTTATACATTAATCTACTCATGTCACCATCACAAATATCCATCCGTATCCAGAAAAAAAAAAAAAAAGGAAAAAAAAGAAAAAGAAAAAAAAAAAAAGGATGCTGTCTCCTATTTCTTTACAAATATTCTTTGACAAAGAAATTAAATTAAGTGATATAGATCACTTATCTCAAATACATATGCATTGATTTATATTTCTTCGCTTGTTTTCTTCCTTGCTTCTTTGTTCTATTATTAAAATGCCTTAAGTGTGTGGTAATATAATCATTTGTGTGAGATTTATATGCTTTTCTCTTTGTCTCCCTGCATATGTTCTCTCTCTCTCTCTCTCTCTCTCTCTCTCTCTCTCTCTCTCTCTCTCTCTCTCTTTCTCTCTTTTCTCTCAGGCACACACACACACACACACACACACACACACACACACACACACACACACACACACACGCACACGCACGCACGTACGCACGCACGCTCGCTCGTTCGCTCATTCACACACACACACACACACACACACACACACACACACACACACACACACACACACACACACACACATTCACATGTGTATACTTTCCTCACTTGGAAATAGTAAGGAACCCCCTCTAGCTTTCATAAGATCTGCAGGAAATCGTGAGAAATCCTTCTCCGCATCTCCACCACCACCACCACCACCACCACCACCACCACCACCACCACCATCATCATCATCATCATCATCATCATCGTCGTCGTTGTCGTCGTTATTATTATCATTGTCGTGGTCATCATCTTCATGAGTGCTATTATTATTATTGTTCTCATCATCATCATCATCATCATTATCATCATCATCATCATCATCATCATCATCATTATTATTGTTGTTGTTGTTGTTGTTGTTGTTGTTGTTGCAGCAGCTAGCTGCTGCTGCTGCTGCTGCTGCTGCTACTACTATAATTATCATTATTATTATTATTATTTATGATGTTGTTCTTGTTGCTGTTATTATTTATGTACTCTTTTGTTTTTAAAAGAGAGAGAGAGAGAGAGAGAGAGAGAGAGAGAGAGAGAGAGAGAGAGAGAGAGAGAGAGGGGGGGGGGGGGGGTAAGGTATCATGACACGTCGTTAGCGAGGACGTCAATGGTGACGAGTCTGACACATAATCACGACGTCATTCATTGCATGCCACATGACAGTCATCGCACCAGTGCGTTCACCTGAACTACAACATCAGAGCTACAGCAAAGATAGTGAGAATAACGCATCATGATACACCGAGACCCGACTGATGTTAAGAATAATGTCGTGTGTCAGCCCGCCGTGCTATCAACTGGCTGCAGGGTAACGCTGGGTCAGTTTTGCACGTAGTTTTCCCATCTACGGTCTCCAGACAATGGCGGAGGCCTTGGTGGAGGACGATTACGATGCAGAGCTAGATGACGAGCTGAGCTTGCGTGTTGGTAATGTTGTCAAGAATGTGGTGACAGCGGATGGGGGATGGTGGGAAGGGGAGCTGAACTGCAGGAAAAGCATGTTTCCTGATAATTTTGTGAAGTTGAGAGTGAAAGACAGTTCATCCAAGAAGGAGGATAAACGAGAAGCAGCACAGAGAAAATCTCTCTGAATTTCGAAATAGAAACCTTTTCACACACACACACACACACACACACACACGCACACGCGCACACACACACACACACACACACACACACACGCACACACACACACGCACAGAGAAAATCTGTTAAAGAGTTGGCCAATAAGTTTAAAGACGGCATGCCATTGTCCGGTGCCCAAGGATCTGTCACACAGAAGAAGAAAGATGCTCCCAAAGTGAAGAAATGTAAAGTGATGTTTGATTACAAACCAGAGAATGAAGATGAACTGGAACTGGCTGTTGGTCAAACAATAGATTTTTATCAAAGAGTCACATGACCAGGGTTCGATCCGTGGTCGTGTGCACTGAACTCCAGTTCACCCAGTAGCAACACCACCGCTGAAGAAGACGGACGGAGGTCTGTCGAAAGCTCCAAGTAAGTGCTATTCCTAGCTGAGTGACCTGTCTAAACCCGGTAGTCGTTAAAAAATAATGTTGAAATGAGGTAACACTTCGCGACAGAAGCCGATCCGGACATAGAAATAGCTATAACTCATTGAATAGGGGGCTTGGCAGGTGACGTCCCTGGGACATAGAAATAGCTATAACTCGTTGAGCAGGGGGCTTGGCAGGTGACGTCCCTGGGACATAGAAATAGCTATAACTCGTTGAGCAGGGGGCTCGGCGGGTGACGTCCCTGGGACATAGAAATAGCTATAACTCGTTGAGCAGGGGGCTTGGCAGGTGACGTCCCTGGGACATAGAAATAGCTATAACTCGTTGAGCAGGGGGCTGGCAGGTGACGTCCCTGGGACATAGAAATAGCTATAACTCAATGAGTAGGGGGCTTGGCAGGTGACGTCCCTGGGACATAGAAATAGCTATAACTCGTTGAGTAGGGGGCTTGGCAGGTGACTTCCCTGCGTATACTGGATCAGAACAGGCAGCACAGACAAACCACCCAAGTGACTCAACGGCAACAGTGCAGTGTCTCCTCTGGTAGGTTGCCTCATGACGACTTGACGTGGACTGTTCCCTGAGGGTTGGTTGTCGGCGCCGGGATGTAGTAGTGTGGTGTGGGGGGGGGGGGGGGGGGGGCGGGCCGGGCCAGGCTGTGGATAGGAGAGTGGGAGGTGGCACAGAAGTTGGAACAGCAACAAAAAAAAAAAAGAAAAAAAGAAAAAAAAAAAATTGGGAAAAAAGGGAACCCAGCAAAACACACACTGAGTTGTTTTGAAAATTGGGGTGATAATAATCATAAGAAACCCGACTTGCAGCAGATGTGCATCATCACTTAAAAAAAAATCTTTTTACCGTAATTCCGATGTTACATTCCAGGTTAATTGAACTGCCCCTCCCCCTCCCTCCCCCACTCCCGAACGCTTTTCCCCCTCAGTCTTGCTGTCTCCCTACTACCAAAAACAAACAACAAAAAAAGCGTGGCAGAGGAATGACCCACATTTCTGCGGCAATCCCAAGCATCAGACTCATAGCAAACCTGCTACTTCCCTAACAGATACAGACGTCTGTTAGATACTTCCCTAACAGATACAGGTGTCTGCTGCTTCCCTAACAGATACAGACGTCTGCTGCTTCCCTAACAGATACAGACGTCTGCTACTTCCCTAACAGATACAGGCATCTGCTGCTTCCCTAACAGATACAGACGTCTGCTGCTTCCCTAACAGATACAGGCGTCTGCTGCTTCCCTAACAGATACAGACGTCTGCTACTTCCCTAACAGATACAGGCATCTGCTGCTTCCCTAACAGATACAGGCATCTGCTGCTTCCCTAACAGATACAGACGTCTGCTACTTCCCTAACAGATACAGGCATCTGCTGCTTCCCTAACAGATACAGGCATCTGCTGCTTCCCTAACAGATACAGACGTCTGCTAGAAACTTCCCTAACAGATACAGGCATCTGCTACTTCCCTAACAGATACAGACGTCTGCTAGATACTTCCCTAACAGATACAGACATCTGCTAGATACTTCCCTAACAGATACAGACGTCTGCTGCTTCCCTAACAGATACAGACGTCTGCTGCTTCCCTAACAGATACAGACGTCTGCTGCTTCCCTAACAGATACAGACGTTTGCTACTTCCCTAACAAATACAGGCGTCTGCTGCTTCCCTAACAGATACAGACGTTTGCTACTTCCCTAACAGATACAGGCGTCTGCTGCTTCCCTAACAGATACAGACGTTTGCTACTTCCCTAACAGATACAGACGTTTGCTACTTCCCTAACAGATACAGACGTTTGCTACTTCCCTAACAGATACAGACGTCTGCTACTTCCCTAACAGATACAGACATCTGCTAGATACTTCCCTAACAGATACAGGCGTCTGCTGCTTCCCTAACAGATACAGACGTTTGCTACTTCCCTAACAGATACAGGCGTCTGCTGCTTCCCTAACAGATACAGACGTTTGCTACTTCCCTAACAGATACAGACGTCTGCTGCTTCCCTAACAGATGCAGGCATCTGCTGCTTCCCTAACAGATACAGACGTTTGCTACTTCCCTAACAGATACAGGCATCTGCTACTTCCCTAACAGATACAGACGTTTGCTACTTCCCTAACAGATACAGGCATCTGCTGCTTCCCTAACAGATACAGACGTCTGCTACTTCCCTAACAGATACAGGCGCGGTGGTGGTGGGGGCGGTGTCAGCACGTTACGTCTTCTCCGTCCTGGCCTTTCTGTTCTGCTTCACCGTCTACTGTCTGAGAAGCTGTCTGAACGTGGCCCTGGTGGCTATGGTCAACTCCACTGCGGTGACCGACGATGACCACAACATCAGCGACACTGACCACTGTTCTGGTGCTGACGAATTTCACAACTCGACCACGACGTATGAGGCAAGTGTGTGTTTTTCCTGATGTTGTTGATGTTGTTGTTGTTGTTGTTGTTGTCGTACCCTGGCTAAAAGACTACAGGGATCATCCGAACAGCCAAAATATTTGAACACTATGGTACAAATGCATCAGCTGGGGATGAGAACATTACGTGTGTGACCGTTTTTGATTACCCCCGCCACGTGGGCAGCCACACTCCGACTTCGAGGGATTTTGGAGACTGATAATGTTATGCTAGGAGCTTGTCACGACTGAAGACAGTCCCCGCATAACTATGCAGAGCATAACAACATTTTGATGTAGCCTTGGTGTTCTAGCCTATGTCCATTGGTCTGACACAGCCTTAAGCCAAGGCGAGGTTTTTTTTTCTGATGATTGTTTTTATATACATGTAGACGTGACTTCTTGCTTCGGCATTGTATTGTGCGTGGGATATGTGGTGATTGTTTTTATATACATGTGGACATTTATGGCATTGTATTGTGCGTGGGATACGTGGTGATTGTTTTTATATACATGTAGACGTGACTTCTTGCTTTGGCATTGTATTGTGCGTGGGATATGTGGTGATTGTTTTTATATACATGTAGACGTGACTTCTTGCTTTGGCATTGTATTGTGCGTGGGATATGTGGTGATTGTTTTTATATACATGTAGACGTGACTTCTTGCTTTGGCATTGTATTGTGCGTGGGATACGTGGTGATTGTTTTTATATACATGTAGACGTGACTTCTTGCTTTGGCATTGTATTGTGCGTGGGATACGTGGTGATTGTTTTTATATACATGTAGACGTGACTTCTTGCTTTGGCATTGTATTGTGCGTGGGATATGTGGTGATTGTTTTTATATACATGTAGACGTGACTTCTTGCTTTGGCATTGTATTGTGCGTGGGATACGTGGTGATTGTTTTTATATACATGTAGACATGACTTCTTGCTTCGGCATTGTATTG
>CM065726.1:78244337-78251837 GCA_033310375.1 Conus canariensis | reverse complement strand
TTCCCAACCCACCCTACCCCCCAGGGATTGCAACAGAATATAACCTGGGTGTACCTGTGGGTGATGTGACCGGAATGTGCAGTTGTGGAAATGATGCTACTGGAGAGATGAAGAGATGGGCGGGGGTGGGGGTGGGCGGGGGTGGGGGTGGGGGTGAAGGAATATGAGGCTGGTAGGATGTGTGTGTGTGTAGTTATTGTGCTTGTATGTAACTCTCTCTCTCTCTCTCTCTCTCTCTCTCTCTCTCTCTCTCTCTCTCTCTGTGTCTCTCACGCCCACGCATACACACATACGCACACTCTCTCTCACGCCCACGCCCACGCCCACGCACACGCACACACACACACACACACACACACACACACACACACACACACACACACACACACACACACACACGCACACACTAACACATATACGAAAGCACACACACACACACACACACACACACACACACACACACACACACACACACACACCACACACACACACACACACCCATCCTTACCCGCAAACACACACTGTGTATTGAATAACATTATACAGGTGGTATGATAAATGAGAAGAGAAGTTGGTTGCTCGTTCTTGGTTTTCATTGTCCTAAACGTTGTTTGTTTTTGCCTGAAGAAGACCCAAGAAGTCGAAATGCATTATATTATAGTCTGTTTGTCTGTATTGTCTGGCGGAACTAATACCATTCTTTTTTAATGAACGTTATAGCGGTAGTCCTTGCCACTTTCTTCTATTGTTTTGCCTTGTTGAAAGCATGAAATGTTACAAAATGAGAGTGTGAACACACCACACATTAAACATCGGTAAGCCCAGACATAGTATATCATAATTATGGGGAAAAAACAACACATCAACATAAGCATGCGGATGACCATCGATAATGGCACACGAAAAGACTGACTATGCTTGGTGTGAAGGGATCCTTAAAAAAAAAAAAAAAAAAAAAAAAAAAAAGACTGAAAGAGAATGGGGAAAAAAAAGGAGAATGGAAGCCCTACTTAAGATAAAAAAAAAGTAAAGTTAAAAAGAAAAGTGGGGGGAAATAGGAGGCAGAAGAACCCACAAAAAAGAAAGAAAGAAAAGAAACAAACAAACAAACAAAACCGAAAAAAAAAGATAGTAGGGTTTAGAGATACGGGAATGCGACCACAAATGATGAGATATGGAAAAAAAAAGAGAGAAAATCCAGCCCCTGCTTGGTTTTGACATGATTGGCCAATTGGGTACCACCCCCCCCCCTCCCCCACTCCCCCAAATCATTTATCAATGTACATGGAAGAAACCCATTTATCATAATTAGTATTTTCTAAACAAAACTCTCTATTTTTTTTTTTTTACACTCCTTTCGCACTCAGGACATTTTAGTGTTCAAATGAGTTTCAGTAGGATGAAGGTCCTATGTTTGTATTATCCTACATTCCTCTTCATTTGTCGGTCTATCAGCTGGCTGTAACATGTGTTGTTTCTGCATGAAGTTCCATTGTCTATCTGTCTATCAGCTGGCTGTAACATGTGTTGTTTCCACATGAAGTTCCATTGTCTGTCTGTCTAACAGCTTGCTGTAACATGTGTTGTTTCTGCATGAAGTTCCATTGTCTGTCTGTCTAACAGCTTGCTGTAACATGTGTTGTTTCTGCATGAAGTTCCATTGTCTATCAAACAGCTTGCTGTAACATTTGTTGTTTCTACATGAAGTTCCATTGTCTGTCTAACAGCTTGCTGTAACATGTGTTGTATCTACATGAAGTTCCATCGTCTGTCTGTTTTAACAGCTGGCTGTAACATGTGTTGTTTCTACATGAAGTTCCATTGTCTATCAAACAGCTTGCTGTAACATGTGTTGTATCTACATGAAGTTCCATTGTCTGTCTGTTTTAACAGCTGGCTGTAACATGTGTTGTTTCTACATGAAGTTCCATTGTCTATCAAACAGCTTGCTGTAACATGTGTTGTTTCTGCATGAAGTTCCATTGTCTATCAAACAGCTTGCTGTAACATGTGTTGTTTCTACGTGAAGTTCAATTGTCTATCAAACAGCTGGCTGTAACATGTGTTGTTTCTACATGAAGTTCTATTGTCTGTCTAACAGCTGGCTGTAACATGTGTTGTTTCTACATGAAGTTCCATTGTCTATCAAACAGCTGGCTGTAACATGTGTTGTTTCTACATGAAGTTCCATTGTCTATCAAACAGCTTGCTGTAACATGTGTTGTTTCTGCATGAAGTTCCATTGTCTATCAAACAGCTTGCTGTAACATGTGTTGTTTCTACGTGAAGTTCAATTGTCTATCAAACAGCTGGCTGTAACATGTGTTGTTTCCACATGAAGTTCCATTGTCTGTCTGTCAAACAGCTTGCTGTAACATGTGTTGTTTCTGCATGAAGTTCCATTGTCTGTTTAACAGCTTGCTGTAACATGTGTTATTTCTACATGAAGTTCCATTGTCTGTCAAACAGCTGGCTGTAACATGTGTTGTTTCCACATGAAGTTCCATTGTCTGTCTAACAGCTTGCTGTAACATCTGTTGTTTCTACATGAAGTTCCATTGTCTGTCTATCAGCTGGCTGTAACATGTGTTGTTTCCACATGAAGTTCCATTGTCTGTCTGTCTATCAGCTTGCTGTAACATGTGTTGTTTCCACATGAAGTTCCATTGTCTATCTGTCTATCAGCTTGCTGTAACATGTGTTGTTTCTGCATGAAGTTCCATTGTCTATCAAACAGCTGGCTGTAACATGTGTTGTTTCCACATGAAGTTCCATTGTCTATCAAACAGCTGGCTGTAACATGTGTTGTTTCCACATGAAGTTCCATTGTCTATCAAACAGCTGGCTGTAACATTTGTTGTTTCTACATGAAGTTCCATTGTCTATCAAACAGCTGGCTGTAACATGTGTTGTTTCCACATGAAGTTCCATTGTCTATCAAACAGCTGGCTGTAACATCTGTTGTTTCTACATGAAGTTCCATTGTCTGTTTAACAGCTGGCTGTAACATGTGTTGTTTCCACATGAAGTTCCATTGTCTGTCTAACAGCTCGCTGTAACATGTGTTGTTTCTCCACGAAGTTCCATTGTCTGTCTAACAGCTCGCTGTAACATGTGTTGTTTCCACATGAAGTTCCATTGTCTGTCTAACAGCTTGCTGTAACATGTGTTGTTTCTACATGAAGTTCCATCGTCTGTCTAACAGCTTGCTGTAACATGTGTTGTTTCTACATGAAGTTCCATCGTCTGTCTAACAGCTTGCTGTAACATGTGTTTGTTTCTACATGAAGTTCCATCGTCTGTTTAACAGCTTGCTGTAACATGTGTTGTATCTGCATGAAGTTCCATTGTCTATCTGTCTATCAGCTGGCTGTAACATGTGTTGTTTCTCACATGAAGTTCCATTGTCTGTCTGTCTATCAGCTTGCTGTAACATGTGTTGTTTCCACATGAAGTTCCATTGTCTGTCTGTCTATCAGCTGGCTGTAACATGTGTTGTTTCCACATGAAGTTCCATTGTCTGTTTAACAGCTGGCTGTAACATGTGTTGTTTCTACATGAAGTTCCATTGTCTATCTGTCTATCAGCTGGCTGTAACATGTGTTGTTTCTACATGAAGTTCCATTGTCTGTCTGTTTAACAGCTTGCTGTAACATGTGTTGTTTCTGCATGAAGTTCCATTGTCTGTCTGTCTATCAGCTGGCTGTAACATCTGTTGTTTCCACATGAAGTTCCATTGTCTGTCTGTCTAACAGCTTGCTGTAACATGTGTTGTTTCCACATGAAGTTCCATTGTCTATCTAACAGCTTGCTGTAACATGTGTTGTTTCCACATGAAGTTCCATTGTCTGTCTGTCTAACAGCTTGCTGTAACATTTGTTGTTTCTACATGAAGTTCCATTGTCTGTCTGTTTTAACAGCTGGCTGTAACATGTGTTGTTTCTGCATGAAGTTCCATTGTCTGTCTGTCTATCAGCTGGCTGTAACATGTGTTGTTTCTGCATGAAGTTCCATTGTCTGTCTGTTTAACAGCTTGCTGTAACATGTGTTGTTTCTGCATGAAGTTCCATTGTCTATCTGTCTATCAGCTGGCTGTAACATGTGTTGTTTCTACATGAAGTTCCATTGTCTATCTGTCTATCAGCTGGCTGTAACATGTGTTGTTTCTACATGAAGTTCCATTGTCTATCTGTCTATCAGCTTGCTGTAACATGTGTTGTTTCTACATGAAGTTCCATTGTCTATCTGTCTAACAGCTTGCTGTAACATGTGTTGTTTCTGCATGAAGTTCCATTGTCTGTCTGTCTAACAGCTGGCTGTAACATGTGTTGTTTCTGCATGAAGTTCCATTGTCTGTCTGTCTATCAGCTGGCTGTAACATGTGTTGTTTCTGCATGAAGTTCCATTGTCTGTCTGTCTATCAGCTGGCTGTAACATGTGTTGTTTCTGCATGAAGTTCCATTGTCTGTCTGTCTATCAGCTGGCTGTAACATGTGTTGTTTCTGCATGAAGTTCCATTGTCTATCTGTCTATCAGCTGGCTGTAACATGTGTTGTTTCTGCATGAAGTTCCATTGTCTGTTTAACAGCTTGCTGTAACATGTGTTGTTTCTACATGAAGTTCCATTGTCTATCAAACAGCTTGCTGTAACATGTGTTGTTTCCACATGAAGTTCCATTGTCTATCTGTCTATCAGCTGGCTGTAACATGTGTTGTTTCTACATGAAGTTCCATTGTCTATCTGTCTATCAGCTGGCTGTAACATGTGTTGTTTCTACATGAAGTTCCATTGTCTGTCTGTCTATCAGCTGGCTGTAACATGTGTTGTTTCCACATGAAGTTCCATTGTCTGTCTGTCTAACAGCTTGCTGTAACATGTGTTGTTTCCACATGAAGTTCCATTGTCTGTCTAACAGCTCGCTGTAACATGTGTTGTTTCTCCACGAAGTTCTATTGTCTGTCTAACAGTTCGCTGTAACATTTGTTGTTTCTAGTTGAAGTTCTATTGTCTGTATAAGAGCTTGCTGTAACACTTGTTGTTTCTAGTTGAAGTTCTATTGTCTGTATAACAGCTTGCTGTAACACTTGTTTTTTCTAGTTGAAGTTCTATTGTCTGTCTAACAGCTTGCTGTAACATTTGTTTTTTTCTAGTTGAAGTTCCATTGTCTGTCTAACAGCTTGCTGTAACATTTGTTTTTCTAGTTGAAGTTCCATTGTCTGTCTAACAGCTTGCTGTAACATTTGTTTTTCTAGCTGAAGTTCCATTGTCTGTCTAACAGCTTGCTGTAACATTTGTTGTTTCTACATGAAGTTCTATTGTCTGTCTAACAGCTGGCTGTAACATTTGTTGTTTCTACATGAAGTTCTATTGTCTGTCTAACAGCTGGCTGTAACATTTGTTGTTTCTACATGAAGTTCTATTGTCTGTCTAACAGCTTGCTGTAACATTTGTTGTTTCTACATGAAGTTCTATTGTCTGTCTAACAGCTGGCTGTAGCATGTGTTGTTTCTACATGAAGTTCCATTGTCTATCAAACAGCTTGCTGTAACATGTGTTGTTTCTACATGAAGTTCAATTGTCTATCAAACAGCTTGCTGTAACATGTGTTGTTTCTGCATGAAGTTCCATTGTCTATCAAACAGCTTGCTGTAACATGTGTTGTTTCTACGTGAAGTTCAATTGTCTATCAAACAGCTGGCTGTAACATGTGTTGTTTCCACATGAAGTTCCATTGTCTGTTTAACAGCTTGCTGTAACATGTGTTGTTTCTACATGAAGTTCCATTGTCTATCAAACAGCTTGCTGTAACGTGTGTTGTTTCTATATGAAGTTCCACTGTCTATCTAACAGCCAAAAGAGACATGATGATTCAGGAGATGAGAAAAGAAGAAGACCAAAAAAGACTCCAAAAAGCAGTCCAGCAGAGCCAGCAAGGGCAATGGACAACGTGGGAGAATGCACTCCAAAGAAGTCTCACTTGGAATGACATTTGGCACATGGCCCCTCTCAGGATCAGCTTCATTCTCAGATCTGCATATGACCTTCTGCCCTCAAATGCAAACCTGGTGAAGTGGGGGAAAACAGACGATCCTGCATGCCCCCTCTGCCATGAAAAACAAACAGTGGAGCATGTCCTAAGCTCATGTAAAGTAGCCCTGGCTCAAGGAAGGTACACATGGAGGCACAACCAAGTGCTCAAAGAAATTGTACAAGTAGTCTGGGCTAGTACCAACACCACAAAAGGGAAAATCAGGACTCCAAAAGCACCCGCAACATTCTTCACGGCAGGAGGCAGCAAATCATGGCCAAGAACAACAGTGCCACTCGAAACATGCAGGCAGAGTCTGCTGGACGGGGCAGATGACTGGGAGTGCACTGCAGACCTCCCAGAATGGAAGAGTCACCCAGAGATCATCAGCAAGAGTGGCATGAGACCAGACATAGTAGTCCACTCTAAGTCAACCAAGCAGCTGATCATGATCGAGCTCACGGTGCCATATGAGAACAGAATGGAGGCAGCTCAAATCTACAAGACTGAAAAGTATGCTGATCTGGCAAACAGCCTGAGGAGAGAAGGCTATCAGGTCAAAGTCCTCACTGCAGAAATTGGAGCTAGGGGGTTTGTAGGAACGTCTGCATACAGCCTCATGAAACAGCTCTCAGTTGCAGGGAAGGAAAAAACCAGAGCCCTGAAAGCAATGGCAGAAGCGGCAGAGAGGTGTTCAAGCTGGATCTGGTCAAGGAGGAACAAAAGTGAACTTCATAAGGCTTAATTTCCCTACAAATATCAGGTGTCCCTGTGGCTCAGTGGTTAAAGCGCGAGTCATTAAGTGGAAAATGAGCATGTCCAGAGGGTCATGGGTTCGAATCCCAGCCATGGCTCGTCCCAAGATGGGAAAAAAAGGGGCAGCAGAGGGACATCCGGAGTCATGAACCGGGTGTGGCCCAACCCCCCTAGAGTGTCAGGAGATAAGGGCCGAAACACTTGCTTGAAGGGGGCTTCTCTTCTGAGGACTCTCTGCTGCCACGCTCTCCACGAGTTTCTTTCTACTGTTGTTTCTACATGAAGTTCCATCGTCTGTCTAACAGCTCGCTGTAACATGTTTGCTTCTACCTAAAAAAGTACCGTTCGTTCAGGATGTGAATGCGGCGTGGTGGGTGGAATGCTGCTGACGGGACTTCTAAGCCGATACGGGTTCGCCGGGGGCTGGCCGTCCGCGTTCTATGTCTTTGGTAGGTACAGAGCATTGCCATGTCTTTGGTAGGTACAGAGCATTGCCATGTCTTTGGTAGGTACAGAGCATTGCCATGTCTTTGGTAGGTACAGAGCATTGCCATGTCTTTGGTAGGTACAGAGCATTGCCATGTCTTTGGTAGGTACAGAGCATTGACATGTCTTTGGTAGGTACAGAGCATTGACATGTCTTTGGTAGGTACAGAGCATTGCCATGTCTTTGGTAGGTACAGAGCATTGGCATGTCTTTGGTAGGTACAGAGCA
>CM065726.1:78204337-78239337 GCA_033310375.1 Conus canariensis | reverse complement strand
AGACGAAGAAGAAGAAGAAGAAGAAGAAGAAGAAGAGGAAGAGGAAGAGGAAGAAGAAGAAGAAGAAGAGGAAGAGGAAGAAGAAGAGGAAGAAGATGAAGAAGAAGAAGAGGAAGAAGAAGAAGAAGAAGGAGGAGGAGGAGGAGGAGGAGGAGGAGGAGGAGGAGGAGGAGAAGAAGCAGAAGAAGAGGAAGAAGAAGAAGAAGGAGAAGGAGAAGGAGAAGAAGAAGGAGAAGAAGAGGAAGAGGAAGAAGAAGAAGACAGGAAAATAAGAACAGTTAATGACCTGATTTGAGATTTCTGTATAAAAACAAAATTCAGTTAACTAATCTGAGTGAACTTCACTTTATTTCAGAGAGAGAGAGAGAGAGAGAGAGGAGAGAGAGAGAGAGAGAGAGGGGAGAGAGAGAGAGAGAGAGAGAGCGAGAGAGAGAGAGAGACTCCTGTCGTGTGTGCTCGTGGAGCTGGCATGCAATGCGTGGGTTTATGACATAGACCTTCCATCCCATGCCTTCCCCCTGCAAATCATGTGAGATTGTGATCGATTATTGTCTGATTGTCTGCCCCTCCTGGTGCATCTTGTCAGACTATCGCCAACCCATGGCGAGCTATACTGACCTCGGCACCAGTGTGGGGCGTGTGCGTCGCTCACTTCAGCTACTGTTGGGGCTACTACAGCATGTTAACCTGTCTGCCCATGTATATGAAACAGATACATCACTTCGACATTGTGGAGGTCAGTCTCTCTCTCTCTCTCTCTCTCTCTCTCTCTCTCTCTCTCTCTCTCTCTCTCTCTCTCTCTGTGTGTGGTGTGTGTGTGTGTGTGTGTGTGTGTGTGTGTGTGTGTGTGTGTGTGTGTGTGTGTGTGTGTGTATGTGAAGTGTGTGTGTGTGTGTGAAGTGTGTGTGTGTGTGTGTGTGTGTGTGTGTGTGTGTGTGTGTGAAGTGAGTGTGTGTGTGTGTGTGTGTGTGTGTGTGTGTGTGTGTGTGTGCGTGCGTGTGTGTGTGTGTGTGTGTATCTGCCATCCCTCCCTCCCTCTCTCTCTCTCTTCTCTACTCTACTCTTCACTTCTATTCTCTCTCGCACTGGAAGTTCTTTAATAAGATTTATGCCACTGTATTTCTGCTTTCCAAGTCACCAAAAAACCAAACAAACTAACAAACCAAAAAACAAACAAACTAACAAACCAAAAAACAAACAAACTAACAAACCAAAAAACCAAACAAACTAACAAACCAAAAAACCAAACAAACTAACAAACCAAAAAACCAAACAAACTAACAAACCAAAAAACCAAACAAACCAATAATCTGCTACTTGAAATCGGAAATTGTGCCACGGATTACAAATTCATCCACATCTTTGACAGAGGAACAGGAGACCGGGTCTAGTGTTCAGACGTTCAGTGAATTGACGACTGATGTACTTTGGCAGCAGATTTTAACGTACTAGGAAGTACATTTTAGCGCCTTCACATCTTGTCTTTAATCAAGACAGAGGTGAACAGTTTAAGAAGAACAAAAAATGAAGGAGTAACCATAAGTCATGACACTGGTTAAAAGGATTCTGTCGGTTCAAACTTATGAATTATCAAACGGCTGTGAACCCTTTCGACTGCATGTAAAAGAAGGTTGTGACAATTGCAGTTTTTTTTGGTTTACATCATGGGAAATGCTGTCACAACAAAAATACAAAGAGCTAGATACACGAACACTACAAGAGAAGACAGGGAATGCTCGACATGACTTGTGGTGTGGTTCAAGATGAAACTCGTTTTCTGGACAGCTGCTGTAGATACAATCTACTGCGACGGAAGGAAACAATAGCTATCAAAAGACATCATACCAAACCCACTTGCAAAACCTACACCCCAACGTGAAATGCTAGGCAAGGAGCACAGACAAATTCATATGGCAAAATATGTTCATGATTGCATGAATGTGAAAAGACAATAACAGCTGCCTATAATAAGGCTCCAGATGAATTAGGGTCTGTCTGTTAATGATGATTTCTCCTTACACCATGCTGTACCTATGGACCCTTAAAGGTTCTCGTGACAGTTACTGTATGAGTCTGAGTCAGCAAACGTTTCGTGAATCCCACATCGACAAAGATCATAACAGGGGAGAATACACTGTTGTCTAATTGTATTCATAAACCGTAACTGCTATAAACTCTTAAACCGTTTGCTTACAGCAACAACAAAATTGTGAATACCGAACTTCGTCATTTGTCTATTGCAGCCAGTTCTTGAAGAAGAGCGAGGTGGCAGTATATGGTTCACTTGAACATCTACTGACATGTCGTGATTTTAGAGAATGACAGTGATTGTCAGTTTATGACAACTAGAAATTGACCAACCGTTCAGCAAGCTGGCTTGATAAAAAAAAAATACAGCTTAACATTGAAGTTTAGTTACAGGGCCGAAACATAACACAAACCAAAGGAAGGAGGGCAAGAATGAAGGGAAAATGGTTAAAGTAGAGCGCTTACAAATCTCAGTTCGTTAAGTATTGTATATATGAAATGGGATATAAAGAGCAGAGGGTGAGCGGGAGGGAGTTTTGGAGTCACACACAAAGACACAGGCACAGACACAGACACACACACACACACACACACACACACACACACACACACACACACACACACACACACACACACACACACACACACACACAAAACACACACACACACATTGGAAACGAAATGTGATGTACTACACACGCACTCCACAGTGATTTGTACATATCCAGGGGAACTAAACATTCAGAATAGCAATGCCAAAGAACACTCAGTGGTTGGCTTCCCCCCACTTGTGGACTGTCCTAGCGGGACTAGGACAGACGATTTGCCTTGGTCGTTGTGCTCGCTTGGAAACAGCCGTCGTATTTGGACCAATTCCAGAATGGGTTGCTGTCTGCCCTGCCCTACCTGCTGATGTGGCTGACCCAGGTGTTGGGAGGCATTGTCTCTGACGTTCTGAGACGCTACCTCTCTACGGCCTTCACGCGGAAACTGATGTACACCTTGGGTCAGTCTCTCTCTCTCTCTCTCTCTCTCTCTCTCTCTCTCTCTCTGTCTCTCTCTCTCTCTTTCTGTCTGTTTCTCTCTCTGTCTCCCTCTCTCTCTGTGTCTCTGTCTGTTTGTCTCTGTATTTGTCTCTCTCTGTCTCTGGTTTTGTCTTTGTCTCTGTCTGTTTGTCCCTGTCTTTGTCTCTCGCTGTCTCTGTTTTTGTCTTTGTCTCTGTCTGTCTGTCTGTCTCTCTGTTTTTGCCCCTCTCTCTCCCCCCTCCCTCCCCTCCTCCCCCTCCTTCCCCCCCGTCTCTCTCTCTCTCTCACCCTCTGTCACACACACACACAGACACACACGCACACACACACACACACACACACACACACACACACACACACACACACACACACACACACACACACACACACACAAAATCACTATATTATCATTTGATTTTTTTTTTAAACGCTCCTCTGTATACGTTGCTCGTTTTGCTTGCTGCAACTGGCAACCCCTGAGAGAGAGAGAGAGAGAGAGAGAGAGAGAGAGAGAGAGAGAGAGAGAGAGAGAGAGAGAGAGAGCGTGCGTGCGTGCGCGCGCATGTGTGTGTGTGTGTGTGTGTGTGTGTGTGTGTGTGAGTGTGTGTGTGTGTGTGTGTGTGTGTGTGTGTGTGTGTGTGTGTGTGTGTGTGTGTGTGTGTGCGCGCACACAAACTACCTTCATCAACATTTGGCATCCCAGAATGGCATGCTCCTGGGTAACTCTTACTCTGTCTTCCCAGCTGTAGGCTCCATCACTGTCCAGCTGTAGGCTCCATCACTGTCCAGCTGTAGGCTCCATCACTGTCCAGCTGTAGGCTCCATCACTGTCCACCTGTAGGCTCCATCACTGTCCACCTGTAGGCTCCATCACTGTCCAGCTGTAGGCTCCATCACTGTCCACCTGTAGGCTCCATCACTGTCCAGCTGTAGGCTCCATCACTGTCCACCTGTAGGCTCCATCACTGTCCACCTGTAGGCTCCATCACTTGTCAGCTGTAGGCTCCATCACTGTCCAGCTGTAGGCTCCATCACTGTCCAGCTGTAGGCTCCATCACTGTCCACCTGTAGGCTCCATCACTGTCCAGCTGTAGGCTCCATCACTGTCCAGCTGTAGGCTCCATCACTGTCCACATGTAGGCTCCATCACTTGTCAGCTGTAGGCTCCATCACTGTCCAGCTGTAGGCTCCATCACTGTCCAGCTGTAGGCTCCATCACTGTCCAGCTGTAGGCTCCATCACTGTCCACATGTAGGCTCCATCACTTGTCAGCTGTAGGCTCCATCACTGTCCACCTGTAGGCTCCATCACTGTCCACCTGTAGGCTCCATCACTGTCCAGCTGTAGGCTTCATCACTGTCCACCTGTAGGCTTCATCACTGTCCAGCTATAGGCTCCATCACTGTCCACCTGTAGGCTCCATCACTGTCCACCTGTAGGCTCCATCACTGTCCAGCTGTAGGCTCCATCACTGTCCACCTGTAGGCTCCATCACTGTCCAGCTGTAGGCTCCATCACTGTCCACCTGTAGGCTCCATCACTTTTGCTGGCAACGCCATACAATGTTATGTTGCTGGCATAGGCTGCAGCAATGTTTACCGTTGTGTTTAACATTTCCATTGACACCGCTGTTTATCACCCCGCAGTAGTGTTTGTTTGTTTGTTTGTTTTTCTGAAGCTGGGACCCCGGAAATAGGATTAACATCGAACAGTCTGAACATCGTCTGTAAAACTCCTAGAAAATATGGAAAAAAAAAACCCTCAGCTGAGCAAAATAGTTTGTTTTATTATAAAACGTGAAGTATATTCACTTTGCCACTTTTTGTTTTGGCGAATCAGTGGAAAAGTAGTATTGAAACGCAATGTTGTTGAAATCATACAGTGTTTCTTTCCCCTCTGACAGTGATATCACCTGTTTCAGTTTGGACCCCTGAGTTTGTTCCCAGTCGCTCATCACATCTTTTTATTTTCTTGACATTGTTATTGACAGCAATGCAGGTTTAATTCGCTGTACGTGCAAAGTCTCCCAATGCTTTGTCAGTGTTGGAGAGATCTTCAGAAGACCTGTCAGAGTGAGACATTCATACTTGGTACGTGTTCAACAGCACTGGGATTCTGTGGGCAGGGAGAAAATTCCTGTAAAAACGCCACTGAACAAGATCACATCGCCAACGTTACGCCTTTGTTGGATGACTGAGAAGAAAATCATCAAATCTGGAACACGCAAATGTCTGGGACATAAGTTCGCAACAGCGGTTTGTTTTCCCCCAATACAGCAAAACAGAGTACCGCAGAAAAGTAAGCGCAAGAAAGCTAACAGCAAAAGTAGGTTCACTGAGCCGCTAAACAAAGCTAACAGCAAAAGTAGGTTCACTGAGCCGCTAAACAAAAGAACAAAACAGACGATAAAACAAACGACATTTTTCGACCTGCTGGTCTTATTCAGGGAATGACAAAACAAACAACACTCAAAACAATGGAAACAAAAGACAAAAACAAACGGTCTCTTTTTCTCTTCGATCTGGGCGTAATACGAGGCTTGGGGGACGAACTTTAATGGCGGAATGGAACTGATGAGAGCAGGGCAGAGGTTCAAGGGGAGAGGAGACAGATCACAATGATTTGGCATGGTTTGTGATCATGCATCATGGTTTGTGATCATGCATCATGGTTTGTGATCATGCATCATGGTTTGTGATCATGCATCATGGTTTGTGATCATGCATCTTTCTAACGTTGTACTGGCCTTCAAAACCAGTGTCGTGACGCTCCGCCAGAAACCCTCCCCTGCTTCCTGTTTTTGTTGTTGTTCCCTCCCCTGCTTCCTGTTTTTGTTGTTGTTCCCTCCCCTGCTTCCTGTTTTTGTTGTTGTTCCCTCCCCTGCTTCCTGTTTTTGTTGTTGTTCCCTCCCCTGCTTCCTGTTTTTGTTGTTGTTCCCTCCCCTGCTTCCTGTTTTTGTTGTTGTTCCCTCCCCTGCTTCCTGTTTTTGTTGTTGTTCCCTCCCCTGCTTCCTGTTTTTGTTGTTGTTCCCTCCCCTGCTTCCTGTTTTTGTTGTTGTTCCCTCCCCTGCTTCCTGTTTTTGTTGTTGTTCCCTCCCCTGCTTCCTGTTTTTGTTGTTGTTCCCTCCCCTGCTTCCTGTTTTTGTTGTTGTTCCCTCCCCTGCTTCCTGTTTTTGTTGTTGTTCCCTCCCCTGCTTCCTGTTTTTGTTGTTGTTCCCTCCCCTGCTTCCTGTTTTTGGTCTTGTTCCAGCTGCGATTCGCCATTTAAATCATTTTCTTCTTCTCCCGATTACATGGAAAATCACTGGGATACTACAATGAAAAGCGGATTATGATTCTTCTGATCTGTCCCTTGTGTGCCAAAGCCTGTAAATGGTGTCTAAGAGTCATTCTGCAATGTGGTCATCTGTCTTTTTTTGGGTCTGTTTTTCTCTCCCTCAACAATTCTGTGGATTTTTTGCCCCAGTGAGGCTACTGGAATTTTTCTGTGTGGCCGTAACAACGACAGTAAAAAAAAAACGACAGAGCCTGAAATTCACGTTTTTCCCCTCTGTGCGGTGGAGTAGTTTTACATTGTTTTTCCGAGCTCTCCACACGAACCATGATTGTCGACAGACTGGAATGTTTTCTTCAGCTTTCTCTGTGTATAATGATCTGTCTCTTCCCAACGGCCTCGTTTCCATTCAACGCCCATCTTGCGCCGAATTGGAGAAGAGAAGTGATTGCTTGTTCTTCGTTTTCATTGTCCCTTGATGCTGTTTATCTTGCCTGAAGATGATCTGAGAGGTCGACACGCGTTATGCTTTGTCTCGCAACTTGTTTCTCCATGTTAACTGGTGCACTTGCTTTTAAAAACCTTTGAAAATTTGTAATAATCTGTAAATGAAAATATTTCTCATCGTTTTTCCTAGCGTCACACAGGAATGTTCCGTGGTGCTATTTGAACAATTTCAAGTGTTTATTTTTATGCTTTTTTTTTTCTTTTGCTGTTCCATCTTCTGTGCCACCTCAGTGGCAGTGCACCCACGCCGCTCATTCCGACACCCCGTCCACAGCCACAGCCCGGTCAATCCTGCTGCAGCCCCGGCACCGGCAATCCACAGGGAGCAGTCAATTTCAAGTCGTCAAGAGGCAACCCAACGGAGGAGACACTGCACTGCTGCCGAGTCACTTCGGTGGTGTTCAGTGGCGCCTGCTCTGATCTAACATACGCAGGACACCACCTACTAAGCCCCCTACTGACGACAACAATTGCTTAGTCGCGGAGCCGGCGTGAGGGAGCTCTCCCTCCGGAGGGCGCCACCACGTCCGTCCAACGACAGCCCCCATGGACTTGCTTATACCGGTGACCCCGACGGAATCAAACCAAGGCCACAGACGTGGAGAGGTCATCAAAACTGAGGTCACCATGAGAGCAAGGGATGAAAAGCTACAGAAGTTGAGACTTTTTTTTAGAAAATACTATTTGATGATGATCTGGATGAAGATGATGGTACGGATTTCCATTCCGGTCTGAGACTACATGACAGGGCTGTACTCTACACTTCCTTTCATAATACATCCTGGCGTCAACCAGGCCCGAGAGATAGAGACACCTGCAGTGTTGGTCATGAAATTTGAGCAACACTCTCAAAGACGCATCCATTAAGTGAATGAAACTCGACTGTGCGGTCCCAGTCTTCCCATCTGAGCCTGTAGCAAACTTAACTCTGGGTAGGAGCCGGTCGGAGCAGAAAAATCCCACATGACTCTGATGGGAATCGAACCCACGACCTCCCAACCGAAAGTCCGTGATGTTAACCACTTCGCCTCGTCGGCTGGTATTTAAAGTGTTTTTTGTATTACGTGTTCGACGCCGTGACAAGCTTGGTGACTGCAGCTGTATGCATTCTGTATTGACATCGTTGCTGCAAGATGTTTTTGTCCTCTGCAGTGACTGCAGCTGTATGCATTCTGTATTGACATCGTTGCTGCAAGATGTTTTTGTCCTCTGCAGTGACTGCAGCTGTATGCATTCTGTATTGACATCGTTGCTGCAAGATGTTTTTTTTCCCTCTGCAGTGACTGCGGCTGTATGCATTGTGTATTGACATCGTTGCTGCAAGATGTTTTGTCCTCTGCAGTGACTGCAGCTGTATGCATTCTGTACTGACATCGTTGCTGCAAGATGTTTTTGTCCTCTGCGCAGGCTGTGTAGCTCCGGCTGGCTGTCTGGTCGGCACAGGCTATGTCCACTGTGACCACACCCTGGCTGTGGTGTTGCTGACCTTAGGGGTCTCTGCCAAAGGGATTGCTGCTTCTACAGTCCACGCCAATCATCTGGACTTCGCCCCCAAGTTTGCTGGTCAGTCAGTGTCTTGTGTGGAACTGGCGGTAATACCCGTGGTGAAGGTGGTGGAGGAGGTGGTTTTGAAACCGGTTGTGTGGCACGTGTAGTACTCTTGTGTCCTGCCAGTGTCATTGTGTTGCGTGTCCTTTTCACAGCATGATAAGGCCATTGACTGAATCGTTCAAGACTTGGGCCCTGTCAGCCTTGAGTTGAGTATTTATTTCATTTAAGTCCATTCTCACCATTGTCCCGTTCGTTTGCTTTAATCATCAAACTCTTAGTTTTACTTTTAGTCGCCATACTTTTGTTTGAACTTACCTGTAGTCATTGTATCTATCGTCTCTTGTTTTACTTGAGATATGCCTTTAGTTCCGAGTGATTCGTTAAATCCTAGTGTGAAGTCATCAAGTGTTACGCAATTCCTATGGTAGACGTCATCGATCGATTGTTGTTTACTACAGGTTTTGGACGGCTGTGTCAGTGTGTTAGAAAGTGCGGACGTTGTTTTATTCAGTCTTCGTCAGTATTCCGGTTTTTTTGTTTGACGTCATAGTTCAGTTCCAGTATATGCATCTTCGTTTTTGCATACTCTCCATACAGAACTTTGTTTCTTTATTTATTTATTCAGCATCTGCATTTCCAGTGTTCACTAATTATTATTCTTAATCAGTCATTCCACTTTAATTCAATACATTAATCTTCAGTTGTCTTTCAAGTGGGACTTTAGTTCAAGTGTGTTCAATCGTTCTGCTGAATATCCTTGGCAGGCCCTCATAGCTCATGATTCAACCCTCATGTCTCCTTTACGGCAAAAGGTTCTTTCACATTCGAATCTTTGTTAAGATATTTTTTCATTTTTATTTATTCATTTATTTTTTTGCAAAGGCATTTTGTTATTTCACTTTAAAAAAAATGTCTTCCTGTGCTGCTTCTTATTTATTTTGGATTATATTCCACGAATTTTTGTTGGATGTTTCATGTTCTTGAAAGGTCTGCTTATTGACACTGATTTACGAGCAAAACAAGAGCTGTCATCAGCAGCGATACAGTGTGCGGAGTCTGGCCTGTTCCAGGGACTCTGTTTGGAATGTCCAACAATTTCGCCACCATCCCAGGGATGGCGGGGCCAGCGCTGATCGGATACCTGACATATCAGAGTGTGAGGGGTTTCTTGTTCCTTAACCCCCTCTCTCTCTCTTTGTCTCTGTCTCTCACCCTCTCTATCTCTCTGTCTTTTCCCCTTGCCTCTGTCTCTCTATCTCCGACTCTCTCTCTATCTCTCCGTGTCTCTCTCTCTGTCTCTCTCTCTCTCTCTCGCTGTGTCTGCGTCTCTGTCTCTCTGCCTGACACTTTCTCTCTCTCTCACTCTCTCTATCTCATTTTGTTTACAAAACAATGCAGAAGATAAGATAGAATTACATGTCTCTGTCTCTCTCTGTGTCTCTGTCTCTTTCTGTCTCTCAGTCTCTGTCTGTCTGTCTCTCTCATTGTGTTTATATGGTAGAAGATCAGATGGAATTACGTCTCTGTCTTTCTCTGTCTGTCTGTTTCTGACTCTGTCTCTGTCTTTGTCTCTCAGTCTGTCTCACTGTCTGTGTCTCTCTGCCTCTCTCTCTCTCTGTCCTTCCCCCCTCCTCTCTCTCTCCATCTCCCTCTTTCATTAATATTCTCTTCAAGGCGGGAAACGCCCATCAGTTATGTGTAAATGGAAGAAAACCGGGATGACCCATCTTCATTTCTCAGACGTAAGATATAAACTCGTTCATTATTAAAGATGTAATTCCACCTGATTTTCTACCGAAACACCGGCGATGTCTTAACTGACTCAATTAGCTGGGGCCGGAATAGCTCAGTGGTAGAGCGCCGGACTCGTAATCTTGGTGATCCTGGGGTTGCGGGTTCGAATCTCCGCCGGGCCGTTTCGGTACAGGGAGAATTTCCCCTCGGAGTTAACATTGGTTCTGACTCCATTTCCCATACAGACCTCCCAATGAGACTATAAACCGAAGTTCCGTGTGTGAACGAACGCAAAACATCTTGCACACACGTCAAATCCCATCATTAACTTTCGAAAGAGAAGGCCAGTTTGGCTGCTGGTATGGATGACACGTTGCACATAGCATGCACAGGAAGTGAAACTGAGTGAACGATATTAACTGGATGACACGGGAAACGACTGAATGAAGCGCCAGCTGGCAGCTCTTCAGTCGGCACTACCCAGGTAGGCAGCCCGTTGTGTGAACGAGTGTGGATTGTAAAGCGCTTAGAGCTGGGTCTGTAGCCGAGGACAGGCGCCATATAGGTATTCATAATAATAATAATAATAGTAATAATAATAGTAATAACATAATAATAACAATAATAACAACAACAACAACAACATAATAATAATAATAATATAATAATAATAATGATAATGATTATAATAATAATGATGATAATACTGACAATAATAGTTGACCATAACATTGCTTTGGTTTCCAGCAAACAGTCGCTCAGTGGCGTACGTTCTTCATCATCACAGCGGCCATCTACATCGCCAGTGTCTTCTCCTTCCTGTGGCTGGGCAAGGGAGACGTGCAAGCCTGGGCTGCCCCGACCCCCACCTGCTCCACCGTCCCCGCCTGTGCCACAGCTGACGACCAAGATGAAGCGGAGAACAAAATATAGTCACACGCCACCACTAGGCTACAAGCACAACAACAACAACAACAAAATATAGTCACACGCCACCACTAGGCTACAAGCACAACAACAACAACAACAACAAACTATAGTCACACGCCACCACTAGGCTATAAGCACAACAACAACAACAACAACAAACTATAGTCACACGCCACCACTAGGCTACAAGCACAACAACAACAACAACAACAACAACAACAACAAAAAACAACAACTAACAAACCCATCAAAGAAGTGTAAGCATTTTGATCTAGGCGAGGAATCGTCTTGAACTGCAACCCCAAACTAAACCCGTTGTCAGGTCCCACAGAACACCTGCTCCATCGCTTCCCTCAAGAAAGTTGTTTATTTTGTAAGGCTCTTTGCCACTGACGACACTTTGTTCATGAATACATGAGCCATCCTGTCAGGCATCAGGGGTCAGACATTGAAGTTTTGAAGAGAGTATTTATATAGCGCCTATCCCCGCCCAGTGACCAAACTCTAAGCGCTGTACAATCCGCATTCTCATTTACACAGTCGGCTGCCTACCTGGGTAGAGCCGACTGAAGAGCTGCTAGCTGGCGTTTCCTTTAGTCGTTTCCCGTGTCGTTCGGTCTTCTTCTTCTTCTGCGTACGCAGGCTGATACTCCTGTGGACACTCCCTGTATAGATAGGCAAGGATTAATCCCATCTGCCCTACAAAGGGAGTGGAGTTTTCTGTGTAAGACCATTTTTCATCCCACCATTAAGGCAGCCATATTCCAACTTCGGGGAAGGTGCATGCTATGTGTAACGTGTCATCCATACCAACGGCCAAAACTGGCCTTCTCTTCTGAAAGTTGGTGATGGGATTTGACGTGTGTGCAAGATGTTATGCGTGCGTTCATACACTGAACCTCGGTTTAGAGTCTCATTCGAAGGACTGTATGGGAAATGGAGTCAGAACCAATGTTAACTCCAAGGGGAAAATCCCCCTGTACCGAAACGGCCCTGCGGAGAATCGAACCCGCAACCCCAGGATTACGAGTCCGGCGCTCTACCACTGAGCTATTCCGGTCCCCTTCATTCAGTCAATATCGTTCATTCACTTTAACAACTCTTTCAGTCTTTCGATTCTTCACGCAGAATGCATGCTATGTGTAACGTGTCATCCATACCAGCGGCTAAACTGGCCTTCTCTTCCGAAAGTTGCTGATGGGATTTGACGTGTGTGCAAGATGTTATGCGTACGTTCACACACGCGGGAACCTCGGTTTATGGTCTCATTCGAAGAACTGTATGGGAAGTGGAGTTAGAACCAATGTTAACTCCAAGGGAAAAAAATCCCCGTATACCGAAACGGCCCGGTGGAGATTCGAACCCACAACCCCAGGATCACGAAGATTACGAGTCCGGCGCTGTACCAACCGAGCTATTCATTTGATCCAGCCAGGGTTCCCGACATCATTCACATTCTTCTGTTCTCTTGGAACCACGTAGCGAATATCTGAATGCGCATTAATGAAAAAGAGGGGAAGTCAAACTTTCATACACACCAATAGTTCTCAGGACAATGATGATTGTGCCTGTCGACATGTGTCAAACGTATTTCACAGCTTTACCGTATGAATCAGATTATTTTACCTGTGCAGATTCCCTCTACACTCCTTCGGCGACATGAGGTCCCCCATGAAAAACTGCCAGTCACTACCCAGCTCAACTAAAATGGCTTTCAGTGGCATTCACATAGTTATGGAGAATCTCGGAACCATCTGAATGTCCACACTTACATCAACAGTCTGCTTGTGTGCATCTTCTCTCTTCACAGTCACGATGGAATCCCTGAGCGGACTATCTCTTTTGAGTGTGTACACTCCATGTCAAAGAAGACTGACTGTATAGGTGATGATAGGACTGATAGGATCGCACAACACAGACAGCACACTGTTAATGCATGCATTAGGTAGGGTCCTCATTGTGCATGGACCAGTGTGTGCCCTCCATCTGAACTGGACAATGATAACGTATGATGGACGTCGACAAGGTAGGCAGCACGTGCTGCGGACAATCAGAGTGCTACATGATGCATAGTGTTGAATCCTCGCTTCGTTCTGTGTCTTTTTAGCCTGCAGGTGTGTTAGGTGACACATAAAGACGACGTGTCCTTGTTTATTCCGAATGTCTTTCTGTTTGTGTGTGCTAGTAATGTACTGAGCAGAGTGGATTTTCCGATTTGTTTTGTGCCTCTCGTTTATGCGAGTATTAGACGGTGGATAGTGTAGAGGAGGTTTGCGCTTTTGTTCTTTTCTTTATTTAAGACTAAGCTAGTTGACAGATACTGTAAGCTACATGAGCTACAGTTCTACGTCTTTACTGGACTACGTTATCGACAATAATTGAAGATGTATAGTCTGTGATACACTACTTTGTATTTAAGTGTGACGCTCATATGTTGTTTCATTGGTTGATGTTTTGGCGGAAAGGCAACTCGTGATTTTAACATTTTCAGCACTTTCTGTTCTTGCACTTGTCCCCGTTGTTCTGCAACCACAGTCCACAGATAGAGAAAGGGACAGAGGGCAGAGTGAAGTGGTAACAAAAACACAACCATGACCTCCTGGATCCTGTCTACAACAGTGACACCAGCTGAAGTCATCATCATCGCCAGACCACATGTCAGCCAACAAACCGCGTTTGTGGCAGCAATCTTTGTCGTCAGGTGACCTGAAAAATACAGTGACCGTTTAGAGGGATCGAGTTTGATTCTATACCTAGGTATTCTTTTGTAGATAACAACAATCAAACCGACTATAATGAAGTAAAAAAAAAAAAGAAATTGATGATTACAACTGTAAACCATTTGAACGTGCGGGATTCATTAGAACGAGTGAAGAGAACCAGACGACAGAGACACGGCTGTCCATGCAGACCCCAGTGGGACGAACCAGAAACAAATGGTATCACTGACAACACAGTTCCCACTGTCCAGGCTGCAGAGATACCAGTAGCTACACATTTATTGTTTAGTCTCTCTGATTCACCAGGCCAACGTCATCCACTTGTGTACAAACAGCATACCAACATCATCCACTTGTGTACAAACAGCATACCAGCATCATCCACTTGTGTACAAACAGCATACCAACATCATCCACTTGTGTACAAACAGCATACCAACATCATCCACTTGTGTACAAACAGCATTCCAGCATCATCCACTTGTGTACAAACAGCATACCAACATCATCCACTTGTGTATAAAGAGCATACCAACATCATCCACATGTATGAAAACAACATATCAACATCATCCACTTGTATAAAATAGGGTAACAACATCATCCATTTGTATAAAACCAGCATACCAACATCATCCACTTGTATAAAAACAGCATACCAACATCATCCACTTGTATAAAAACAGCATACCAGCATCATCCATTTGTATAGGAACAGCACACAAACAGTATCCAGTGGTATAAAAAACAAGGACGGCAAGCTCTGTGACTGTGAAACATGGACACTGTACAGGATACAGGTGAAGACACTCAATCAGTTTCACGTCTGCTGCCTGAGCAGGACCATCGCCATCTCCTTGGAGGACAAGTTCTCAAATCTCCAACACTGATGCGAAGTACTTCGCTGATCACACTTGTCTGGCATTGAGACACTCATGAGGGCGTAGCTCTGCTGCATTAGACATATGCTCCGTGCAGAAGACAGTCGACTTTCAAAGCTAATCTTGTTCACCGACCTGGCACATGATGGAAGAAGCACTGGTCAGCCACTACAGTGCAAAGAGACAGTCAGTGACAAGTCGCCATGAGGCTGCACCAGCAGTCCATAGCTGCAAGGACTGCCTGAAAGCATCCCTGGGAGGCAGAGGCGTCCCTCAGAGGGGAGGGATGACCCCTGCCACTGACCCCCACACTTGGCGATTTGCTGTCCACAAAGAAGTGACGGTCTTTGAGGAGAGACGCCTGTAAGGTCTGAACCAGGAGCATCAAGCCTGGTGTGTGTGTGTGTGTGTGTGTGTGTGTGTGTGTGTGTGTGTGTGTGTGTGTGTGCGTGTGCGAGCGACGCAGGCACGTGTCCACACAGACACACAGTTGTAGACACAGACACAGACAGACACACACACAGAGACACACACAGACACACACACAGACACACAGACACACACACACACACACACACACACACACACACACACACACACACACTGGTACATAATGCTTCACTCCTACAAAGGAGATTTATTCAAATACATTATGAGTCACTGAGGACATGACAGTTAGCTTCCAGCCATTTTATCAGATCAGCTTCCTTAGATTTCATTCGCTTTTCTGCCCATGTATTATACGTATACATGAAAGGATTGACAGCAGAGTTTAAAGGAAGAACGAATATAGCCAGGGCAGCATTGACTTCTCCAGGGATTGGTACATTAGTCAATGCCAGCATCCCACACAGTCCAATGGGGAACCAGCACATGAAGTCTGTCACAGCTATACTGATCAACCGCCGGGCTATGGACAGATTCTGGGACACTTTGGTAGTGTTGGTTTTTAAGGCATTGCTCTGTACTGACCAAAAGATGAGGGTTTGACCGACACAGATCAGCAAGAACAGGGTGAAATTAAAAATGATCATTACACTGACGGAATACAGTCTTCCTTTGAACTCCTGTCTGGTAACTGGCAGTGGGATGCAGATACCTGACTGACTGTAAAACTCCCAATGTCTTGTCATCGGGAGTAATGGGAACACACCTAAAAGCAACCCAGTCAACCAAGTCAAGAGACAAGCCACTGACGCTGATGTTTTCTCAAATCGCAGAGTGCTGAATGGAAAGCGAAGAACAATGAACCGGTCCAGTGTGATGAGGCAGATGACCAGAGCTGACACTTCACTGGACAGGAGAGACAAAAAGCCGGCCACATGACAAGTCACACTGTTTTTCCACGTGTCGTCACAATGGAGATATTGACCTCGGAGTCTTTCATCAGCAGCTCCAATCAAGGTGATGTAGAGTCCCATCAGGAAGTCAGCCATGGTCAGTGTGATGACAAACACAGTGTAGCCACTCACAGAGGTCCTGTTTCTTACAATCAAACGTGCACAGAAGGAGAACATGTTGCCGGACAGAGACAGACAGGCCACCATCCACAGAAACACACGATACGTCCACGACTGCAGTAAGTCTTCGCACGAGGAAACCTCGTCTTTGGGGGCATGACAAGAACTGCTGTCAAAGCCAGGAGGAAGAAACTCATTGCAACACAGTTTATAATTTCCTGTGTGAATGGATCTTAAATGCTGAAGATGTGTGAAAATGTCTGCTGGGAATGTTTTCACAGGGCTTCCGTCAATGTACAGATCAGTCAGTTGAGGTAAGGACTGAAAACTGCTGAGCAAAGTGTGAACAGATGTGAGAGTCAAATTCAGTTTCTGTATTCTTGAAAAGGACGAAAAGACTTGAGGGTCAAACAGTGTGAGTGTGGTATGTGACAGGTCTACGACTGTCAGTCTGTTTTGCTGTGCAGCAGAGGACTGGTCCTTAACCAGTGAAGTCAGAGGATTCCCAGACAGCGACAGTGTTTCCAGTTGTTCCAGGTGAAGGAAAGGTGACAAGCTGACTTGCTTCAGTTGGTTACCACTGAGGTCGAGGAACTTCAAATTCAACAATGTTATGTGAGGTATGTGACTGATTGAACACTGAGCAAAGACCAGGTAAATAAGATAGGTATTGTGGCTGACATCAGACACCGTCATGCCAGAACCTGTGGCGTTTAAGTAACGGAGCTGTGGGAATTGTGCTGCAAGAAAGGGCTGACCACATTGAAATGTGTGACCTTGACACTGACAACTCGAAGGACAGGTCATCCCACACAGCAATTCATCGTCATGCTTTGGACAATGAGACCAGCCATCGCATAAATGATCATTGTGCAAACAGATCCCAGAAGTTCTGCATCGAAAAAATCCTGGACATGTCATGTCCTCACATCCCTCTTCATCCTGGTGGTCAATACAGTCGTACATTCCATTGCAGCGTGTGAAGACAGGCACACAGTCATTGAACTCACCAGGACAACGGTAATGGCTGTCAGGGCAGGACTCATTGGACTTCATGGGGGTTGCAGTGAGCCTCCTGTTGTGGGTGTTAACATTGATGAGACCAGGGGATGGAAAATACGGCGGTGAAGTTAACACGTCTCTTACAAGATCACAGTCTTGCTCATCAGATTCATCCCAGCAGTCAAAGAACTGGTCACATACGTTATTGAAGCGCACACACTGACCGTTTGGACACGCGAATTCTTTCACACAAGGTGAATGATAACAAAACGATTCATCACTGTTGTCATCGCAGTCAGTAACAACGTCACACACCAGGGTGAATGATAACACGAGGCGGTTATCACTGCATGCAAACAAAGGAGTCAGAGTGACTGAGGAATTTGCTGAACCAGGCTTCTTATGAATGGTTGACGTGTGGTTAGGAAAACTACAAAATACTTCAGTGTGACAAAAGTCTTTATAGCGACCAGGGTCACAGAGAAATAATGTGTAAGTCATGTGACCATCACGGCATATAGTCATAGACTGTTGTGTGGGTTTGTTACGAATTTGTAAAGAAATATTTTTTAAGTGATAAGACCACCCATCACTTTGACTTCCATTGAATGTACACATTGCACCATGTTGGTTGAGATGATTACATTTATACACGCTCTCAAAGTAAACATCTCTATAATTAGCTAAAATCGGACATTGCTTTCTATGATCGAAACGTACTGTTACATCTATGAAACTCACAGTATGATAAAGAACAGTTTTATCTTCGTTTATTATACAAAACCGGTACACAGAGCGTAGTGGTTTATACAGAAAGGATAATCCAACAAAATATTGTTTAGCGCTTTTCTTCACAGTTTGTAATATGTCAAACGCGCGATCCCAGTCTCTCACGCAGGTAGGGAAAGTCAGCTTCCCACCCAGCGAAATGCAGTAGTCACTAGCTACTTTCCTTGGTTTTTCTTTCTGACGATCACCATCAACTCCACCTAATATTTTTGAAAAATATACACAGCCATTACATCTTTGTCCGAGAGTGCTGAGATTTTTGCAAGATGTACAGGTACAAAAATTTGCTGGATCTGTACAATGGCAGATACTTCCCTCAGAAACCACACACACACACACACACACACACACACACACACACACACACACACACACACACACATGCGCACTCACGCACGCACGCACGCGCACTTGCACGCACGCACGCACACACATACAAGCACGCACGCACATACATGCAATCACGCACGCACGCACGCACGCACACACACACACACACACACACACACACACACACACACACACACGCGCGCGCGCGCGCGCGCGCGCGCGCTGTTTGAATGATTCCTACTTGCAGAGCTTCTCGTTTTCTGGTCCATTATTATATTAGAAAGAATTCAAAATGAAGAACCCTGCCTTGTCCTGCAAAAGACAAGCACCCATGCCTTTGCTACTAGCATCTGTGCGTAGGATGAGCTCCTCAGAGAGGTTAGGTAGTAACAGAACAGGAAAACCATTCAGTATCCTCTGTACTTCATCCAAACTCTTCTGACATTCCTCAGACCAAACTACCTGACGACACTTACCTCCCTTTGTCAAATCTGTAAGAGGAGCAGTGATATCAGCGAAATGAGGAACATAGCGACGATAGTACGACAAGAGTCCCAGCAAAGAACGAACCTGCTTTTTTGTTTTAGGGCGATCAATAGCAAGAATCTTCTCAACCTTCTTTGCCTCAGGCCGAATATGACCAACAGAAATCATATGACCTAAAAACTCAAGCTCTTGATATCCTGCCTGCACCTTTGAAGGTCTAGCTGTCAAGCCAAACAATCTCAGACGACTTAACAATAACCTCAAGGAACTGAGAAGTTGCTGCCAGAACTTAGCCGCCAAAAGAATGTCATAAAAAAAAACTGACTGCGGAAAACTCATGCAGCTTCAGCTTATGCATCATCTGAGCAAAAGTCGCCGGAGCATTCTGTAACCCAAAAGGCATGCGAGTCCATTGAAATAAACCAAAAGGAGTCTGAAAAGCAGTCTTAGGCTTATCCTCTGGCAACATCGGAATCTGCCAGTAACCTTTTGCTAGATCCACTTTCACAAAGTACCGACCATGAGAAAGTTGACAAAGCAAATCCTCAACATCTGGAATCGGTTCAGAATCAAAAACCGTAACCTTGTTCAGAGCCCGATAATCTATACAAAAACGAACAGAACCATCCGGTTTTCCTACGAGGACAACTGGAGAACTGTATGGGGAAGAAGACGCTTCAATTACACCTAAGCGTAGCATGACATCAATCTCCCCCTGAACAATTTCCCTTTTAGCAAAAGGTAATGGGTAAGGTTTGATTCTTACAGGTACATCTGTAGTCAAATGTATTGAATGAGGTTCAACCTGATCAGCCTTACCAGGAGTATCTGTAAGTACATCACTGAACTCCTCCAGTACAGTTAACAACTGTGTCCGCTTAGTATCAGACAAATCAGGATTCACCTTGACATCATGAAAAGTCTCACCTTTGACTGACAAAGTAGGTAAGGTAACACCATCACCTTCCATATCCTGCACAACACCAATGCAGCAGGACTGAACAGAAGACACACTCGACTGGAGTGTCACAGGAATAACACACTTCCCTGCACATACCCTATCTGTACCCTGACTAGGCACAACACAGTCTACAGGTAGAAAATCAGAAACACAAGATCCTGACACAACACCTGATGAAATAGAATGATCCACACTGACATTGATCGCAACATTTGTCCTGTCCACATACAACTTGAGCATGTTAATGTGGAAAACCTTGCTCTTGCCATGCATATCAATGCGGTAGTTGACTGGAGAACATTTCTCTTGAACCATAAAAGGACCTTTCCAGGCAACTTTAAGCTTATTCTGTTCATCTCTCAATAGAACAAGACCTTTGTCACCAACCTTCAGAGTATGAAAAGAACTTTTCCTGTCAGCGTAAGTCTTGTAAGTATGTGTCTGAGTGTCCGCTGTCTGTTGCGCTTGCACACAACTGTCAAGTATCCTGTTGTGAAGGTCATGTACATACTGATATACATTTCTGTCCTCAGAAGAAACAGGAAAACCTGACCATCTATCCGCTAAGATAGAAAGTGGACCACGAGGAGAATGTCCAAAAAGGAGTTCAAATGGGGAAAATCCCAAAGTGGCATTTGGCAACTCCCAATAAGCAAAGAGTACTGCAGGAATGTACCTATCCCAATGCTTTGGACGGTCACAACAGACTTTCCTCAACATCGCCTTTAAAGTCCCATTAAACCGCTCCACCATCCCGTTGGACTGCGGATGATAGGGAGTGGTAGTGACAGAGGAAATGGATAAAAGACGGTAAATCTCCTTCATCAGATCAGACACAAACTGAGTCCCACAATCAGTGAGTATCTCAGATGGTAAACCAAACCTTGAAAATATTGTCAACAAAGCCTCAGCCACACTCACAGTATCTATGTGCTTCAGTGGAACAGCCTCCGGAAACCGAGTAGCTGTGTCCACATGAGTCAACACATACCTGTGTCCTGAAGATGAAACATCAAAAGGGCCAACAAGATCCATAGCCACTTTCTCAAACGGAACAGAGACCAATGGCATCTTATGCAAAGGCACACATGGTACTCTGTTATGGGAAACGGTTCTCTGACAAACATCACAAGACCGACAATAGTCTGTGACAGAACGAGAAACTCCAGGCCAAAAGAACGAAACAAGAACACGCTGAAGCGTGCGCTTGACACCACAGTGACCAGCGAAAATCGCATCATGCGCAGTATGAAGAACAACTGTATGCAAATCCTTCGGAACCACAACCTGACGTACAACCTCACCTTTATCAGAAAAAAAAAACGACACAAAACACCATTAACCAACTTGTAGGTAGGATTAGTCAGTGGGGAAGGTAAATCAGTGACAAGTGAAGAGTACAGGTGTGCCAAAGTACTGTCCTTACTTTGCATAGTAGCCAGTTCTGTCGGAGTGACATCAAAAATGGTCAAGTCCGGTACACGTAATGGTACTAGTGGCTGTTTGTCCTTTAGTACTTGTTGCCTAGTACTAACACCACAAGGAATAAAAGAACCACCAGTCCCTGAACTGACTGAAGCAACTCCAGGCAAGTTACCCAGGATCAAGTCTGTGACTGGATCATCAATCACACAAGTCTTGACCTGTCCTTCAAAATAAGGAGTACTGACCTGAACAACCGCTAGTGGAAAAACCTCAATCTTACCACCGAACGATCGACACTGCTGCTGCTCACCAGTGAACTGGTCTGACAACACATATGAGCGGCGTACACCCGCTGTAGTACAACCTGTGTCTCTGAGAATAGAAGCATGGAAACCATTGACTGTCCCTGACTCAACTAACAAACCCTCAATATTTGTATGAGACACCATAGTATGTGCAGGTTTACTCTCTGTTTGGGTAAGGTTATTAGTATTGACACTAACTCCTGCAGATTCATCTGGGTACGGACAATAACAGACCAAATGAAACACACAATGACACCGGTAACATCCAATCTCTGAGAGGTTAGTGTTGCTACCTTGACCACGACCACGACCGCGTCCGCGCGGCAACCGTGAACGGTACTGACGATGACCGCCTCTACCACGGTTAGCACCGTCGCCCGTCTGAGCAGCCTGCTGTCCTATAAAGGAAGCAGTCTGGTTAGCATGGTACTGAGAATTTTGCAAACCTTGAGCACCTCGGTAAGTGCCACGACCACGATAAGGACGTGCGTTCGAAGATCCTCGACCTGCATTCGGATTTTGGTATGAAGGGAAATGTGTTGACACATTTGTCTCAAAGACCGAGTCAGAAGCCTTTCGACTAAAAGTCTTATCCGGATGCGCTGTTTTGTATTGTTCAGCAAGTGCGCACATTTCTTCGGCACTGGCTACCGAACGCTCTTTCAGAAAGACAGCCAAATCTTTCGAAACGCCGTGCAAAATCTGTTCTCGTAGCAACAGATCGCGAAGTGGTTCAAAGTCTTTCTGAATCTTCGAAAGCTCTATCCAGCGATCCAAAAAATGCGCAACCCTAATCAGGTAGGCGGAAAATGATTCTTCCTTTTCCGCACAGCTGTCCGGCCGAGATGAAAATCGTGCTGTTTAGTTCCAACCTCGCCGGTAGGCGATAAACGGAAGCGGCGTGACTCACCGCTCAGCGCTGACAAACTGCAGCCCCCTGTTAGGGCCCTACCCCTCTCAAGGCAGCGCGTGTGTTCTCATGCTGTGCTGTTGTTGTTGTGCTGTACGGATTATTATTCTTCCACGCTCCATAACTGGATATAATTAACTGTGTGTGTGATTTTGTGTGTTATGATTCTCCTTTGTGCCATTTGATATAACTTTGGTTCATCCCGCGTTCTTGAAGGTTTTTTTTTTTTTTTTTTTTTTTTTCATTGAGAAGTTCGTTTTCATAAGCTGGCCAGGACCCGGCACGTGTATGCGTATATCAGCAAGCCGTGTACGTGTGTGGTGCTACTGCTCGAGAGGAGACATTCTATCAGGCGATTACTTTCCTTCCTCTCTCTCTCTCTCTCTCTCTTGCTCTGTGTGTGTGTGTGTGTGTGTGTGTGTGTGTGTGTATACGTGTGTGTGTGTGTGTGTGTGTACGTGTGTGTGTGTGTGTGTGTGTGTGTGTGTGTGTGTGTGTATACGTGTGTGTGTGTGTGTGTGTGTGTGTGTGTGTGTGTACGTGTGTGTGTGTGTGTGTGTGTGTGTGTGTGTGTGTGTGTGTGTGTGTGTGTGTGTGTACGTGTGTGTAGTAGTACTTTCATTTTTACGTCTTTTCACAAAATTATGTGATATTAGACAAGAGAGAGAGAGAGAGAGAGAGAGAGAGAGAGAGAGAGAGAGTGTGTGTGTGTGTGTGTGTGTGTGTGTGTAAGAGTATGTGTGTGAAGCATAGGTGCGTGGAAGTGCACGCAAAATATGGAATAATTACTACTTATAACATTATAGTAAATATCTAACAGGACTACATATTAAACAAGAGGTAACTTTCAAAGCAAAATCAATATCAGAAAAAACATCAGTCACTGTCATGCCTAATAAACATGGTAAGTATGCCTTAAGAGTCACACAATCAAATAAAACGTGGGCTCTTGACACATTTGCCTTACCGCATATGCATTTTGTTCCTGCACTATATTTCGTTCTGAATGCGTCGAGTTTCAGTCTATAAAATACTGAAACAAAGTTTCTGTACTGATACATATCACGAACCTGCAGGTGTTCAATGCCTTCAACCTGATCAAAGCTGAGAACATGGTTATTTCGAGCATTAACCCGCAAATAAGGGATGTTCTGGTTGTTTCTAAAAAAAGTCCCAAGCCACTTGTTTTAAAACTTGATGCCACTCTTGTAAAGTCAAGGGGACAGCAAGTGACTGTGCACTCATTTCAGTTTTAGCTCCCTTTTTGGCAGATCTGTCAGCGAATTCATTGCCCAAAATTCCACAGTGTGAAGGAACCCAGAAAAAAGTTAAATCGGTCCCTTTGCACATCAAAATATGAATTAAATAACATATTTCCTTCAAAATAAAGTTTTCAGAATTAGAACTGAAAAACTTGATAGATTGTAGTACTGACATTGAGTCGACACATAACAATACTTGCAAGATTGATTGCGGTAAATCAATTAAATATGTCAAAGCCATTAGTATAGCTATCATTTCGGCAACTAAAATAGATCGATTTTTGCCTATTGAATATGCTTTATCTACTTTAAGTGATGGAATAACAAAAGCAGATCCAGCGTCTTTGTTCTTTGTCAATGATCCATCAGTATATACCTTAAGATGGTTAGGATACTTGCTTTGCATATGCATCTTTGCTGAATATGACAAGATATGCGGATGATCAGCTTTTTTAGCATCAGTGTGATTAAGGTCAATTTTTGCCCTGTGTCTTTCCCAGCTTGGGATTGGATCAGTATGAGAAATCTTTGCCAAAGAGTCGGGGATCAAATCAGTTTTCTGCAACAAATGGGCAGAGTACGAGCCAATAGTAGACAAGCAGGAAATGTTTTTTGCTCGTTTGGGGTAATCAGTAGATGGATTTAAAGAAATTTCTGTTTCGTTTACACCTTTCATAGCTGTACATTTCACAACATATTTTGCCAAAGTGAGTGTTCTGTATTCGTTTAAAGGCAAAATATCAATTTCCGAATATGTCCGTACTGTAGAAGCATGTACAGGGACTCCCAAGCATAATTTAAAAAGCCTTGCTATCAACACTTTGCAGTTTTTGCAACAAATATTTAGGAGCACAAAAGAAAGCTTCTTGAGCATACGATAGCTTAGAACGAACGAGTGATATTGCCAGATGTTTCAATGTTTTTACATCCTGGCACCAGCTTTGCTTGCTTAAGATTTTCAAAAAATTTAAACTTTTCCTAGCCTGGTTTAAGAGATAATCGATGTGAACTTTCCATGTCAATTTAGATGTGAAGTAAACTCCTAAGAATTTTACTGAGTGTACATACTGAAGTGTTATTCCATCAAGTCTAAAAGAAGGCAGATCAACAGGATCATCACCATTATTAAATAACATTATATACGTTTTTTCATGGGAAAGTTTCAGTCCATTTTCAAACAAGTACTTACTAAGATTATTTAGCTCTGCCTGAAACATTTTTTTTTAATAGTTGATTGATCTTTTTGGCGTGTTTTTTTCTTAGACTAGCATTTATCCACATACACAGATCATCAGCATACTGCACAACGGTAGCGTTTTTAGTTACGTGCTTTGGGAGATCATGTAACAAAATATTAAATAACATTGGAGCAATTACGTAACCTTGGGGAATGCCCATTTCTAACGATTTAAAATTTGAATATGTGTTTTCTACCCTGACTTGCAAACTTCTTTCTGATAAAAATTCTCTAATGTAGTGTGTGTGTATGTGTGTGTGTGTGTGTGTGTGTGTGTGTGTGTGTGTGTGTGTGTGTGTGTGTGTGTGTGTATGAGCGCACGCGTGTGTGTGTGTGATTGATCCTCCATTGGTTAGTCTTGTTGCTTACGTGTAGGCCTACTTCATTCCAATCTTTTGTACGTGCGTACGCCTGCGTGTTTGTAGCACCAACAATGGCGGAGGCGTTTGAACACAACTTCAGTGAACACAAAAGACGTGTGGATTTGTTGTGCTGTGTGTGCGGCAGTCGTGTGCTCAGAAAGGTACAAGATACAGGATTGAACGCTAGACTTTGTGTCAACTTCTCCAATGATTTGTTGCAGTATTTCAGTCTAGATATTTCAGGTGATGAAGAAGGCAAACAGTCCAAGTGTATCTGCATAAAATGCTACCATAAACTGAAGAAAACGAGACACATGTCAGCACATTCTCAATGTTATACTACAAAAGAAAATGTTGCTCGTGACATAGAGAGAATGTCAGAAATCTGGACAACTTTCGATCCAGATCTTTCTTTGAGTCAGTGTACATCGTGTCGATTCTTTCAATCAGACGGCCTTCTTGGTCATCGGAAAACAAAGAAGAGCCGACCCGTCAAAAGATCTGCTCAAGAATGTTTAAATCAGTCTGATCTGTGCTTGCACACAGATGAAAGTGTGTCATCATTTTCTCCATTGGTATCGACCCCCGTGAAAAAGCCTAGAACATTCTCTACACAAACCTCACCAGTCATAGCTAGCACATCCAACTCGGCACTTGAATGTGTTGACATGTCTGATGTATGTTTGGATACTGATGAAAGTGTGTCGACGTCAGTTTGTCAGTCACCATCGACCCCCAAGCCAAGAACATTCTGCACACAAACATCTCCTATCATAGCGAACACATCCAAATCTGCACAAGCAAGTTTTGATCAGTCTGATATTTGTTCCAACACTGATGAAAGTGTGTCGACGTCACTTTGTCAGTCAACATCAACACCAGTTAGAAAACCCAGAACATTGTGCACACAAACCTCTCCAATTACTGACAAAACCCCTGTCACTGATGCCACAATATCCCCCTTCCCCCAACTGAAACGCAAGACAGTATATTTAGACTCAGACGATGAAGACATCGATAAACCTCTCACTGCAGAAGAAGAAAAGTTGCTGACGCGGCTTGTGAAAAGAAAACTGCGACAATCCGAAGACAAAGTGACAGTCAGGTGCAAAACCAGAGGCCAGCCTATAGTGTTGAAAAAGGTCACACAGCCCCGTAAATCTTCTGCTCTGGCACCGTCTCCACTGCGGAAAAAGCGGTCTCAAATGATGCAGAAAATCAGAATAAACATATCAGGAAGTAGTAAAGAAGACGTCATCAAACAACAGGGCTCTGAAATCAGGAGATCAGCTCAGTCTCACAGACAGAAGATTCTGGAGGCAGCTGGGTGTGGCCCAGTGAGAGTGACCAGTGAACAAGGGTCTGCACTGCGAACTGCCCTGGGGATGAGCTGGACAGCACATAGGATGCAGAAGAGATTTTTTAGAAGTGTTGGGGTGACATTTGAATGTGAACAGAAAGAAAGAGAGGCACAGAAAGAAGCAATGTTTGGAGAAATAGAAATAGAAAAGACAAATCTTGTGTATGTAGATGAAGAAGGCAGACAAAAAGAGGTAAGGACAGCAGTAGGAAAAATCAAAGACATCCCCCAGACTGTTAGCAACTTACTAGATGAGTATGACAAACACAACAAACTGACATGGCACAATAACACAATTCCACAAGATGAGGTCTGGGTGAAGATAGGAGGGGATCATGGAGGGGGCACATTCAAACTCATGCTACAAATTGCAAATCTTCACAAACCAAATTCCAAGCGTAACACGTGTCTCCTGGCCATTGTGGATTGTAAGGACAGTCCATGCAATTTGAGAAGAGTCTTAGATCCCTACCAACAACAGCTGGAGGCTCTGACGTCCCTGACATGGAGGGACAAAAGGATCAAAGTGTTCCTGTTTGGGGATTATGACTTTCTCCTCAAATTGTATGGACTGTCAGGTGCTCAGGGAACACACCCATGCCTCTATTGCAATGCATCAAAGTCACAAATACAGACACCAGCACACTGCAATGAAGGCAACATAACACAGCGCACATTGCAGGGCATCAGTGCAGACTACAGAAAATACAGACACTCCAAAAAGAAAATCGCCAAACTACACAACAATGTTATCAGGGAGCCCATTATTGATGTAGAGTTGACCCATGTTGCACCCCATACCTGCATATTCTGCTAGGTGTGGTCAAGAAACATCATGACCTGCTGGAAAAGGACTGCCACAGCCTTGACCAAGACATAGGGCAATCACTAGCAAACCAGGGGAAACAGGTCGGCTCTGACTCAGCCTTTTCTGATTTCGTGAACCATCAGAAAGAAATGCTAGCAGCTGAAGAAGAAAAAAGAGTGTTAGAGAGTAAGATTGTTTTCAATGAGCCAGTCAATGAAACAGAACCACTCAGTGTTTTCCAAAAAGAGCAGCATGACCTTACAGAGTTAGTGTGGATAAAGCAACAAGAAATAGAACTCCAGTCACAGCATCTTCCAAAACTGGCCGGCCCTGTTACCAAGCACTTAGATTTTGTGCTTCAGCAGCATAGAATACATCCACAGGCCTACCATGGACGATCGCTTGTTGGTAACCACTGCCACACCTACCTGAAGCCAGACACAATAGAACATCTGTGTGATAGTGTAGTGGACAAAACAGCAGAACTGACTCAGGACACAGACATCATTCTGAAGGCTAGGAACATTTGTCAGAAGTTCAAAACATTGAACACACTGTTTTCCCACATTCACGCAGACATCTCCCATCAAACACCCATGACTGACACAGATGAGGTCGACGCACTGGATAGCAATATCAAGGAATACATGGCTTTCTTTCGCAGATCATTCCCAGAAACGCCTGTCATTCCAAAGCAGCACATTCTGGAAAGTCACTGCGTTCCGTTCATCCGATCTCACCGTTTCGGCCTGGCATTACATGCGGAACAAGGGGGGGGGGGGGGGGGGGGGGGGAGCAGACACACGCACTCGTCAACTTACTGAAAAGACAGGCATGGTCACAGAAAACACAGGATGCAAAACTGCAGGTGATAATGGAAAAACACATGGCCTATGTCTCCCCAAAAAACCAGACATACTTCCCTCAATTGGAACCGTTCAAATCCAATAAAATCCCGAATGCGTAAGAGGTGACAAGCATTCCCGGTTAAATCTTTTACCCTTCTCAATTAAAACCAATTAATTGATTAAGCCAGTTACAATTGAGAGAGAGAGAGAGAGAGAGAGAGAGAGAGAGAGAGAGAGAGAGAGAGAGATATGCTGTTTTTGTTGTCATATTTGTGGATGTGCTTGCACACATGTGTGCGCACTCACGGGTGTCTGTGTGTGTCAGTGTGTCATTTCAATTAAAGTAGGTGTGAAGTGGAAATAAATTTCAATGTGTGTGTGTGTGTGTGTGTGTGTGTGTGTGTGTGTGTGTGTGTGTGTGTGTGTGTGTGTGTGATCCATCTGTTTATATACCGCTGTTGTTGGTGTGTGGGTTTCTGTCAATGTGTGTGTGTGTGTGTACGCTCTCTCTCTCTCTCTCTCTCTCTCTCTCTCTCTCTCTCTCTCTCTTTCTCTCTCTATCCAGTCGTGAGTAGGCGCACCATGAAGATGAAAATGAGACAACATTTTGCATTGGTGTGTGTATATGTGACATCAGTTTCAAATGATTCGAACGGGCGAAAGAACAAGGTCAGGTAGGAAGCATTTCATTGTTTCTAACTGACATCTGCATGTGTGGCATGCTAAAATCTTGCTTTACTAAAAGCATGGTGTGGCTGTGATAGAATCAGTTTCGGCATGCTTCACAAGCACGTAGAGCACGCAGATAAACAAGCAAAACATGCCTAGGCCGTGGTAGGGAAACCGCCGCCGTGTTCCCCGTGAAGCTGACCAGAGCCGACACTGTTTATTCAGGCCCAGTACCGGCTGTCAGGTAGGAGTCCCGCGACTAATTTTCTGTCAGTTGTAAAGGAAAGATACGCATGCCCAATTAGCACCAGGTTGAGCGTGATAGCATCAGGAACGCATGCTCTCCACTGAGTTGCAATTTCATTTCACTTTGTGTGTGTTTGTTAGTCTGTTTCAATCGTTTTTTGTTGACAAATCTTTGTGGTGCTTGCCATCATTGCGTATGAAAGAAGACCCATTCATATTTGGTATCGTTCTGTCAGTCAAAGACCCCACAATCCAGTGACATCAATCGACCACAGTTCGTTGCATTCTGGCGCAAAGTATTAATGAAGAAACACAGCATCCTGTTTTCACCACACTATCAGCCAGACAGCTAGTATCACATTATGCGTAGGGAGGAAAGCTTGTGGGAGGTTAGCGCCAGGAAACTGGCAGCTGTCAGCAGAAGTGCGCTGTTTAAACAAACCGCGGCCGTTCCATCCCTTCCCCTCCCGCGACCGATAGGCGGTCAGGGGTTATTGCCCTTGTCTTCAACTAAGAATGCCTCTGCAGACAAACGTGTCCGTCTGACCGCACGAAACTTTTCCCGAAAACCGTCTCGGTGCACTGGTACCGTTTCAGTAGTTCACTCTTGAGATCGTCCCAAGACAAAGTGTCCTTAGCGGCCAAAGAGTGGTACAACGTGAGCGCACTACCTTTAAATAAAGGCGCGACATATAATACCCATTTGTCCTTGGGCCATTCGCACGTAGTCGCATAATTTTCAAATCGGTAGAGGAATGCGTCTATCTCATCTTTTGACTCATCAAAGACCGGAAGTTTTGGTATATATGGTGTCCATCCTGAAAACGGTTTAGAATCACTAGAACCCTGCTGGTTAGTACCATCACTCACACCAGACGCTGACACTTTCGCTAACTCTAATTCAATTTTTTTCCTTTGAAATTCTAAATCCATAGCTTTCATATTCTCTTCATGTTGTCTCTCTTTCTCTTTTTCCTGTCTCTCTTTCTCTTTTTCCTGTCTCTCTTTCTCTTTTCCTGTCTCTCTCTCTCTCTCTCTCTCTCTCTCTCTTTTTCCACCTCTCTCTCTCTTTTCTCTGTCTCTCTTTCTCTCTTTCGTGTCCCTTTCCTTCTCCCTCTCTCTTTCTCTCGCACGCTCTTCGCGATCATTACTCTGCTTAACATAGTCCACTAAGTCAGCACCATCAAGACCTAGCGTCTTACCCTGAGACAGGTAAACGTCGAATTCAGACATTTTGATGAAATATTTTCCAAAAAAAAACAAACAACGATGATATTAAAGCTTTCCGATTAAAATTTCTTACACTCACCACATTTACTCAAAATAATATTTATAATAAATACTATGGACTAATAAAGTACACTAAACGCAGAAAATACCGTCAAATTGAAAAATGACCCACGCGGTAGAAACCAATAAATACAAGCAACAATCAATCAGTCAGCATCAAGTAATACATTAAAATAAATCAATAATAAACACCAGATAACAATCTAGATAAATAAATCAATAATCAATCACCGCCCGCATTCATTCAATACTTGCAATTCTTTAATCGGACAACCACAACTGAAAAGATAAACCGTCCACTGGCATCTAATCACGTGGTATTGGAGCGAGGGGAAAAACGGAACTCAAACGATAGAAAGTGAAAGAAAACTCAAAATCTACGGAAGGCACTTATATCCTTCTCCAACGCCATGTCCCTTCGCTACAGACAAGCGAAAAGAGGTTGGAGCTAGGCAGCCTATAGGATAGGGGACACACAAAAAAAATTCCCTACCAGAGTCAGAAATAAAGTCATAGAAGATCACTCACCCACCAAAACCTTTCACACCAAACAAAAAAATAAACAACTTAAAACATGATCAATTAAAACAATGAAAAAACAACAAACATCTAAAAGGGGGAAAGAATACACTCACTAATCAAAGACCCTACTTAAGATATGAGGATGAGTAAAGTACAAACTAGAGAGGTGCTTATGGTAAAGAGTAACTAGAGAGAATGAAGTTAGAAAACAGCAAAAGTAGACAGAGTGGGAAAACCAGAATAGTAAGAGAAAGTAAGACAGGAAATAGAAAACCCTCTGGACAACCCTATTGGTTATGCCCACCCGTAAAACTGGCGACGGGGATACACACTCAACTACTATAGGAAAAAAAAACAACAACAAAAATCCACTACAAATTACCTAGAGGAACTTTTGAGAGGGGGGGGGGGGGGGGAATATATGAAACTGCTCACAGAATAAGTGGGGAAGAAACCAAAACAAAATTAAATCATCAGTAAAAGTAAAGAAAGGGGTTTAAAACAAAATTATTTCCAAAATAATCAAATTTTGAAGTGGTGGTTTATAAGTTTAAATAAAGCAATGGAAGGGGATCAAGAAGATGGGGTTTACATCAAAATCTTTACAAGATATAAATACAAAAGACAAAAGAATAAGAAAAGTACAAAATTTATCCAATAAAGTAATAAAGTATGGGACGTTACATAATAATCATTTCAATACAGAAACACAAAGAGAGGGGTAGAAAATTAACATGGGTGTTGATGGAAATCAATCAAGTGTTCCCACACTAATACATAGGCATTTCAAAACATTTTTTTTTCAGAATGGGGTGGGGAACGCATTCAACCAAGGGGAGGGTAGTTCAAAATCGGGGTCACCACTTGTCAGGCTGCTGATTCACGCACAAACATTCACACGTGCATGCATGAATACAGCCAATACTCCCTTACACAACATGCATCCGACTCCATACAAATCACAAGGCGCTAAATACCAGTTTTTTTTTTTAATTTCATTTCCCCCAGTGTCTCCTCTTCTCCCATTTTCATACACAGTACTGGTGGGATTTATTATTCCGTCTGTTCACAGGTCATATTTCGCTTTATAATCCTCCTGGGGTCAGTTCATCACAAACATCGGTACCTTCATTCCTCTTCCTTCAATTACAAATGTCTCTGGTGGACATCAAACATATGTTTCCACCTACCCTTTCCGCTGGGTTTCCTCAGAGCATAATTCTATGGCAATCTCCGACTTCGCCTCTTCACGTTTAGACAGCATACCAACTATCCCTGGTTGTCTCTGGCTGTTCCTTCCGACATCTTTCTGGCAGGGGGGGGTATGGCTCCCGTAGCTCACCCGACTCTCCCTCCAGTCACAGCCTCGTCTACTTCACTACCGCTACCATAACGGCGTAGCTAGAAAACAAAATAAGCTACGATGACTATACTGCACACAGTTAGCAGCAATCCAACATAAACCCTTTTACAAAATAATTTCGATTCCCAATTTCACGATCGAAATGGATAAAATAAAAACAAAGACTGGAACTTTCATAGTTCCTCAAAGTTGTATCAAATACTTACTCTGTCTGAATCACTCCCTAGCAAAATACATGCGTTAGCATGTTACAGACTCATGTGTGTATTAAATGGGCCTGACAGTCGGCGGCCTCTTTTCCATTCTATCAGCGCTGTTGCTGGAATCTCTCTCCACACTCACTTCCAGTGTGTTTAGCTTTTCACCCAATTTTTCTTAACACATCTCACATTCAAAACAAAGGAAGTGACCTGCCCTTTAAGAACGACAATCCTACGCCGTTTCCTTTTCACACATTTAACTCCCTTCGCTCGCGCTTAACCTTTCAACTACACAGGCACTTAAAATTTTTCTTTCCGTGTGCCTGACAGTGCTCTCCTTTGTCATTTCTGCTAGGCAACTGGGTATCGTAAGCATCATTCGTTTGGATTTATATTTCAACAAGTTATAGAAACGGGGGTTTCTTCTTCTTTTTCTTCTCGGTGTATTTCATGAATATATGAGTATATGTTTTCTTCTTATCAGTTTTTGGAATGGTTTCATTTGCAGCATTAAAAAAACTATTTAGTGCAACCAGTGTAAATTGTTATTATTATTATTATACTCAGAGGCATAAAAAACGCGAAAAATAGAGACAGTGCACGGTTGTTCACATTGTGAACAGGACGTAAGCAATGTCGTTGGCACGTGCAACATTAGCAGTACGTGATGTCTTGGCCGGTTGTAACCTCGTAACAGTGGGTGAATGTTGCCGGGTCAGCGTTTTTGGCATGAGGAGTGCGTTTGCCATGTGGACTACCTACGCCACGTGCATCAATGTGAATTGCAACTCAATGTGGCCCCGATTGTGGGGCTATAAATTTCCAAACCCCAAAAAGTTCAAATTATCCCTTCCAGCGGCGCCAACAGAATGCCGAGACTTTCTCGTCAAGATCGTTGCATAGCAATGGGGCAACTGCAGGCCGGGGTTCCAATGAGGCAGGTCGCTATCGCATTCGGAGTCCACATTTCCACCGTCTATCACCTTCTGGACCGCTTTCAAGCAAGAAACACCACTGATGGCAGACCGAGGAGTGGCAGACCGAGGGTCACCACAGCAGCCCAAGACCGCCATCTTCTGCGTCAGCATCGACGGGAGCCTTACCAAACCGCTGCCAACACAGCCAGGAACACCGTCGGCAACCATGGCAGGCCAATCAGCAGTAGGACCGTGCGTCGCCGACTGAACACAGTTGGTCTCCAATGCAGGCGTCCAGCCCGGCGACCTATCCTGACACTCCAGCATCGCCAGAACCGTCTGCAGTGGGCACAGATCCACGTGCATTGGCGCCATCAGGACTGGGGCCGAGACCTCTTCAGTGATGAAAGCCGGTTCTGCGTCGACCCAGGCGATGGCCGCATCCAGATCTGGAGAAAAGCAGGGGAACGCTTCACGGATGCCAACATCACCAAAAGGGACCCATGGGGTGGTGAAAGCATCATGATCTGGGGGGCTATCGGCATGAATCGCCGTATTGGGCCAGTCATCTTCCAGAATGTGGGTCCAGGACGTGGTAACGGGGTCACTGCTGTTCATTACATCGACCAAGTTCTGAGGCCCCACATCCTGCAGCATTTCCAGCGGCATCCACAGAACCTGTTTCAGCAGGACAACGGAAGGCCGCACACTGCCCGTGCTACGCAGAACTTCCTGAGGCAGAACAACATCAATCTGCTGCCTCACCCAGCCCGTTCTCCCGACCTTAACCCAATAGAGCATTTCTGGGATGCCCTTCAGAGGCAGTTGAACCAGCTCAACCCCAGACCCCAGACAGCAGCTCAGCTTGCTGTCGCTGTGGGCCAGGTGTGGTGTCAAGTCCCCCAGAGGCAGACCAACACTCTGGTGCGCTCGATGTACCGCAGGTGCACAGCTGTGATCAATGCTCGAGGTGGTCACACCAGATACTGACATTCTGCTGTTAACACAGGGTCAAGGTCAAGTTCATGTGACCTTATTTTCTACCAGAATGAACTTTGAAAGGACACTTTTGCGGTGTTTGATTGCTTTTTCTCACTTTCTATTACCAGTTCAAAGGAATCGTTGGCCAAATTACATCAAAATTTCTATACAGTTTGGTTTCGCGTTTTTTATGCCTCTGAGTATATTATTATTATTATTATATTGGGTATTTATATAGCGCCTATCCTCGGTCACAGGCCAAGCTCTAAGCGCTTTACAATAAACACACTACCTCACTCACTCAATGGGCTGCCTACCCAGGTAGAGCCGGCCGAAGAGCAGCCAACTGGCGCTCATTCAGTCGTTTCCCGTACCATTCAAATATCAGTCACTCATTTTCATTTATCTCATTTACTCCTCCAGTTTCTCACATAGGATGTGTGCGATGTTTATACGTGTCCTCCATTTCCACCGGTACACGACGGCACACGATAACAGTAAGTGACAATTTTTGTGGCTTGGTAAGAAATACCAGGCGGCTATCTTCAATCTACATCAATTTTGCCAGGGCAGCGGGGAACCCCCCTGCTCTTTTCGATTTTCAACTGCCATGGGTTC
>CM065726.1:78186837-78199337 GCA_033310375.1 Conus canariensis | reverse complement strand
TACTGACCAAAATTAGAGGTAATGAAACAAGATGTTCTAAGAAAAAGGAAAAAGAACTAAAAAAGAATAAGAACAACTAGAAAGACAAGAAATTCAGTAATTAAAAGTAAAAAGAACTCGAAAATAACAAATAAGAACTGACGAGTTTAAAAAAAGGAATGAAAGGTGGCTTGTTACGTTAAAGAGCCAGGCAGGGAGCTGAAGGGCAAAAAAAAGAACAAAATACCGTTGCAGTCTTCAAATACGGAACTATGTGAGTAAGCGTAAAACAAAACTTACTGCCAGGGATGGTACATCTTTAGCTAATGACAATAACATTGTGAGGGGAGGTAATATGTTTTATAGAGGTTTATATTCGAAAAGAGTGCTAGAGCAGTGTGAACCTTCTAATCTGGTTCATCGGTTGCTGAATTTGCACAAGAGGAAAAGATCCTCTTAAAGAGAAAGTAACTGTAGAAGATTCTGGACGTGGATTGAGAAAAAATGAATAATAATAAAAGCCTTGGAAATGACAGTTTCACCGCTGTGTGTTTATACTTTCTTGTTACAGTTAGAGCTATATGTCGAAGATCCTGTAACGATGGGTTTGACAAAATGGAACGATCTGCAACTCTGAAAAAGTGGGTCAAAATATGTATACCTGAAGGGGACAAACCTTAATATCAAATAAAAAATGGAGACCAATATTACTTCTAAATGTAGCATATACAAATGGATCGACTTGTGTAGCCAACAAATTGATCATATGTTTTAAATTTAGTCAAAAGTGATGACCAGAGTGATTTCGTACCAAATCGGTAGATGAGAGATAATAATTGTCTTATCAGTGACATCATGGACTACTTTATCAAAGCGAGACAACTTGGGTTACTACCATGTCTAGATTTTGAAAAAGCATTCGATAGTGTAGACTTAAAATTCATGTTTAAGGTCTTAAAAGTTTTTGGTATGGGTTCTGACTTTTGTCAGTGGATTAAAACTTCCTACAGAAATATTAAAACAACAATTTCTGTTAATGGCAATCTGTCTAGCCGGTTTGCCGTTGAAAGCGGTTGTAAAGAGGGTGACCCGTTGTCACTCTATTTGTTATGTGTGTAGAAGTTTTTGCAATCATAATAAAAGAAGACCGAAGCATTAAATATGTAAGACTGGAACAAAAATAAATAAAACACCTCAGTATGTACACAACACTGAACGTACTCTCAAAGGAGACAGAAATTGTTTTGAGGAATCAAGTAGTATCATTGAGAAATTTAGAAGAGTATATGCGTTCATGTTAAATACAGAAAAGTCAAAAGCACTGTGGTTGGGGAGAATGCAGAATTCATTAGAGAAACGTTTGCCACATTTATGAATGGAATGAAATCCCAAACGTTTCAAAGTATGAGAGGTATGGTTCAAAAACGATTTAAGTGAATGTGCATTTGTAAATTTTTAAGGAAAAGCTTTATGAAATAAAATTGCGGAGCAGAGTATGGTTAAACACAAAAGTACACCACTTGGTAGAATGACAATTTTTTTTTAGGTCTCTTGTGCTATCAAAAATATTGATTTTTATGGATGTTACTATCAAATCCACCTCGCAGATTTTTTTTACAATGAAACACACAAACAAACAAAACAATAGCGTAGAAAATTGTATGGAATGAAAGGAAAGATAACATAAGCATCCAAACATCTGAAAAAAAAGTATCAAATCCGGAGGTACAGGTATACCCACCAGTAAGAAATACCTAAATGCATTGAAATTGACATGGGTTCATACAAGGTAATGACAAAGACATAAACGGAAAGAACCTTTGTGCCTTCAGTAGCGGAATTTTGGCGAAAATGAAACTTTGGCTCTGATTTGCCCAAACAAGATTGTGTAAATGTATATTGAACAGATCTATACCACTCAACACTTGCTAGGGATCAGATATTCAATACACTGTAATGGTCCAGAATATTTGTCAATCAAAACTCAAACGGTCAAATACTGTTAATTAGTCATTATTTCATCCAAACCAAACAAAAATGAGGGAAATTCCATCAGATAAACCAAGAAACAGAATGGACAAATGACACAACCCCTAAAAGCCACCTGAAACAGGGCATGGAAGGGAAGAGTCAACCTGAACAATCCACTGCTGTCTGTGTGGAATTGAGAATGAATGGACTCTCAGTAATGTCTGTGACCACCACGGGCTGCGATCACAGCTCTACAACGCCTCCTCATGCTGCAGATGAGGTTCCTGATCTGCTGCTGGGGGATTCAGGCCCATTCTTCCTGGAGGGCAACTCCAAGGTCATGGATGTTCTGAGGCAGCTGCTCACGTGCTTGGACAGCTCGCCCAATGATATCCCAGACATGCTCAATCGGATTGAGGTCTGGTGAGCGTGCAGGCCACTCCAAGCGTGCAATTCCCTCATTCTGAAGGTACTGGTTGACAATGCGGGCACGGTGAGGACGGGCATTGTCATCCACAAGGATGAAGTCGGGACCAATGGCACCAGCGTAGGGTCGGACAATGGGGTGAAGAACCTCGTCACGGTTTCGGACTGCATTCATGGTGCCATTCTCCATCACCAGCAGATCGGTTTTACCTTGCATTGAAATGCCTCCCCACACCATTACTGAGCCCCCACCATAGCGGTCATGCTGAGCAATGAAGTTGGGGTAGAATCGTTCATTCTGCCTTCGCCACACCCTCCTTCTCCGGTCAGTCACGTCCAAACAAAACCTGGACTCATCACTGAACAAAACTGCAGTCCAGTTTGCAGCAGTCCAGCCTTGGTGCTCCAGTGCCCACAGCAACCTTGCTTGTTTATGTTGTCTGGTCAATGGAACCCGAATTGCTGGGGCCCTTGAATGAAGACCACCGTCGTGAAGCCTTCTTCTGACTGTCTGGGTTGACACCCGGTTCCCTGATGCGTTCTGGAGGTCATGTTGCAGCTGTGTGGCATTGTGGAAAGGATTTCTTCGTGCCTGGACAAGGAGATATCGGTCCTCTCGCTGGGTTGTGACACGTGGGTGACCTCCAGAATGTCGTGGAGTGACTGTTCCTGTTGTTTGATATCGATTCCACATACGGGAAACAACGCTCTGGGATACGCCCAAGGCTCCAGCAACCTCTCGTTGCGATGACCGTCCTAGCAGCATCCAACTCCTCTCGCCATATCTTCTGCGGAAAGGCGTCGTCTTTGTGCTTGCTGTTCCATTGTGGTGCGGTAAACACTGCCCGAATCACACTGAACCACTGTTTGCCGGTCCCAAAACAGCAAATGTGACGCTGACCTCTCCCCCTGTTTACCCCCAGAATGAGGGGTCACGCAATTCACGCGCTCACCATGCTGCATGTTCCAGCGTGAAGGTGCAGGCAACAGTGTGATTGTCTTTCACATTGTTTTGTGTTGCTGGATCACGTGTTTATTGAAGTCAGCTCAAAATGATTTTTTTCATACACTGTTTTTAATTGCTGATCCCTAGCAAGTGTTGAGTGGTATATTTAAAGAATATAAAGAATTTGGAAAAGTGAATCATGTCAAAACTATTGAAGAATTGTATTCTGAACCAGTGTTCTGTAACAGTCACACAAAGTTGGGAAATGTCAGTTTACTATAAAAAATGGATCAGAAATGTATTATAGATATAGGACAATTGTCTGATGACAATGGCAACTTTTTAACGTACCAGACTTTCACTGAAAGTATGACTTGTTGAGTGATGTTGTCACTTATCATGGGCTCATATGTGCTATTAGACAATATACTAAAGAAGTAGGACTGGATACATTATTGACAACTGTCTCTTCAAATCCCAGAGGAGCAAGCTTAAAGGAGCAATGTCTTAAAGCAAGATGTAGCAGAACCCCTATGTTGTAGCAAATGTTTAGAAAGCCTTGAAAAACTGAAGTATTTTAGGACAAAGCATTTAAGAAGAATGGACACATAAACTATCTTAAATCAAACTGGTTCCATATCAGATTGAATCGTAGATTTTAGGACCAAGCGTAACTCTAAAGAAAATGAACATAACTGGCTCCGACATATGGTCCTCTTGTGATGACCAGAAAAAGTTGTTGTTGTTGTTTTTTTTTTTTTTTTTTTACATTCGACCGTGTGGACACTTTTTGAGTTCATTTCAGGATTCGGTAAATGAAAAGTGTGCCAACACAAACTGGTCACTTACAGAGAAGATGTAATCGACAAGCTGAATGTGGCTGCCACTATTTCCTGTCTACCATTTGGTGCGGTTGTGTTCAACGTTCAGTGTGTGTTATATGTTTGCCGTCATGTCTTGCACGTCTTTTTGCTGTCTCTATTGGAAGGATGAATGCGATGTGCTGACAAGCGTGAACCCATTAAATATAATGAACAAAATGAAACTCATGTTCAAGAGACCATATGTATACGAAGTTTTCACCAACATAATCTACACACTTAACTTCCACTTGGAAGTGCAACACTGATGATGATGATGATGATGATGATGATGTGATGATGATGATGACTATGATCATGATGATAATAATAATAATAATAATATAATAATATCATCATCATCATCATCATCATCATGACGATGATGATGATGATGATGATCATGATCATCATCATCACCATCATCATTATTGATATTATTATTATTGTTATTATTATTATTTATTATTATTATTATGTTATTCTTCTTGTTGTTGTTATTGTTGTTGTTGTTCATATTATTCATTATCATTATCATCATTATGGTGATGATGATGATGATGATGATGTTGATAATGATGACGATGATGATGACGATGATGATTTTTATTCTAGTTGTTGCTGTTGGTGTTATTATTATTATTATTATTATTATCATAATTATTATCGTCATTCTTCTTCTTCTTCTTGATATCATTGTCATTATTATAATGATATTAAGAAGAAAAAGAAGAAGAAAAAAAAAAAGTATTATTTTCATACTTATTATAGTTATTATTATTGTTATTACGATGATGATGATGATGATGATGATGATGATGATGATGATGATGATGATTATTGTTATTATTATCATTATTATTGTTGTTGTTGCTGTATTCTTGTTATTGTTTTGTTGTTGTTGTTGTTGTTATTGTTTTCATCATCATCATCATCATCATCATCATCATCAACACCATCATCATCATCATCATCATCATCATCATCATCATCATCATCAACACCATCATTATCATCATCATCATCATCACCATCATCATCATCATCATCATCATCATCATCAACAACACCATCATCATCATCATCATAAATCATCATCATCAATCACCATCATCATCATCATCATCATCATCATCATCATCATCATCATCATCACCAGTTCAAGCTCATGTTCGAGGCAGTGGCACTTTGTTGAGTGTCTGCAATTAACTGCTTTTTTTTTCCGTGGTTAGAATGATTTTTAATTTCCAAGAGACAATATACTTCTTATTAAAGAGAGAGAGAGAGAGAGAGAGAGAGAGAGAGGAGAGAGAGAGAGAGAGAGAGGAGAGCAATTAACTGCTAATTATTCGAGTTCTACTACATTTCTAGTTTCAGAAATTTGCAAGAGTAGTGCTTTTGGCACCATCCATCATGCCTGCAAGTTTCATGGAGTTCCGTTCTCGCTGTGGGGCGTTTCACTTGACTGTTTTGTTTCGGACATTGAAGAGACTCAATCACTGTGTGTCAAAGGTCACAGAAATACTTCTTTCTCGTGGCTTTGACATGCACAGCAGAGGACAACACAACATTCGCACGGACTATGCATCGCTGTATTTCTCGTTCTGCTGGTTTTCTCGTGACGCTCTACTCGTGCTGAGGCAAGATTCGGATGTGTGACAGCTTCTTTTGTGATTGTTTTTCTCGCCCGTTTCTTGCTGCAGTGCATGGACGTGGAAGCAAACCCAGGACCTACACATTCTGCTCTTCTCATGCAAAGGAAGAACATACTACTTGTTTGAACGACGTCGTGCATGTCTTGACTAAGAAATGTGCTTTCCTTGAAAGCAGATCTAACCAAGTCGTAGACTGGATGGATTACTTCGATGGAGTATGTCAGAATGTGGGCGATGATATCGACAAGCTTGAAGCATTTTCCAGACAAAACAACGTGAGATTTTACATTTACGAGGATGAAAACGAAACTTATTCTGACTGCGCCAGGAAGGTTGTTCAGCTTCTGAACAGTTTTTTTTTTACACCTGTAAGACTTGGTCCCTGGAGGATGTTGAACGGGCCCATCGTGTAGGTCGGAAAAGAGAACACTCTGCCTACCCACGTCCCCTCATTGCAAAACTGCACAGGTGGAATGATAAACTGTCAGTTCTCAGGGAAAAGGACAGCAGAAAGGACTTGGCTGACACGCTGAACATTCGTGTGGGTGGAGGTCTCACGAACAGACAGCAAAATAGTATCACAAGCGAGAAGGAAGACGACGTGCCTTCTTTCGCAATGGACGCCTGCATGTTCGTAACAACAGAAGAGAGCAGCGCCATGGATACCGTGCTGGCAGACAACGTTCTCTGCAAAGCCATAACACTGAAATTAAAAACCAGCCGCGGCAACCTGTCAGCCACCGCCCCCCTCTGATAAGGAATCCTTTCCTGCCCTCAGACGTCCAGCCTTACCTCAGCAGAATGACGGATCCTCTTGCCCTACACTCTGTCCGACGTTCCGCTCTGCGTCCTGCCTTTCCTCTTCAGCCCCAACGCCACGTCCTCAGAGAACGCTGCTAACCAAGGCCAGTGTCCGCCAGACAGCTTCACCAAGTCCCTTGCCTTCCATCCCTGGTGACAGTTCTGTTGCTCCACAGGACCTGGACCTTGCCAGCCAGGAGACCCTCGCACCTGAGCCAGAGGACAGTGCGAGTGATAAACTCTCTAACAAACCTTCCGTCTACCAGAGAACTGTCACATTCTCCCGCACCACACGACCTCCAGTGTGATCAACGCTCCTCCACTGGTCAGTGCATGTTCGCAAAACAGTGTATAAACTCACGCTGGTTCACCTGCCCTTACTGTGCCTACGACAACGGACAAACTGAATTGTTTGCTGTCAATTGGAATTGTCTCAGCCGGCCATTCCTCCATTCTAGACCCTGTGGATACGTGGAACTCCGACGATGTGGAACGTCAGTCTTTTTCTCAGCCCTTGTTTCAAACCCCAGCATTCTCCTTTAGTTAGTGACCAGTCCCCTACCTGTTCTTACTTCATTCCTCAAGTTTCATATGAAAACGAAACCCCAGTCAAATCACCATGCCACCCACCTCAAACCCGAAGTAGAGCTAAATGTCGCCAAACACACCTGACAGACACATTCACTACCACAGGCCCTGGACACACGCCTCGTGCAGCCCCTGCCCCCTCCAGTAGCTAGGAATTCGGCCCTGCCTGTACTTCAAATCACCCCACGGCTCAACAATCTGGCATTTCAAAAGATGCTACATCATTGCGGTTCTTGACTTATAATGTGGAAGGTTTGGCAATGGTGCATGATCATGGGCTTCACTCTTCTGTATTTGTTTATGATTTCATTCTTTTTGTTGAAACTTTTCACCTTCATTCCCAAGTCACTTGTTTCCTTGTCATGATTTATATATTTCACCTGGTGTTCTGGTACCGCTAGACTGTCTGGTGGAATGGCACTTCTTGTAAAGAAAAAGCTCACTAGATTTATTACACATATCACAATTGAATATGACAACTACTTGGTTCTCAAGATATCGAAACTACTAACAGGTCTGTCTTCTGACTGTTTTTTGATTGGTTGGTATATCCCACCTTCAAATAGTGTCTATTATGCTGAAACTGAAATTGATAATGGTTTATGTTTTTTGGACAACTGTATTGCTGACTTATTTGAAGAACATGGCGAACTACCTATCATTGTTTTTGGAGATTTGAAAGCCAGAACAGGCAATGGTCATGTTTCTGACTACTCCATAGACGACTTTATTGGTGAAAATGCAGAGGATTCGAAACTGTATAGTGGATATCATAGGGAGTCAAGGGATGGTGTTACAAATGCATCTGGTAAATATTTACTTCAAATATAACCTAATTATAATGAACGGACATCTTTTGGGTGATGAGGGGGGCAACTTAACTTACATTGCCTATAAAGGATGCAGTGTCATTGATTACTTTATTGTATCTGTATATTTACTGCGTGTTGATATTCAAAAATTATTTCCAGAACTGAATCAAAGCATATGCCTGTAGAGATGTTTCTTGAAGAACCAAAGGCTATTGAATTGAAACCCACCTCGACCCATTCTACAATAAGTAAAGTTACTAAGTTTGTGTGCAAAAATGAAAAGAAAAATGATTATTGTGCAATGTTTAATGATAGTGATGTTAAGAAACTAATTCAAGATGCTAGTAATTCAATAGATCTTGATATTGATGCATCATTAGCTTCATTCATTGGTGGTTTCAAGATGGCTGGAAAAAGTATGTTAAAGATGTTTAGGTAGATAGTTTCAGACAAAAGCCATGGTTTGACAGAGAATGTGCAGAAAAACGACGGGAAGTACGTAAAGCATTACGAACATTTCGCAGAGCTTGCGACAGTATTGTGAAAAGTAATGTTGACGATGATAGTAAAAAGCTACAAATGATATATTACAGATACATGTACGTAATCTTAAGTAGACAGTATAAAACTGCTTAGCGCTAAAAGGTCTGAACACAAACACTCAATTCTAAATACGCTTGTGAATAGTGGTGGCAAACCTAAATCTTTTTTGTGGAACTGTTTAAAACTGTTCTTATATCTAAAGAATTAAAGCATAATTCGATCACTTCTGGTGATTGGTTTGATCATTTCAAGATGATTTTTAATAGTAATCTATCTAACGATACTGATTGAACAGATTTTGAAGATACTTTTCAAATTAACTTGCCTGTAGATATAAACTTGGACTGTGTTCCACTAGACAGAGCAATAGAGCAATGGGAAATTGAGTATGGTATAAAAGCTTTGAAATATGGGAAAGCATCTGGTTCCGATTGATTATGTGGTGAATTTTTTTTTTTTTTTAACTCATCAAAAGATGTCATTTTATTTTTAACTCAATACTTCAATAAACTGTTTGTTTCTAGTAATTTTCCAAAAAAGTTGGTCTCAGTCTATTATTCTACCTGTGTATGAAGAGGGTTGCCCTGAATATCCTGACAATTATAGGGGTCTTTCCTTGCTAAATATTGGAAGTAAGTTGTACAGTTTTTATCCTTAATAAAAAAAACTGACTGAATGGGTTGAAGATAATGACTTAATTGATTCATCTCAAGCTGGTTTTAGACGAAATCATAGTACAATTGATCACATGTTTACCCTTCTGGCACTAGTTCAAAAGCAGTTACTCAATTGGAGCAAGCTATACGTTGCGTTTATTGATTTCAAAAAGGCATTCGACTTAGTTAACAGGCAGTGCCTTTGGATGATATTAAAGAAGAAAGGAATTGGAGGTAAAATGTACAAAGCTGTCAAGGGCATGCATGAAATTGTGAAAGCTAGTGTAAAAGTGAACAACCAGTGCACTGAACCATTCTTCTGTCCTCGTGGCTTGAGACAAGGAGACAATTGCAGTCCAGTGTTATTCTCAATATTTATCAATGAACTTACAATTGGCGTAATCCGTAATGGTAAACACAGTGTAAAGCTATCGGCAGATATAATGGAAATGTTGATACTACTTTTTGCTGATGATGTTCTGTTCCTTTCTTTCTCGGTTATTGATCTGCAGCGTCAGCTGAATATTTTGAGGGATGCCTCGCACAGAATGAGTTTTTCAGTTCATTTAGAAAAAGTGGTCGTCTTTTGCCAAGGTAGTTATACTGCAGCGAGAGAAAAGTGGTTTATGGTAGCAATAAGCTAGAGATGGTCAATCAGTATAAATACCTTGGAATCATTTTTTCTTCTTCCCTCTCCTTTTCCTACGCTATGGAAGATAGAGCCGCGAAAGCAAAGAGAGGAGTTGTATGTATCTTAAAACTGCTGTGGTCCCTTCGTGAAAAGCATCCGAAAGTGTTCTTTAAATTATTTGATTGTAAGATCCTACCAATGCGGTTCTGAAGTTTGCGGATTGATTGCAAACCAGAATTTGATTGAAAAAGTACATCTGTTTGCGTTGAAATGATTGTTAAATGTTAGCGTTAAGACATCTAATATCCTCGTCTATGGTGAATGTGGTAGATATCCTCTCCATGTCCATATATATATACAAAATGTGATAAATATTGGCTGAAACTTTTGCGAATGTCTGATGATGGTCTACCTTTAACATCTTATAAAATGTTGTTAGCTCTTCATTATAAAAATCAGAACAATCGGGTTTCTGCCGTATGTTTTACTTTATATACATATGGGTTCGGACATGTGTGGGAACACCAAGGCGTTCAAAATATTCATTTTTTTTTCTCGGAGAATTTAAGCAAAGGCTAATCGATTGTTTCATACAAGGATGGGAGGCCGGGTTGAGAGATAAAAATCGGTGTATGTTTTATGCATCTTTCAAACTATCGTTTCGTACATCTCAATACTTATTCGACCTAAAACAGTGTGTATTGAAAAAGACCTTAATCAGATTTAGATTACGTGTTTCAGCATTACGACCGCTTCGGTACCAACATTCTAATAACGTCTCCCCTAACCGCCTGTTTTGTGAGAGTATCTTAGAAAGTGAACTCCATTTTACATGCGTCTGTCTCAAATAGTCACATGTTAGAGAAAAATACATTCCCCGTAAGTATTACAATAACCCTTCAGCTTTCGGGTTATCATTACTGTGTGACACTAAATGTATGTGCAGGCTGGCAGCATATCTAACCGATGCATTTAAAATCCGTAATCTTGCTATTTCGTCTACAGGTAAGTATGGATGTTAATCATGTTCATTTTCAATGTTGTATCCTGATATGATTTCTCTTTGTGCCCCCTCTCCTTGACATGAGCAGAAGGCCTGGCTCATTAAGCAATTTGTCATTGTCGTTCTCTCTCTCTCTCTCTCTCTCTCTCTCTCTCTTTTCTTTTCTCCCCCCCCTCTCTCTCTCTCTCTCTCTCTCTCTCTCTCTCACACACACACACACACACCATTAGACTTTCAAGGCATCCTGTCAAGTCCTTAGAGTAAAAACTGTCAACAGCCATGCTCTCCCCTCTCTTAAAGAACCTCCACTGGCTGTCTATTTCAGAACGGATTAAGTACAAAGTTGCATGTACATGGTTCAATATAATCACCGGATCAGCACCTTCTAATCTGTCTTGACCTGTTAGTCTTTACAATCCATCTCGCACTCTCCGCTCTTCTTCCGATTCCCGTCTGCTTTGCCAGGGTGGTTACAAACGTAAAAGTCTTGGCTACCATTCTTTTTTTTATACTATGTCTCACAGCTTTGGAACTCTCTTCCATTGCATGCTAGACACTCTTGCTCTCTTGTTGCCTTCATATCCAACCTCAAAGTATTTCTATTCCATGAGTATCACTTGTTAAATCCATTTTTTCCCCTGCCATGTGACTGATGCCTGGTACATCTGGGGTGTGTGTGTGTGTGTGTGTGTGTGTGTGTGTGTGTGTGTGTGTGTGTGTGTGTGTGTGTGTGTATGTGTGTGTGGGTGGGTGGGTATTTGTATAAGGTTTATTGATGTGAAATGTTTTTACATATGTTCTTCTTTCTCAGCGCCTAAAACCTTCGGCAAGGCGCTTTCTAAACGCTATGCGATGATGATGATGATGATGATGATGATGATGATGATGATTTTCATTGCTACTGTTGTTGTTGTTGTTGTTGTTGTTGTTGTTGTTGTTGTTATCATTATTGTTTGCCTCTCATGAAAATGTGAGCAACAAGATCCAGTGTACGTGGGATGACATCCACCATTTTAAACAAGGCCTGAGGTCTTTACAAGGAACTTGGGTCGCCATCTCCATTTTTTTTTTATCTGGCTGATCCTGCCTTAGACGACGTGTTGATCTGTTCAAAAAGACACTACAGGGATAATGGATTTGCTGCATGGCGACAGCACCGGCTTCATTACACTTTCATGTCCCCGGTGCCACAATCACGGCATCACTTCTGTTTGACTGCTTTTCCAAAATGTCTTTTGTCAGATTCATCCGTGCTTGATGACAGTTCAGACGTACGTTCTATAATCCTTCGGTTTGTCTTCTGGGAATGAATATTTCTCTTTGACCCCGAATCAAGGGGATTTCTCTCGTTGAAAAGTATCCCCTCCCCTTTCTTTCCAAGTTGCATTTGAGTTTGTTTTGAAGGTAGTGTTATTTTTTTTCTTTTTTTTAAGTTGAAGAATAAAAAGAATTAAAAAAACCCTCATAAAACCATGTACATATTACAGTGGCTGTTGCTCGGTGTGAACTCATACCTCTTTTGTGAACAGTTCTTGCACTGCTTTCATTCTCCAGTCACTGAATGTGTTCAAAATGAAATCAACTCACTCTGCACACTTTAACTACCCACCAGTATAACAACAGATTACA